>CP092886.1:168806257-168868659 GCA_030710605.1 Cordylochernes scorpioides
TTTCCATTACCATTCAAATATAAGATATTACGATTATTATCATTATTATAGAAAGGGGAACGTGAGCACTTAAGTACAACACCTTCATTGGTTATCAGGCTGCGGAAGCAATATAAAGAAGGCCACATGTGGCCATGGCTGCACCCAATCCCGCTATGTACCTGCTGTGCCGTTGTAGGTGGACGATCGCTGCTCGATGCCGAAGTGCAGCATGTAGTCCTCGGACTCGTCCTCCACCCAGAAGTCCTCATAAGTAGCGTAGGCCGCACTGCCGTCGCTGGCCCGCAGGTCGACTCGCAGCATCCAGCCGGTCATGGCACTCGAGAGACGGGCCAGGCGGTCGTTTCCTGAAAATACATCGTACAATCTTTAAAGACAATTCCAAACCTACTCTCTGAACGGCTCATTTATGTTGCAACAGAGTTCACTGTTTTATTCCATGTAACATTTACCATACAGGGAGAGAAGTCCGACCCCACCTCCCTGCTGTTCTCCTGGACCTTTGGAGTATTCCCCACCAAATTCTGGTCCGTTTCCAAGGTGATAACGTGGTAACGGCACTCATTTTCCAATGAAAAGCAAAACTTGTCCTGGTGTGGAACCAATACCTATCTACATATTCTCATTCGCATCAATGACCGCAGCCTTGCAGAAATTTGACATGGACTCAGAACAGTTGCTTTATACACCCAAGATAGAGAACATAGCGACTGTTGTGATAGAGTTGCATGGAGACATCTGAGGCTCTTCATTGGACACGACAGCAACAACATTTATTGTTGAACAACTTATTAGGTTTTCTACTAGGAGTTTCTCTAAATCTTATATCTGTTGTATGGTAAATATTGTTGTTGTCGTGTCCAATGAAGAGCCTCAGATGTCTCCATGCATCTCTATCACAAAAGTCGCTATGTCCTTTATCTTGGGTGTGTAGAGCTGCTGTTCTGGGTCCTGGTCAAATTTCTGCAAGTCTGCGGCCACTGATGGAAATCAGAATAAGTGGGTAGGTATTAGTTCCACACCAGGACAATTTTTGCCTTTCATTTGAAAATGGGTGCCGTTGTCACGTTATTGCCTTGGAAACGGACCAGAATTTGGTGAGGAAAAGCAACTCTTAGTCAATAAGGCTATTGGTACTACGGCGCAATTATCAAACCTTCATACAATATGATATAAAGTTTAGGGAGGATAGTATTCTTATACAAGTATAGATATACCTATCTCAACAAGTATATTTTGAAACAATACATTATGCTTATCACCACAGTCAAACCCTAAAAATGGTGATAAAGAATGAGCGACAACATTGAACAATATTTTGATTAACAAATTAAGTTGTTCGATTAGACCCCAAATTGGAGCCCAGCAAGCTTACGCAATATTGGTCCATAAATCAATAGTTCCTCCCATGCCGATTGTGGGCTCACAATGGGAACAGAACGAAATGAACTGTGAATACATTGCCTAGATGGCTTCAGGGAGCAAGAGATAGCCAATCAGCGTAATGTAAAGGAATACTCACCCAACCAGAACTCTTTATTTAGGTTTCCGAAGCCTCTCTTGTAGTCGAGCCATTTACGGAAGAAGTAATTCGGCGGGTTCCCAAACTGTCCTCGCCTTTGGAACACCTGCACCACACCGACTCAGCTGTGGAGGTCATACACACACATTAGGTTGGGAAGGTGTCTGATCATCCTGACTACAGAACTTGTTCTATTTTCAAAAGAACGATTCTGTGCTTTATTAAAATATTTACATATGTTTGTACAACTTATTGTCTTTTATGTGTAATACAACGTTAGGTAACGGCCCTGTATCAATGTTTACAGGAAATAGGGCTTCGTCTTAGAATATTTTGATCATGAATATCCCAAAACTCTTGATTTTCCTTTATTATTTGACTGATTGTGCACTTATATATAATAATATAAATATTCTTTTCTTTATAATTTTAATAATTTAGGTAAAAACCAGTGTTTCTCTTCGGAAAGTTAAAAAACGTACTCTTCTTTTTTTTACCGAATAACTTAAAATATATTAGGTATTTCCAATATTTAAAAATCGTTATTAAAGGAAATAAAAATCAATTCTTGTTCTTTTAAATATAAATTGTTCTTTTAAAAATGAAACATCCTCTGTGGGTTGTGGTAGATGAAACCTGACGCCCTGTCTTCATGAAAAAAAAGCACATAGTTGATAACACACCTCCTTAAGTTTTGTCAATGAATGTATTTTTCCCTATTTTCTATAATATTATGAAAAAAGGGAGGAGAAGAGATAAAAATAAACCGATGAATATATATTTCAATCCGGCATTTACCTTTAATTATAAGACAATTAAAATATCGCTATCTCTCAATTACAGTTGCGAATAGCATTGGTACTTTGTTTATAAAGAAGACAAAATTATTATAGTCCAAACAATTATTCTTTCTCACCTATGTTTTTAATTTATCTGAACAAAAGTATACAACCTTTTATTTAAACAATGATAAGATTAATAATACTATGTTCAAATCCGATATATGAATCTTATCTCAATTCCATCTCTCTCTCGATATTTTATAACCAAAAATAACCTTCTTGAAAAGCTACATAGAAGACGGCTAAGTCTGTGTATCCCCTCCCTACCGGTGCGCATGCAACGGCGATAGAAATGATATAAGAATTTATCTTCAATACCGGATATAAAAGCAAAAACCAGTCCAATACAACATTAGAGAACGATATGGTAGATGAAACTGGCAAAACTTCTGAAAGGGTTCACCACTAGTGATCCAGGCCTCCCATTATTTTCATCATTGTACTAAGGATAGTAGAAAATTGTTTTAATTTAAAACAAACACGCGCTTTAAATAGTTTATATTTTCCATAATAGATGTCGCGTTAATGCATTATGTTTAAATGTTAATTTCATAATTCATCCGCGTTCCTAAGCGTCACTTCACATGTGTAATATTATCAGTTAATTCACATCACTAAACTTACATTGTAGCCTCACATCTAAACGGTTAGAAGCAATCCACACACCTAACTTACATTGTAGATCCACATCTAACATAAGCCCCAAGTATAGTCGAATCACATTTTAACGACAAAAATAGGTGTAATGTTCGCTAATATATATACACACAAACAAAACCTTTCAAAGGTTTTTTTACTTATGGTATCTAAACATTTTCTGGCATTATTTTATAATATTTAATTCAAAACAGGCCACTGTAAAATTTTGTATAATTAAATAAAATTGTATATTTAGGCATTATCCCTAACAGGGATATCGCGTTTTAGAGTTAAATAAATAAACACATGTGTGAGAAAGGAGCCATCGTATAACCTTAAGTTTTCATTGAAGAACCACATGTGAATAGTTATCAGCTATCACGTATCCTTAAGTTTTCATTGAAGAACCACATGTGAATGGTTATCAGCTATCACGTATCCTTAAGCTATCATTGAAGAACCACATGTGAATGGTTATCAGCTATCACGTATCCTTGAGCTTTCATTGAAGAACTACAGGTGAATGGTTATCAGCTATCACGTATCCTTAAGCTATCTTTGAAGAACCATAGGTGAATGGTTATCAGCTATCACGTATCCCTTAGCTATCATTGAAGAACCATAGGTGAATGGTTATCAGCTATCACGTAACCTTGAGCTTTCATTGAAGAACAACAGGTGAATGGTTATCAGCTATCACGTATCCATGAGCTATTATTAAAGAATCATAGGTGAATGGTTATCAGTTATCACGTATCCTTGAGCTATCATTAAAGAATCACATGTGTGAAAGGTTACTAGCCATCGCATGTCTTTAAGCTTCCATTGAAGAACCACATGTGAATAGTTATCAGCCATCACATATTATTAGACTTTCATTGAAGGATCACATGTGAAAGGTTACCAGCCATCCACCGCCGTCCGTCTCCATGTCGCAGTACACCTTGAACCTGCTCCCCTGCACCTTGATCTCGTATACTCCGCTGGTGTTCATCCCGTGCTCCAAGATCTCCTTGCAGTTGCGGAACTCTGCATCACCATTTCTGTTTTCTCGCTTTGGAATAGTGAACATTTAAAATCAGAAAACATGTTTAATTTGAATATAATATAATAAATATATATAGGATAACTATTATATTCTAAAGAATATGGAACATATAAGATATTTTGGGAACAAATTTATTGTTTATATATAAGTGTGAATGGATAATGTTTAGATTAAAATGGTATTCAAGGGGGGTGGGGATTTTATTATTTTAAAAATATACACATTTGTAATACACAAATTTGAATTATATTTTTTGAAAACGTGGGGCTTTCAGTTGCGTTTGAAAAGTTTCGCTAACGATTTATAATATATAACTATACGAGTCTGAAGTTTTTCACAGAAAGTCTGAGTGCTGCACAGTAGGTCTGCATTATAAATAGTACGTATGGAGCTGTGAGAAAAATGTCTGGAGATCTGAACAGTAAGTCTGGAGCTCTGATAAGCTAGTATGAAGCTCAGAAATGGATGTCTGGCGCTCTGATAAAAAAGTATGGAGCTCAGAACTGGATGTCTGACGCTCTGATCAGCTAGTATGGAGCTCAGAACTGGATGTCTAGCGCTCTGATCAGCTAGTATGGAGCTCAGAACTGGATGCTTGGCGTTCTGATCAGCTAGTATGGAGCTCAGAAATAGATGTCTGGCGCTCTGGTCAGCTAGTATGGAGCTCAGAACTGGATGTCTGGCGTTCTGATCAGCTAGTATGGAGCTCAGAACTGAATGTCTGGCGCTCTGATCAGCTAGTGTGGAGCTCAGAACTGGATGTCTGCCCCTCTGATCAGCTAGTATGGAGCTCAGAACTGGATGTCTGGCGCTCCGATCAGCTAGTATGGAGTTCAGAACTGGATGTCTGGCGCTCTGATTAATTTGGGGGGAATTTAAAAAAAAAAAAATCATGATTCTAGATTCAATATAATCCGTGATTGATGGAATTTTGGCTAAACTGTGTAAACAATTATACGATGTCGTTATGTATTATTGTATGCCCTAAAGTAATATTTAATATTGAAATGATTTCAATTCATGTATACCTCGTTTTTAAAACCGAATTTCATATCCATATGTAAGTATTGTTCTAAAGTTAGATTTTAATAATATATTTAAAAGTGTGTCTTTAGAGTACTAAATCCCACGTCATAGCACATAAAGAAAAGTAAATTCTTTTTCAAAAATCGTTGAATTTTATTTATTATATTATCAAAATGAAGCCTATAATTCAATTTATTCTTTCTTCATGATCAACAAAGTTGAGACCCATAATTTTGATTTCCAATATAGATATAATGATATAAAACGACATTTGAAAATTATCCCGCATGAGTTTCTTTTCAACGAAAAATCAAAATTTATTTTAAGGAGAAATAACGATTATTTCTAACCTTAGGGATGAAGTATGAAAGAATGAATTGTAAAGAGTAATGATAAACGGAAAAATAAAGTGTCCAGGGATGGGAATCGAACCCACAGGGTTCCGCTTACCGGGCAGATGCCATGTCCACTAGGCTACCCTGGCATCTGCCCGGTAAGCGGAACACTGTGGGTTCGATTCCCATCCCTGGACACTTTTATTTTTCCGTTTATTATTACTCTTCACAATTCATCTTTTCATACTTCATCCCTAAGGTTAGAAATAATCGTTATTTCTCCTTAAAATAAATTTTTATTTTTCGTTGAAAAGAAACTCATGCGGGATAATTTTCAAATGTCGTTTTACAATCACAAGCCGCATTATATTGTATTATATAATTATATAGTTTTTTAATTGGATAGGGACTTCATATTTTGCTTATGTAGATGTAAAATGTTGGTTTGCTCAAGGCTGATATTCTATTGTTTTCGGAGCACCATTTAGTCGATTTTTTCATGCAATTTCAATCGATATTTTTAAAGCTGTTAAATCTTTGTTCGAACGTACTATTGACACGTCGTCAGCGTGGCAGATTATATATGAATATGATTTTCGTATATAAATATATATTAAAATAAAAAAGGCATATTCTGACCAGGAACACATGTGCTTTTCAGATGGCAGAGCGTCTGATTTAGCCTGTTCCTTGATATTTGACCAACCCAATTTCTTTATAAAACAAGAAAAGCCATCCACGAACGCGTTTCGCGCTGTTGGCGCTCGTCAGCGTGGATTAGGTTGTACCACTGCGACCAAAAAGATTTTTGGTCCCAGAGGCTTCTTGAGAAACCAAGAAATGGGTATTTAAGGCCAAACTTGAGTAAATACGCTTAACATGTGAAATATATATATATATTGTGTGTGTGTAAAAAAAAACGAATAATTAGTAATATCAACCACATAAGTGGAGACAAAAGACTTTCCTGAAGACAAACTTTAGATGTTGATTTACAAACTTCCCTACAGTTAGGAACCAATTCTTTCCTAGTCTACAATCGAGCAAAGTAAACACAAAAACCTCTCAGAAAATCAACACTTTTAATTTCCCATCATAACTAACTAATTTACATCATTTAAAACCAATTATATACATGTAAAATCGTCCGGTCATCTGGTCAAAATATAAATAAATTAATCTATGAAAAAACAACTTATAAAAATCCCAACAATGCCCCCCCATTTTTAAAGTTGTTTTCATACCCTCATCAGAGGCCTAGAGTGGTCAAGATCCTGGTCAGTTCAATTCCTCCAATTCCCTTAGTTAGAAAATCTGCAATACTCCCTCCGCCAAGCCGCAATTCTTGAAGATCTTCTTGGGATTATAGTTTCATTCTGGCCTTCCTCTTCGTCTTCTCTCCTCAGTTCTTCGTCTTCACAGGCCTGCTCTTCATCCTCTTTTCGTTCTAAGTTATTCAGATTTTTCTCTACCGATATTGTTTCTTCATCAGTCCCTGAATATCCTCTTGGGATCGCAGCTTCATTTTGGTATTCCCCTTCATCTTCCTTCTTTAGTTCTTCGTCTTTCTGGTTTCTTTCTACAAATTTCGTCTCTTCCTCATTTACAGATTCATAGTCTTCTTCGAAATTGTTATGTAAAACCTGGAAAAATCAGTTTCATGTGAAATTTGTTTATCAATTTTCTTGGTTGGGAAAACGTCTTCTCTAAATCTGACGTTTCTGGTTACGAAGACCTTATTGTTTCTGATATCCCAAACCTTGTATCCTTTGACTCCTTCCGGATAACCAATTAAAACACATTCTCTGCTTCTTAAATCAAATTTGGATCGACGCTGGTCGTTGTATGCCCAAGTCTGACAACCGAAAACTCGGATATGCTCAATCTTTACTGGCCGTTCGGTCCACATTTCTTCTGGTATTTTGTTACTTATCGCCTTGCTAGAACATTTGTTTCTTAAGTAACAAGCTGTATTTACGGCATCCGCCCAGAACGATTTGGGAATCCCCGATTCAAGTAAAATGCATCTGGCTGTGTTTAGCAATGTCTGATTCATTCTTTCTGCAGTTCCATTTTTCTGAGGTGTTCTTGGAACTGTAAGTTGTCGTTTGATGCCATTTTCATTAAGAAATTTATTAAATTCGCCATTATCATATTCCGTCCCATGATCACTTCTTAAGACTTTGATTTTTCTGCTGTGGTAATTCTCAACACTGTTCTTATATTCCTTAAATTTGTCAAGTACCTCCGATTTAGACCTCATAAAATATACTGTAGTCTAATGGGTGAAGTCATCTATGAATGTCACGAAATAATTGTTCCCTCCCTTCGACATTGGGCTAATGGGACCCACTACATCCGAATGGATGAGCTCCAAGGGTGATGAAGTCCTCTTACTTTCGACAGGTTTGGAAGGAAATGGGAGTCTTCTCATTTTACCTTCAAGGCATACTTCGCACTCAGCTGTGTCACTCACATTTTGGAGATCCCTTTTGTAAATGTGTCCTAGCCTTCTGTGCCAGATATCTGCACTAGGTGACTTCACCTTTGCTATCTTCAGTTCTTCCACTGTATAGATTCTTCCTCTTCTATTAGATTTCAAAATTAATTCGCCATCACTTCCAAAAACAGAGGCCTTGCCATTCTGGAATAAAACTTTGTTCCCTCTTTCCTCAATCCTTCCAACAGACAAAATATTTCCGTCTAACTCAGGAACGTATAATACGTTTTCCAAGGACAAGGTTTCACCTCCATATTCGTGACCGAGTTTGATGGTAACATCACCCATCTCTGATACTTTTATTTTCTCATTATTAGCCATTTCAACAGAAGTTGAAATACTTTTTGTATTCGTCATTTTCAGTCTGTTCGACGTCATATGTTCAGTAGCTCCACTGTCCAGAAACCAGATAATCTGCGAGTTGTTTTTCAAGTTATTTGCAAATAGTACTTTATGAGTAAGGTCTAACGTACTTTGTTTCAGCATACCTTCACTAATTCTCCTTGATGAGTTGGCAAATCTGCAATTCCTAGCCATGTGTCCTAATTTGCCACAATTGAAACATCTTATCCGCCTGGAATAAATATAGTTTTCCCTTTTCCCTTCCGTCCACGTATTACGATAATTCCTTGGTTGATCATATTCAAATTTATTTCGCTCTTGGCATGGTGATTTGCATGTATCCTCTTCTCTTCTTACCGCAAAGGCGCTATTAGGATCTTCTTGAGGAATTTGACGCTGTTTCTGTCGTTTTTCTTCTAAAAGTTATTTGGATTTAACCACACTAGTAGATAGCTTCTCTTCTTGCTGTTCTAAACTGAGAATTAGTGGTTCGTAACTCTTTGGCAATCTTAATAGCACAATCAACGCTAATTCGCCATCCCCAAATCCATGGTGACACTTTGCCAATTTTCTATGACATTCCATTATTCTCGCGAAATATTCTTTCATATCCTCGTCATTTCTTTTGATAATGTTAAAAAATTCTCTCAGTAGCTGTAATATATGTAGTAAGCCATACTTTGTGTGGATGTCCTCCAGTATCTGCCAGCATCAATCGCTCATTTACAATCACCGATGTCATCTAAGAATGAATCTTCAACTGCTAATAATATGACAGATAATGCCAAGTTATCTTTCCGCTTCTGTTTTTCTGTAGTTTCCCTAGGAAAGCCAGGCTCAATCGCATCCCATATATCCTTCTGAATCAAGATTGATTTGGCTCTTATAGCCCAGGAATAATAATTATTTCCATCTAGTTTAGGTATTCTCAATTCATCAGCCATTGATTTTTTTCTAGCTATGCAAATTTCTCAAAAAAATATAACTCAAATCTTTTCTTCTTCTTCTTCGTTGCTTTATCTTCTTTAGCCCAACTTAAAATTGTCTTCTTTAGCCCTGTATTCCCTGGCCTTAATTTCTTTAGCCTTCAGCCTTTTTTTCTTTAGCTTTATCTTCAAGTTTTCTTCTTTACCTTCTTTGGCTTTAACTTTTAGCTTTTTCTTCTTTACTTTCTTCAGCTTTAACTTCTAATTACTTTTACGGCGCAGTGGAAGCGTGCTGGGCCCATAACCTGTTAGGAACCAATTCTTTCCTAGTCTACAATCGAGCAGAGTAAACACAAAAACCTCTCAGAAAATCAACACTTTTAATTTCCCATCATAACTAACTAATTTACATCATTTAAAACCAATTATATACATGTAAAATCGTCCGGTCATCTGGTCAAAATATAAATAAATTAATCTATGAAAAAACAACTTATAAAAATCCCAACACCTACTAATAAATGTAAAAATATATTTTTATATGTTTCAAGTATGATTGTAAAATTCTTATCAATCTGAAAGATAGGTTATCTTTGTCTAATCCTTTGATTAAAGCTGGCCCCATTATGTGTTGCCAAAATTACCGAAATTAGGTTATGTAGTTAATAAATGTGATATTATTGTGGGGGAGAACGCAATTCATATACAATGGCATCTCTCCCTTTAAAACTGCATTAAAATTTAAGTCTATATAAATGGGAATTTAAACTATTAAAAGAAAAATTATTAAAATTGAAAACCTTTTTTTAATGAAGAATCTGTTAAAATGACAATTCTCTCAGATTTCTAAATATAACAATAATATAATTATTGTTATTGACCAGTGACCTATTACTCTGTTGTGTTACATCCTATATATATATATATAAATGAAATGCGAAATCGATGTTTGTTATCGCATCACGCAAAATCTACTGACTCAATCATTATGGAATTTCGCATGTAGGTAGCTGAAGATTTCGTTTAACATATAGGCTATTCAAAAAACTAAAAAAGTTAATGTGCTTTTTTTAAAAAATAAAAAACCAAAAAGCGTTAGTTCCAGTCTTTTATCGCTAGGGCGCAGCACTGGTCGCGACGATAAATGAATTTGATTTTTTTAAAGCATCGGTGGTTCAGTGGTAGAATGCTCGCCTGCCACGCGGGCGGCCAGGGTTCGATTCCCGGCCGATGCATTTTTTAAAACAATTTTTAAAAATCATTTATATTATATCTTCTATATAAATGGAAATTTCATAAGTGGTGTTCGCTAAAAACTTTCGTTACAATGCATCAATTTCGACCAAATTTTCAACATTTATGTAAAACGAGATGGAGCAGGTTTTGCTTAACATCAAAATATTTTTCCTAACTTTAAAATACATAACTTTGCTGTTATCGATAAAATACAAAAAAATTCAACAGAGTTAATTTTATTTATATATAAATACAAAAAAAAAATTCAGCAATTCATTCAACTCAATCTAAAAAAATATTCAAAACAAGCAATTTTAAGATAACACCATATGTAAAACAGTCGGCCAAGAAAACAACAACGATATTACATCTTTCTCACATATTCACACACAATCTTGATTAATAATTAAAACTAATCTTTAGCATTGTTTATTATACTTCATAATATATAATATTCGTTAGGCAAATTTTCACTCGGATAAAACCCGGGCGAAGCCGGGTACACATCCGCTAGTTATATATAAATAGATGTCTTTGTTAGCAGTGTGTGCTCTCTAGTGTGAGGTTGGTTACCTTGACCGTTCAATAAAATCCCCTGGCTACCCATCCCCAGGCCCCTCCAACTGTGCTTTATCTATATTCCGCTTTATGCGTTCATCGGGGCTCAAATTCATTCATTTTGGTTAGCAGCCCCGTAAAATAAAGATATTTTCTCTAGCAGTGTGTGTTCTCTATTGTGAGATTGGTTACCGTGACCGTTCAATAAAATCCTCCGGTGTTCATCGTCCTCTTTTTTCAACAGAATCCAAGAAATAAACTTTTTTGACGTGACAACGTCTTAAATTAGGTTGCGGCTGGGAGTCACTTATGAAAAAGTGTAACGCCCGGTAACGTTACGATGAGTCACCGAACGAGAGTGCTGCGCGCGCAGCTGCGCGCGCAGCGCTAGAGAATTAGGCGCATTGAATCGGCGCATACTTGTCTCTGTCTTTGTCTTTCTCGAACGTTCTTGGCGTTGGAAAAACAAGAAAGCGTCATAATACAAGTTCACACGTGTGGTTAAAGTATCGTCAGCTGTGTCTGTAGTGAAAATGTGGAGTGCTTAGATTCGTCATTTACAACAACTACAACAATAAAGGTAAATAATTGTACACTGATATTTCATTATCGTAAACTATGATTGATTGATTAATTGTTAGATTGACACAAAAGTTGAGAAACTGAGTTTATAGGTTATGTCATACTATTGATAAATGTTGATAGTGTTAAGTAAATTATTAGTTTAAAATTAATTAATTAATTAATTATTATTTTACAAATTTTAAATAGTTTCAAATTTATTTAGCAAAAATTTGAACCTTCGATCTGAATAAATGTTTTGATTTTCGAATTGATTATTTAAAATTACAAATATTAAGAAAAAGTGGCAGATATAAGAAAACTTTATTTAAACTGTGTTGAGCAAGAATTTTAACATCTAATATAAGTAAATGTTTTAATTTTCAACTTCATCATTTACAATTACAAATTTTATTTAATTTCAAATTTATTTAGCAAAAATTTGAACCGATTCTTCTGTGTGGTGATTTTAACAAAAACGTAAAGCCTGACAACTCGTTTCTTAATTTCATGAAAAATACGTATAATCTTGATTGCGTATCAAACGTTTCTAAGTCAACTACGTTAAAAGGAACAACTATCGACTTGACTTTCGCAAGACAAATTACAGCAGAAACACTTCCTTTCATTTCATATTTCTCCTATCATCGTCCTATCCTCAACAAAATCACTCAAATAGGAATTAGTTAAGTTTAAGTTTACATGTACAATGTTTTAGTAAACAAAATATATTTCTATAGTTAAAATTTGTGCAATTCTTATTTTCATTCAATTCCTTGTTCCTATTGTGCAATTTAATTATATTCATATCAATAAATACCTTTGTCACGTAAAATCTTCGCCCGTAAAACCGACTTTACAGGCAACCATTGTTTATAGGACTATATACTCTTAACATTATCTATATATATATATAAATGAATGTATGTGTGTGTGTGTGTCCTTTATGCCTGACCAAACCACTCATTGGAACGCCATGAAACTTTGGAAAGTTATTTAGTATAGTACTGGAAAGGTTTCTAGCAAATAAAATTTTTGAAATAACTTTTCGCCTAAAAATAATCAAGATAAATATTCTAATTTATCTGTTATAATTCAACAATCTGCTCTAAATATTATCATGATGATACGATGATTTTGTAATGTAGAAAATTAGGAAAGACAAAATTCAGGATGACACGGAAATTTATTTGAGACAAGAATAATGATACAATTCCAAGGCAATATACTATTCCTTTAACTTCCAATTACCGAGGGAACCAATTAATATTGATTTTATTCAACTTATCGAGTATTTTTCAAGGGACCGGGAAAATTTTTTTCACTTTATCGAGAGATTCAAATTTACGAGTTTCAAATTATCAAAATATATCTATTATTTTTTTATAAGTTTATAGAGAATTGTTTTAACAAATGTTCGTTAGACAAACCTTTACTCGGGTAAAACCCGGGCGAAGCCGAGTACATCCGCTAGTATTATATAATTCAATGAAATTATTTTGTTCTTCAACTTTTGCGCACCTCAATGTATGGATGTTCTGTTGTGTGTTGTTCTCTAAATAGAACGAAGAACTCACTTGAACATAGGTCGATAACGTGCCATATATAAGAATTGAATCTATTAATAGAAGTAAAAGACAAATTGTGTTTGTAATGCGCTTCTTTATTGAATAATCGGAAACTTTGAGCGTTATATCTTCCTCAGGGCTGATAAAGCGTTAACGTTTGCTAGCTTTGCAGAATTTCCAATAAAGAAGCACATTGCAATCCGTCTTTTTACTTTCATTACGCTCTTGAAAGTACTTTTAGATAAGGAAACTATTAAGCACGAATTTTTCCTTTTCATAAAAAAAAACGTCAAACTCACTGGCTTTGCCTCGCTGCCGTGAGCGGCCAGATGGGAGCCCGGCCGCGTAGAAGTCGATGTCGTCATAGTCCTGGGCGAGTGCTAGGGCGGCCACGGCCAAGAGCAGGAGCCAAGGTAGCGGCGTCATCCTGCGCACCAGTCAATCGAGCCATCATGGAGAGAGAGATTTGAGATTGAAACGGAAACATATTTATTAATCGTACATATAAAGTTATATAGGGTTAATATATTTTTGAAATATTAAACTTTAATATTATATTTATCAGACGAATCCCACTGAGGGTCGTCTGCTATGATGTCACATTCCGTCCTGAAGTCAGACAGCGTTCCGTGTAGATCGGACATCTCCCTGACATGTGCTATTGCCATGTCGAGGAATAGCTTCAGAGCAGACCTCTGCTCAGGCGACAGGTACTCGAGGATGTCCTCCCTGTTAGAAGGGGAGACAACAGCGTCTACTATGTTTTCCCTATAAAAGTTTTTATAGAGAGGTTCTAGGATGGTGTTGGCATTCAAGCTCTCGAACAGCTCCTCTATGTTTTCTGGATTTTTGAAAACTTCAGACATTGCCCATTTCAAGATATTTTATGAGATTTTGAGAATATTTATGATCATAACAATTCTTGTCACTGAAAAAATTAAAACAAATACGCGCGCGCGCAAATTGGGCGGATAGAGTGGAGGCCTCGGAAACGGAAGGAAATATCACACATTTCACCCAAGTAAAACAGAAAAAATGAAAGGGTCAGACTAAAAACCAACCGACCAAGTCTGCAAGGTCGGAATCCAGCACTTCAAAGCCATCTGGGGGGGGGGGTCGGTGGAAGGCTGGTTAAACCGTTTGGTTTTCGACCACTACGGGCCCCCGATTCTTGCAAAAGTCCAACCCCACCATCGAGTGCAAGTAACCAAACGGGGCTCTGGCACATTTGTAAGTGCAAAGTCGAACTGCTTTTCACATGTGTAGACATGTGGTGCGCTTACAGTAAAAGCAGTCGCTAACTACCCACCATGATTATCATGGCCTGTACCACGTGTACTAGGGATAAGCAAAAAAAAAAAAAGCCATCTGGGAAGCCACGTACGATCAACAGGAATCCCGTGGCAGTTATCAAAAACACCAGGCAGCAGATAAACAATGCCAGATCTGCGGCAGCATCTTTCGCTCAGTGCTTCTTTATCGAGTGGCGCCCGGACCTCCATCCCGTGTGATACATGAAGGCCTTAGAGGAGAAGCCGGGGAAGGGATCCGTCTTCCAGTTCATGAAAATATCCGGACTTGTAACTGCAAGGTGGGGAACATGGCTAAATTCAATAAAATTTGTCTCAAAAATTCATTATTTAACAAATAGTTTAGATGAAGATAATTATGCGTAAAGAAAGTAATTAACGATGAACCAGTGGAGATAAAATTTTCATTTCTTTTATAACTTTTTTATGATAAAATTAGAATCGTCAAGAACAAGACAAGAAATGTTAAGGCAACAACTAAACACTACATATAGCGTACTTTGTATGTTTCCATTCTCTATATACAGAATGTGCTATGTGCATTGTTTAGTTATGTTTCTTAATGGGCTTTTGTATTTGTTGTCTCGTCCTCTAAGCGGAAGAGCTGTGCTCGAAGATGTGAGATATGTGTGAACATTCTACAATTACAGAAGCATCTCTCCGTTGTTTCGGTAAACACCGTCAACAAGAGTAAACCTTCAAGTTTTTTTTCTTATTCCTAGTACACGTGGTACAGGCCATAGTAATCATGGTGGGTAGAAGAAGGCGACTGCTTTTACTGTAAGTGTACCACATGTCTACACACGTGAAAAGCAGTTCGACTTTGCACTTACAAATGTGCCAGAGCCCCGTTTGATTACTTGCACTCGCTGGTGGGGTTGGACTTTTGCAAGAATCGGGGGCCATTGGAGCATTTTTTTTTAATCAGAAAAAAGTGTCCAATGAGTGAATCGAACCCGGGTCGTAGCGGTCGAAAACCAACGGTTTAGACCATCCTTCCACCGACCCCCTCAAACCTTCAAGAGTACAGATACTATATAAGCAAAGTCAACCTACAATATTTGTATCGATCTTGTATATTAAATTGACGAAATCGCTGGAAAGGTTTACCAACGACGAACCAAGCCTTTCTAATTCTTTTTTTGATATTCAGTTCAATAATTGCATAAATTTGTTCTTTGTTTACAAAAAACGAAAAATCATTAAATTTGTTTTATATACAGAATGCGCGTTATGTAGTATTATATATATATAAAATATGTTATGAATAATATTTTGAGAGAGAGAGGAATTATTAGCTTGCTTTTTGGATAAATGAATATTATGATATTGTTATGCAGCCATGGTGATAATAACAGTTTTAATAACAATTTACTTTAATTGATACGATAAAATAATTGATGATGAAACAATACCTGACTTAAGGTTCGAAGAATAAAGAAAATAAAATATTAAATACGTATTTACATAATTACAAAATATTTGAGCCGGCCAACGGAAACAACAACAATGAGTTTTATAAAAGAAAAGCCGCGATATCTGGCGGTCGACCTTACAGAGTAGTTTTGTATTCTAGATTCTATTAATTATATTTTTTATATAATATAGATATAATAGGTTAAAGAGAATATTAATATACATTAAAAGTAATCTGGAATACTCGATATGAGGGTTCACCACTGATGAGCCAGACTTTCCTAATAAATTTGATTGCACTAGCAGCTTTGGGAATTTTTTGTTCAATTTTAAAAAAGCGCTGAAATAATTTTCAAAAAAACGTGATTATAATGATATTTATATTGAAGAGCAAACTTCAAAACTATATGGCAATTATGCATTGGCATATATAATAAATATATTCATAAAATACTACGTAAATAGAATCTAAGCGTAAAAACATTATATGAAGTTCAGCTCCTCGGGTTTCCAACCTGCAGACTCACCTGGAGAGTGTCGTCTGCCTGCTAAACCGGCCTTTTGACACCCGGGCATCTTGGAATGTTCGTCTGATATATTAGGGCCGCCAACTGGTCGGTGGTCGTCAACCTCCAGGCTTCGTCTGAACCTATTAGGCTTAGCTCAAGTTCATCAATGCACCTATGTGGAAGTTATTCCTTACACGGTGATAATTTTGAGAGAAGTACATTAGGTTATAGAGACAATTATAAATATACACAGAATCACCCATAAAAGTATATGATAATATTTCCCTGTAAAATTTTATAATTTCCTTTAAGCAATAATTCCATTTGAAAGCAAATTTTTATTTTTGTCTCACGTGAACGCATAAAAAAACATAAAATGTGTAGCCATTAAATTTTTGGCAATATGATTCTTATATCATCAAATATTATCTCTACAGACCTCACGGCAATGATAAAAGTTATTGAATGAGAGGGCTTGGCTCATCAGTGGTGAACCCTCTCAGCGGTTTCGCCAAACTAATCTCCAGATCGCTCTACTATTGTATTGGATTGGTTTTTTTTATATACCCTGCATTTTTTTAAGTAAGGCAGCTTAGGGGTGTTTAGGGAACCTATGGATATAAGCTTATAGTTATATGATTCTAATTGTTAGAAATTTTATCGATATAGATGGCAATTAAATTTATAAACATATAAAACATGATATACCAAATTTATATATCTATTAATTATATTATTCTACATAGTCTCTATCTTATTTAAAATTTTAAATATGAAACATCAATAGCAGATAGACAACGTAAATTTCTCCAGTCCTGAAAAGAAGCAGACCAAACGAACAAACACATACTATGAAATATGACAATAACAGATTTCATAAACCTGTTTGTGATGACTTTGAATTTCATCACACACATTCGGAAGATTTGTGTATTTGAAAATTGTGCAGGGCGCCAAAGCAAACGAATAATGTGTTACGTGTATACATCCATTCCAGCTTGTGACGTCAATTGTTGGGCTTTTGAGAATTTGTTCACATAAATGAACATTAAATATGTTTTCGAGCATAACTAGATGTATAGATTTAATAATAGGCTTGAGATATGTTTATATCAATGATTTTAAAGAGTTCTAAAGTCCTTTCATTTAGAACTCTTTTAAATCATTGATATAAACATATCTCAAGCCTATTATTAAATCAATACATCTAGTTATGCTCGAACACATATTTAATGTATTAAAAGGAACCATTGTTATGAAGTAATAACTCGCCATGTATATACAGTATATAAAATAAAAGCATTAAAAAGGGGGGGGGGAGGAGAAGTCCGACCATATATTTGACCAAATTCTGGCCCAAGGTGACTAACGTGGCAATCGCATCCATTTTCCAATAAAGAGTGTAGATGTAGACATTGCGACTGCTGTGATAGAGATGCATGGAGACATCTGAGGCTCTTCATTGGACACGACAACAACAACAAAAACATTAAAGCACGAATGTTTATTTTACACATAAAACGTAACCTAAAATTTCACGTCCATAGAGAGTTTACTTGAATTCCATTTCTAAGATTCTACCCTTCAGTATTGCATATATAAGCAGAATCGTCTAATACAGTATTAGAGCTCTAAGAGAAGCGGTCTGGTAGATTAAATTGACGAAACCGCTGGGAAGGGGTTCACCACATTTTCATAGTTTCACACCATAGTTTCATCAAACTTTTTAAAATATTTTGACTCTTAAAGCCTAAAATTTAAACATCATTCATATAAAATACATACCATTGCAATATTTTATATCAAGAAAATGTTGAACGATATATTTAATTTTATAGATATTTTTAAAAATTGGCCCTTGTCACTTCAATAGCTTAAACACCTTTTTGGCAAATTCGACCGAATCTATAAATCCTCTCGTAGGATGCTATGAAATTGAGGCAGCCAATGTACTGATGAGGGCTATAGCCCCAAACCCTGTTATACAGGTTGTTGGCTTTTGTCTGAATTTTCCAAAACTGGTGTTGTGGCTCATTCTTCATCACCACCATAACGTTCAGTACTGGGCTGATGAATCAAAGAGCATTTTCAACGGGAGAGAAATGCCTCTTTTTGTACATGAATAATATTCTCCCGCAACCTTATGTTATATAAATTTATATATGCTTTGTATATTGAATTAATAATATATTATACTATAATTTGTTACAAAACTATTTTAGAGGCGTAATATTCTTTTTAAAATAAAACAATTTCTACTGTCCTTACTGCAATGGAAAAATTAAAGGGAGGGCCTGGCTCATCAGTGGTGAACCCTCCCAGCGGTTTCGCCAGTTTAATCTACCATACCGCTGTTATATTGCATTTTTTGGAACTTCCTTTTATAGTTGACTGTTGTAAGACTCTTGGAATGGGTATTTTAGAAGAACTATGGACATAAGCTTTTAGGACAGCAGAATTAAATATAAATATAAATATATAATATGCTTCGAGCAATCGCTCTTCCGCAAATATCAAATTGTGTCTTTTATTTGAGTCAAAGTTGATAACAGATGGCGCTCTAGTGCATCGTACTATAATTTGTGTTTGAAATAGAGAGAGAGAGATTGAAACTGATTTATTAATCGTTCATATGATATTATATAGTGTCAAATTTACAGAAAAAAAAAAACATATATATATATATACATGTATATTTACACCAGACATGAGCCTTCTCTGAAGGGACGTCTGGACTATGTCAAATGTTCAAGGCCGTCCTGAGTTCGGAAAGGCCCGTGCTTATAAAGGGTTTTTTTTTTCTCAACGTGCTCAATTGCATCGCCGAGGAAATCGAACAGAATTTTCTTGTTTCCATAGGAGAGTTCATCGGGGAATGCTTCTCTGTCAGAGCGGTGTAGAACCGCGGCCACTACTTCATCATCATCAACCTCTTCATAGAGAGGGGCCAGAATAGTCAGCGTTTAGCTCTATGAACATAGAGAGATATTTGAATTGAAATAAACATTTCATTTTTATAATAATCCGATATTTCGATGGGCTGTGGGTACATCAATCTTCATACGTTTGAATATGAATGTACAGTCCACTATATATTGTTGCATCATGGCTAATGAACCTATTTTATTTTAATTTGTAATATTATTGTTCATATATTTTAAATTCAAAATTATATTTTATATTTATATTTATTTTATTAAACAGAATATATGTATTATAGAATCATCATTTGTATTTAGGTACACGTGTGACTTCACTGCTCTCTTTGATGTCAAAAAAATAAATAAATTATTCTGGGGGCTACTTTAAGTAGAGTTATCTCATTATTCCCTTTTATAAATTTGTAGGATGGTTGAAACACGCTCTGGTAAGATGCAAGACCCAGCACAGGAGAGAATCAAGGCTGAAGAGTCTGCCAAGACGCAACCTGGTGCAACAATTGGTAAGATGCTAGTTCCGACCCAGTTGTCCTGAATCCCAACATCGACTTCCCCAAGTATGATGGAACAGAAGACCCTCGCCCATGGATTGAATCTCTTGAAGAAATTGGCTTCCTGTACCATTGGGCAGACTACATTATCTCCCGTTATGCTGCCATGAATATGATTGGTAGCGCCAAAACCTGGCTGAACCTATACAAAGTAAGTTTCACCAGCTGGGAAAATTTCAAGAGCCGCCTAATTGAGGATTTTGCCTCAGACGCCAACAAAGAAGAAATGAGGATGAGATTAAACAGGATACAACAGTGGAATGAACCTGAAATCAGGTTCGCAGAGGATATCCTTGTACTGTGCAACAAGGTCGACCCCCAAATAGAAGAAGAGACTAAAATAAACTGGGTTATTGGAGGGTTAAAGAAAGAATACGCTTTTGCCCTTCACCTAAACCCTCCTAAAAATACCAATGAACTTCTTGAAATTTGTAAAAAGCTGGATTTGTTCGAAAAGAATTACCAAGAACGTGTAGAAAAATCAAAAGCTCTTTATAATGGACCACGCTCTCCTCGTCCCCATCATCAAGAGCAATGGAAGAACGCTCCGTCGTTCAGAAGACCATATCAGAACACCTCCAAGCCCCAGGCCCCCGCTCCGAGGTACTACCAGAACACCTCCAAGCCCCAGGCCCCCACTCCGAGGTACTACCAGAACAAGCCTCTGCCCCAGGTATCTGCCCCTAGACGATCTTACACTCCCAATCCTGAGCCAAAACCGGTTTACCCAAGTAAAACATACAATAAGAGTCCAAATTCAAACAGGAATAGGACAGAAGACGGGAGACCAATATGTTTCAAGTGTAACAAGCCAGGACACGTAGCGCGGTATTGCAGAGTCAGGTTTGTAAGAATTGTGGAAGAGGACCCCATAGTTACACAATACAAGGTCGAAGAAGAAATCCGAATGGATAATGGAATTGAGAAGTCGAGACCTCTGCTCTACGCTGACGTAAGTAATAGCACGCACTCTGGTATCCCTACAAGGAATAGATATGCCGCATTAGAAGATTTAAACTAAGCATCGCGCCTGAGTCCGTCAATCAAAGCAAGTCGACCATAAATGGAAGTTTAAATCTCCTATAGATATCTGATATCTAAGTAAAACGTTTATGGAGATGAGTATCTTTTATTCTGGTCTTCTCAAGCTTTCGGGCTTGTCCGCCCTTCTACAGGAGAAACATATACAACATAACGAGAAAATATAACGCCGCTTGATGCTAAAACTATTATATAATAGTTTTAGCATCAAGCGGCGTTATATTTTCTCGTTATGTTGTATATGTTTCTCCTGTAGAAGGGCGGACAAGCCCGAAAGCTTGAGAAGACCAGAATAAAAGATACTCATCTCCATAAACGTTTTACTTAGATATCACATAAATGGAAGTAAAAAGTTGGACCCCAAATATAAAATGAACATTAACGTGGATAGAATCGGTATATGCGAAGCTTTGATTGATACAGGCGCCGATCTTTCAGTGGTCGACCTTAGTACAGCTCTTAACACAGGTCTTGAAATAATAAATCCTGATAAAATGTGCTCCGGACCCGATGGCAAAGAATTAGATATCGTAGGAAATATTATTTTAAATATAAAATTTGATGACAAAACAATTACACATCAATTTGTGATAATGAGAACACATTTGCGAATATTTATACTTGGACGAGATTTTCTTAAGAAAATGAACGCAAAAATTGATTGTCAGCGTGAAATAATCAAATATGACTTGACAGAAAATCGTGACGTAATCAAATATCAACAGAATAAAATAAAAAGTGCAAAGGATGCCATTATACCAGAACTTTCTATTAAATTTATTAATGCATTTGTAGAAGCAGAGGATGGCGAATACATCATCGAGGAGAACCATAAAATGTTTCAAACAAATGGACTTCGACTAGCGAGAAGCTTAATAAATGTTGTGAATAAGGAAACATATATCTGGATAAAAAACCCTTACCCTCGACCATTAAAAATATTTAAAAACCAAACATTGTGCTTTGGAAGCCAGCCAGCCGAAGTGAATCTTATAGAAGAAAGTGAACAAAAAGAGCATGAAGAACCCCAATTTCAGATAAACGAAAATTTACCATATAAGGAAAAGGAGCAATTGAAACAAGTTTTGGAAAAGTACGCGGATTTGTTTTCGTCGGGATTAGGAAGATCCAACTTAGCGAAACATCGGATTGATACAGAAGGCGCGAAACCGATCAAACACAAGCCGTATAGGGTGAGCGCGAAAGAGCGAGAAATCATAAAAGAGCAAATTGATGAAATGCTCAGAGACGGCATAATTAGACCATCCTCGAGTCCATGGTCCTTCCCTGTAATCTTGGTCAAGAAGCGAGATGGTAAGTACAGATTTTGCGTTGACTACAGAAAATTGAATGATGTAACAGTGAAGGATGTTTACCCAATTCCTAGAATTGATGAAGTATTGGATACACTTCAAGGATCCAAATACTTTTCAGCAATTGACCTTAAATCAGGATATTGGCACGTAGAGGTTGAGGAGAAAGATAAAGAAAAGACAGCCTTCACTACAGCACATGGCCTATATGAGTTCAACGTAATGCCCTTTGGTCTATGCAATGCCCTGCTACATTTGAGAGGAACATGGAAAATATGCTTGGTAATCTTAGATGGCAAATTTGCTTATGTTATCTAGATGACGTAATCATTTATAGCTCGGATTTTTCAACACATCTCAAAAGAATAGAAGCTGTTTTAAGATGTTTTCGCGAGGCTAATTTAAAATTGAACAACAAAAAATGCCAATTTGCTTTCGAAGAACTGGAGATTCTTGGCCATATAACTAATCAACATGGTATAAAACCAGCGGAGCATAATATCAAGGCTATTAGAGATTTTCCTCGGCCCAAAAAGATAAAAGAAGTTCAATCATTTTTAGGAATGTGCTCATATTATAGAAAATTTATCAAAGGTTTTTCAAAAATTGCCGATCCATTAACCAGTCTTATAAAAAAGAATGTACCTTTTACCTGGACAGAAAATCAAGAAAAAGCATTTCAAACCCTTAAAGTAGCATTGATAAATCCCCCAATCTTAGGGCACTTTGATCCGAATGCAACTACTTACATTCATACTGACGCATCTAACATCGGCCTGGGTGCAACATTAGTCCAAAAGTTCGGCGATAAAGAAAAGGTGATCTCATATTTAAGTCGAACACTGAGCAAATCTGAGCAAAATTATTCGACTACCGAAAAAGAATGTCTAGCTGTTGTGTGGTCAATGTCCAAGTTACGACCCTACCTATATGGAAGGAACTTCAAAATCGTAACTGATCATCACGCACTATGCTGGCTTAAGAATCTGAAAGATCCGACCGGCCGATTAGCACGATGGGCACTGAAGATTCAGGAATGTAATTTCGAAATTATACACAAATCGGGTAAAAAAAATCTGGACGCTGATGGTCTATCTAGAGGACCCTTACCGGAAAACGAATGGGACGAAGATTATTAAAGACTATTTCTGAATAAAATAATAGACGAAAAGGATGATTTTATTGAGAATATTAAGGAGAACCTTAGTGCAAACAAGCGTTCAATTACGCAGAACTTCAAAGAAGAAAATGGGTGTCTCTACAAGAAAAATCCAAATCCTGAAGGTAGGGCATGGTTGCTGGTAGTGCCAAAGAAGAGAAGGAAGGAAATCATGAGTGAATACCACAACCATATGCTGAATGGCCATCTGGGCGTCGCCAGGACCACTTACCGATTGAAGAATAAATACTATTGGCCTTCCATGTTGAAAGATGTTTCAGAATTTGTAAAGACGTGCCACCTTTGCCAAAGTCGGAAAGGTTCAAATCACTTGCCTTCTGGACTTTTACAACCTATTCCCCCAGCTAACTACCCTTTTGAAAGAATCGGAATTGACTTTGTTGGCCCCTTGCCATCAACGAAAAGAAGAAGGAAGTGGATAATTGTGTTGACTGATTATTATACCAAGTATGCTGAAACAAAGGCAGTATCAGAAGAAACCGTGAAAGAAGTCTCTACATTTTTAATCGAACATATTATTTTACGTCACGGGGCCCCAAGATTTCTTATTAGCGATAGAGGTTCACAATTCACTAGCAATTTGATGAAGGAGGTAATGAAAATGTGCAAAGTTAAACACTGCCTCACAACGAGCTACCACCCCCAGACTAACGGACTAACGGAACGGCTAAATAGAACTTTAATCAATATGATCAGCATGTATTTGAACACAGACCAGAAGAACTGGGACGAAATCCTCCCTTTTATCACCCACGCGTATAATACCACGATTCAAGAAACCACAGGCTACTCTCCATTTTTCCTGTTGTTTGGAAGGGAACCCATGTCCCTCTTAGACGACGAGAATATCCCAACGGACAGTAACATGGACGATTACGACGAATATATAGAAAACTACTTAGATAAAATAGCAAGGACAAGACAGGTAGTCATTAACAACACAGAGAAGACTCAGGAAAGAATGAAAAGAAACTATGACAAAAAACACAATGAGAAAATCTATGAACCAGGACATTTAGTGGCAGTTTGGACACCAGTCAGGAAAATCGGAAAATGTGAAAAACTATTGAGAAAATATTTTGGCCCATATCGAATATTAAAGAAGCTGTCTAACGTAAATTACTTAATTGAGCCGAAAGATAATCCTGGCCAAGACCCATTGATTGTCCATGTCTCAAGACTCAAACCCTATTTTGAGAGAATTGATGAGGTAACTCACGAGGACGTGACGACCTCTGGAGAGGGGGAAGTGTTGCATCATGACTAATGAACCTATTTTATTTTAATTTGTAATATTATTTTTCATATATTTTAAATTCAAAATTATATTTTATATTTATTTATTTTATTAAACAGAATATATGTATTATAGAATCATCATTTGTATTTAGGTACACGTGTGACTTCACTGCTCTCTTTGATGTCAAAAAATAAATAAATTATTCTGGAGGCTACTTAAAGTAGAGTTATCTCATTATTCCCTTTTATAAATCTGTAGGATGGTTGAAACACGCTCTGGTAAGATGCAAGACCCAGCACAGGAGAGAATCAAGGCTGAAGAGTCTGCCAAGCCGCAACCTGGTGCAACAATATATAAATGGCATTATTAAAAGAACTAAATATTTCATTTGATTCCAAATATGTTTGCAACTATTTCAAATATAAATATTTAGAATGATATTCTCAAAAATATAATATATTAGTCAAACAAAGACACCTCAGAACAAAAACAACAATAAAATTCTCCAAATAGATAGATTAATATTATTCCAGATAATTGTTTAGAAGACTCAATATTCCCATTTGTATATGTAATTGAAACTTCTAAATACACTCATGGAAAAAACTTAAGGAAGTGGAAATTTTTTTATGTCCCCCCTCGTTGTCTATTTTTTTTTTTTTTTTTTGAAGGAGACAGAAACAATTTTGTTTTGACTTGGTTATCTCGTGTGTCTTCATTAAAAGTCACTGTGCATCAAATATCTTTCAGAGTTATTGTTTGAATCCCAATATACATGCTAAAGGTACAACTTCCTTAAGTTTTGTCCATGAGTATAGATTGTAGCGAAGCCAGGGTGATCATAATGAAGATTTGAATCTCTAGGAGGATCTCAGCGCGATCGCACTGCCATCTAGTAGCCGATTTCAAAATTACTTTTTGTTTTACAGTTGTGAAGATTTTTCGCTCTCTATAAACACCCATTTTATTTTTATAAACCTAATATATCATTTAAGGATTATAAATTTTACTCTAAGGTAATTTTGTAATTAAATTATTATATAGATTTTTAGAGAACAAATGTATGGTGAAAATTCTAATGGTTCAATCTGGTTGTAAAGAGATTGGTTCTAGGCCGGGTCTTATCAAAAGGAAACCTGGCGATAGTTTGAACTCATACTTTACTATAACACCAATCTCTTAAATCTTGGATGTGACCAAATTGTAAACAAATGATTGATATTTTAACTGTATCTCTAACAGTTACAGCTTTCACTATTCTATCTGTTAATATTTATACCATTCGACGCGGCCTTGGTAAATCTTGAATAGTCGCTGGTTAATCATGCATATAATATTTGGTTGCTTTTGCTTGGAAAAACAGAGAGAACTCTTGGGTGATTTATCCATGTCTCAATCCGATAGTCAACAAATATATAACTGGATGAATGCAATGCTGTTTGATTAAGGTATTATTTTGGTTTATTTAAATTTTACAAGGCCGCAGTCACTGTTCGGAGGAGATTAATAGAATCGTCGAATGTCGTGGTCCATTTGGATGAGGAAAGTGAAGACTAGAACGCGGCTGATTCCACACTATCCTTTCAGTGATACGCTAACCTTGTCGTATGCACGAAGGAATGTGTGGCCACTGGACATGCGTCGGACCTGGAGGTTGTTTTTGGGTGCTACGCTGCCTGGAGTACAAGAGCTCCATCTAGGCTTCCTTTTTCATGTGGTGAATCTGTATAAGACCGGTGGTCTTAATAAAGCTGTGTGTGAGAGCAGTCGCTGGTGGATACAGATTCGAGTAAATACAGATTTACACTTAATACAATATAAATGATTGTTTGATTGATGGCATTAAGTGAAATATTGCAATTGGAACTGAATCTTACAATAACTACAACTCCATTTGTGAATATGAGTAACCAAATGGGATTCGGCCACCTAACAAGTGAAAAAGTTAAACTGCATTTAGCATTCACGGTAAACGGTTTGCGGATTTCGACAATATATGATATATGATTCCTTCTTTCTAATGCATTTAGCATGTGAAAAATTGTGGTGTGTCTAGAGTAAATGCGGTTGCTAATTATGCGCCATGATTATCATGGTTATTTTTCTCAATGTATTCAAAGGAAGTGTTTGAGACTTGATAGAAATTATTATATACCCACATATATATTCTGGTAACCAAATAGGGATCTGGTACCTTATGTCAAACTGTTTTCCCCCTATGTAAATTCGTGGTGCACTTATAGGGAAAACGGTTGTTTATTGCAAACAATGATTGACATGGACTGTACTATGTTAAAACGGTATAAATAATAGCGTGAAAAATAAAACAAAAGTGAAAATGTACTGGGGAATCAGGTGGTTAAATTAAGAAATACAAAAAAGACATCTCCTGATCGTGCAACTAAAAGTCGCTGATGTCTTGCTCCATCTATCGGAATAAATATCAATTAATTGTTGACTTTTAATTATTCCAGAATTGGCCAAATACCATTTCTTGATTAATAAAGAAACGATATTTGGCTAATTATGAAATCATCAAAAATCAACGATTAGTTGATAATTATTCCGACAGGTGGCGCAAACCATCAGCAACTTTTAGTTGCACGATCAGGATATTTTTTTAAATATATTTTTTTATCAATACATAATAATGTTAAGTATAAGAAATTTCACTCAAAATAAATTTCCTAAATCTAGTATAAAGGAAAAAAACTAATTAAATTATCAAGACTCCTGAGGTGTGAGAAATCAGAGTACAAATAGTAACATTTCTTATTCACTTTTTAAAATGTATGCCAATTGAACATTGTACAGTTCTTGTCAGGAATTGTATGTAATAACGTAGACCCATTCATACTAGGTACATGCAGCATGCCTCAGATCATTGGGATTATAGCCACAAAGAGAAGCCTCATCTCAGCCCTAGAAGGGCAGACAGAAATCTGTCCTATACTCGAGAAGACCTGGAAAAGATAACAATTGATATTCACCGCTATATATATACACTCATGGACAAAACTTAAGGAAGTGGAAATTCTTTGATGTCACTTACTTTATAAGTTACATTGAATCTTCTCCAACATCAAAATTCATTGCAAACGTTATAATAAAAGAATAGATCCAGATAATATCAAACTAAAATACAAAAATTGTATCTCTCACTTCCAACATTTACTTTCAATCAATAGAAAGAGGGGTTGGTGGGGGGGGGGGGGGGGGGGGGGGGTGGTATAAACTGTAGAATTTCGACAGTCGAGACCCAGGATCGAAACCTGATTTAGACAGTTTTTCTAAAAATAAATTGCTTTATGGCCCCGATTTTCGCTAAAATTTAACCCACTAGCAAGTACAAGTAACCAAACGGCACACTTTGTAAATGCAAATGTCGAACATGCTTTCGACATGTGTAGGAATGTGATGCATATATGCCACTATGATTAACATGACCCGTACCACATGTACTTAATGTAAGCAATTTTAAAACTACCAATATATTGCCCCCGTTTCTTGCAATGTCATACTCCACCACTGAGTGCAAGAGTAACGCGACTCTGACATTCCGTAAGTGCAGATGTCGAACTCCTATCTACACGTGTAGACATGTAGTGTAACTTACAGTCGCTAACTAGCCACCATGATTATCATGGGCTGTGTACGTACATTTGGGTAAAAAATAAATAAATTAATTAATTAAATCCATTTTAGAAAAAAAAAGAAGAAATGCTAACAATTATTTTCATCGCTTTGATAACAAGGTTCCGACGATAGCTATTTTATCCCCAAAAAGATGTATTTCTAGGAAGTAGAAAAGAAGTGACTAGAAGCAGAAGGTCTTCAAAACAAAATGTAAAGAGAGAGAGGGGAATAGCCCGAGTTCCTGGGAAGTGCTGAGATCGTGTGGAGATAGAGACAAGCCCGTCATGTCCAATTTATGAGGGGGTAAAAGTTAGCAGGAAATTCTATCTTTCAATAAATATCGGCCGGATAGCATTTCGGCTCGCACGTCCATAAAACATTCCGGTCCGAAGGTTACACCACCCAGCAACTTAATTGTCCACCTACGTGCTGGTTGGATTCTGCGCCGGTTTATTGGCCAGGTGAACAAGCCCTCTGCAAATTGAATAAAGAAAAATATGAGTTATTTATTCGATATAAATTATAATGCGATTTTATGCACAATTCGTACTCAGGAACTTGTGAATAGAGAGCTGAATATTTCAGAGGTGTTGAAGATGCACTTTATGATTCTACCCTCCCCACGCCATGATGGATTAACCTGCTCCCCGAACTAGGCAGTACCTTCTCCGACCTTACGGACTAGCATTGCGCTAACAGACAAGAGAAGTCATCAGAAGAGAAATTTTCTATAACTATAAAATACGAATATAAACCGTAGCAATGCGTTTCTTTATTCGTGCAAAGTAAGAGCTTTCGGATATTTACAATCCTTCTACAGACATAGCTATAAGTTGCTGTAGTAAGCTGTAGAAGGATTGTAAATATCCGAAAGCTTGCACTTTGCACGAATAAAGAAACGCTTTGATACGGTTTATATTCTTATTTTAGACAAGAGAAGTGTGGGAGATAAAGTTGAAAATTATTAAACGGGATGCACATAAAACCAAATATAGCGGATAATTGTTTCTTTAACATCAATCTATAGTATTGGGGCATTGTTTTACATTATTATATCACTGTTTCTCTCTCCCTCTCTTGAATATCGCTAATTTCTTCAATGACTATTGTCCATTATGTCTAGTCTGGTGACACCACTGCTAACAAGATGCGACATATTACTGATTTGGTTTCGGGCTAATTCACTTTGTGATTATTATTCATATCGAAATTTAATTTATAACGCAATTAGCAAGTACTTAGTCGTTAAAGTGCTATAGTCTGAAGACGATAGCAATACTGATAACAAAACGACACATAGAAATTACCATTTGGTTTTGGATTTATCAACCTTGCGATTTTTAGTTAATAATGAAACCCTACATATCCTATATTAAGCCAGTACTCAGCTGTGAAGTACGCTAGAAGAAGAGTGGTAACAACGCCTTTACCGAAACGTCATATATTTATATCTGATTTAGTTTTCGATTTATTTGCCTTGTAATTAGTATATAATATCTAAACTTTGCTTATAATGTAATTATCATGTACAGAGAATGCTCCATTTTCAAAAGAACGATTTTTCAACATAGTAGCTAGCGAAAGAAGTGCGCGTGATCCGAATGATATTTAATTTATTCGAAAGAACAAGCATTGGTTTATTTTTAATGAAAAAAAATGATTTTTGAATATTCGAAATGCCTAAAATTTTAAGTTGGATTTTGTAAAAGGTTACGTTTTCAGACTTTCGAGGAAAAATACTCGTTTACCCAAATAATTTAAATTAAGAAAGAAAAGAATATTCCTACTTTACTAAGAGTGCATTATTGATCAAATAATAAAGGAAAATAAATAAAATTAGGATATTTATAATATTAAGATAAAAAAAATTGAGAAAAAGGTGCCTGACGAAACCTTCAACTCCAACCGAAAGAAAGATAAAGGAAATGGTTGTCAGAGAGAATCCACTTTCTCATAGGAACATTTCCACAATAACCAACGTGCCACTTTCTACCTTTAACTGTATTATCACAGAATAATCGGCCTAAAAATACTCTCAAGCCGCACTAAATTGAGAGAGGCAAGATTTGCAGCAGAGCCCTTTACGAAAAATACCTGGCAAGTGACAAATGGAAGAATGCTGTTACTTTGGACGAGGCATAAATTTACCTCAATGATAGCAATCAACACCGTGTTATTTTCTACGCTATCTCTCAAATAAAAACCTTTCAGAACTGGGTTAAGCAATGCAAGGAAGGTTTCTCAAAGGTTTTCGTGATTGATGTAGGTTTCTGCTACAATGCGATGCTTTCTATAAAAAAAGTGGATCCAAATGTCAAGATAAACTTTCATATCTACCAAAGACTTGTCTTAGACACATTATCTAAAATGAATCTCCGTTTTGCATCTGAGTGACTATAGGTATCTTGTGGCGGCAACAAGCTAGCCACGGGTCATACCTCACGTATTACACGTGAATACCTGGACGAAAAGAGTATGAAACCGGAATTACTTATCTTTTAAGCTCATCCTCGTCAAATTCCCAGACCATGTGTTTTTGGCTTGCTGAATACTGCTCTTAGATCTAGAAAACCGAAGACGCTCGATGGTCTCTAGAAAGTCGTTAAGGACTGCTGGTATTATCTTGATCAAAATATTCTAAGACGGAGGCTTATTTCCTGGAAGCATCGGTGCAGTATTATTGCAAACGTATAACTTACACATAGAGAATAATAAGTTGTACAAACATTTGTAAATTATTTAAAAAAAAAATTACTAAAATCGTTCTTTTGAAAATGGAACACTCTCTGTATTTAGCCATCAAAGTACTTGGGTATGAAAGTGGTAGCCTTGCTGTTACCAAAACTTAACCAATAGAATATGGAATTTTTAGACTAATATACCTTAGAATTTTCTTATTTAATATAAAAAATACCCATACTACTACTCTTTTAGTATCCTATACAAATACCCTTAGCTACTAAGTCTGAGAGTACTACTCGTCTGGGAGTAGTAACACTGCTGCTACCTGAAAGCTATATATAAATTACAGATTTGTTTTTTGCGGACCTATTCACCTTGTGATTATTTTTATCTAGACTCGAAACAGTCCTTCTCCTTCAGGCCCTTCTCTACTGAGGGTGAGCCACATGGTCTCTCTCTACATATCTTCTTCTTTCAATGCCTTCCTATACTGAGGGCGGGGCCACATGGTCTCTCCATACTTCCTCCTTCAGTGTCTTCCTCTACCGAGGATGGGCCACATGTTCTCTCCATATCTTCTTTTCAGTGCCTTCCTCTACTGAGGGTGGGCCACATGGTCTCTCCATATCTTCCTCCTTCAATGCCTTCCTCTACTGAGGGTGGGCCACATGGTCTCTCCATATCTTCCTCCTTATATGCCTTCCTCTACTGAGGGTGGGCCGCATAGTCTCCATATCTTCCTATCTCCCGCCATCCACTTTATCTCCTCATATATGCGTCGTCCAGTCCTTTGTTTCAGGTTGTCCATGTCTTGGTATTAAGCTTATTTACTTGGGGGTTCTTCAATAACATCATATAACTGTAGGTATAGTATATTTAACCACTAAGTAATCTAGTTTGCCCTCAAAATATCAAATTTCGAATAACCAGTGAGTTCTGAATTTATTTACTTTAGGGTTCTTATATAATATAAGAGAGAGAGAGCGGTATATATAATAACTATTAGGTATTCTCGTTTGCTCTCGAAAGTCGCATTGATTTTCTAGTGAGTGTTTTGGATCTATATTTACTTTAAGGTTATTATATAATAGCAGAGCTGTATATAAAAAATAATAAACCGCTAAGTATTCTGTCACATATGTACATATATATTGAAAATAGAGTAATCCATGAATAAAAACTTTAATTAAAAAGGCATATATTGGATCAAAATATCATTTATATTACCTTTTAATTATATTCTAAACAAAGTTTAATTAATTCTATCAAAGCTTCAGATGAAAAAGGAAAAACAGAGTGTTGATGGGTTTCAATGAATTTTTTGAGAGTTAAAATGGTTTCATCATGTGGCATTGAAGTGTATAAAGATTCAACGTCGAATGATACCATTCGGCCTTGATTAGAGATTGAAAGGTTTTGGATATATCTGGCCTCTGAAACCTATATTTGGGTTCTGATATAACATCAGGACAGTGCGTCTAATATAAATAAAAAAGCAACAAGTAGAAAAATAAATAATTTGAATCTATTGCTTCCTCTTCTCCTTATGATGATGTTGAAACATTGTGGAGCCATCGTGCTAGCTGGGACTGTGGAGCTGGTGATGTGGACGGCCATGCTGGAGTAAACCGCGCTATTCCTTTTTCTGGAACTTGATGATACATTTATGGTGAACTGTTCACCTTATTCCTTCCCTATGGTAAAGTTCTGAAGAATTGTTTTTGTTACTCTTTTCCATTAAAATAATTTTCCCTTCCTAATTAAATATCTAAATATATAGTTTACAATTGTATATAGAATCAAACTTATTGATTGCTGTGTTATCCTTTTTTCTGATATTATATACAGGGTGATCCAAAAGTCCCGCACTATTTTAAAAATTAATAAATCCGCGAATATTTGCGCTAGAGCAATGCGGTAAACACCATTGTGTTCAGGATGCAATGGGAATTTTTATGGCAAATAATGAAAAATTCAAAATTGATTTTAGTTACAATTTTATTCGCCAGATGGCGCTCTACCAGAATCAGATATTCAGCGGCCAAATTGTTTGATAAATTAAAAAATATAATTGATCGACATGTATTTTTTCCTTTATGAATACCAGGAAAGAACCCTAATAATATCAAATAACAAATTAATAAAACACCACTTCGCCAAAAGTAGAAGTATTGGTTGACGATTTATAAATACAATCAGAGATCTGTAAAATAGGTAAATGCAAATTAAAACATGTAGCAAAAATAACTGATATTTTATATATGGTTTGTTTTCAAAGATAATAAATTTCTAATATTTTTAATTCAACTCTGTATCGATATATTCATTTTAATTCATTTGAAAAATATGTATCTATCTCTGATAATTTATTTTACTCTGGAATGCCGTTGTTGTTTTTATCGTGTCCAATAAAGAGCCTCAGATCTGTCCATGCATCTCCATCACAGCAGCAGCAATGTCCACTATCTTGGGTGTATAAAGCTGCTGCTCTGGGTCTATGTCAATTTTCTGCAAAACTGCGGCCATTGCTGGGCATGAGAATATGTGAGTAGGTGTTAGTTCCACACCAGGACAGTTGTTGCCTGCTCTATAGGTTCTTGTTCTATCTGGATGTATTGTCATTCCTTCATAGCATTTTGTTCTAAGTCTTGTTATAGTTTTGTCATTTTTCTCTCAGAGTTTATTTCGCATTTTGATCTTTTATTAATTTTTGTTTAATTATCTTGTATTTTGAAAAAGTATCAGCGTCAAATAATGAAGTTTGTTCTTTGCTTTGGCTCAAAATTCTGGCTTCCTTTGCCAATTCAAATGCCATTTCACTACCCCCGATCCCAACATGGGCAGGAATCCATTGTAGAATGCAGTTATTCTCCAATGGTTCCAGTTGGGTAAGTAACGAGTGTATTTTCTGTGTGATTTTAGTATTGCCCTTTTGAATTGCTTCTAGAGCGGATATGGAGTCGCTGTATATTAAAATTCTTTCTGCTTGATGCAGGGATGGTTGGTTAAGGCATACCTCAAGGGCTTTCCAGATAGCTGTCAGTTCACAAGTGAAGTTTGACGAAATCTGTCCTGCTCCTTCTTTGATTTTGATGTGTGTTCCATCTTGCAGTATTATGTTAATTCCGGCCCCTCCATTACTCAGGGTAAGGTCTGAAGATACATCTGTATATGCTGTTAAAGGGGGGTGGCTTAGCATTTTTAATCAAGAATTTGTACCATGAAGACATAGCCGTTAATATTCCAAGCACATCAGACCTCGAAGCTCAAGGTATCAAAGTCTACCTCAATCAAATTAAAAGCCATCAACATATACAATATGTATAACCCTTCAAAAATAAACTTATTGACGATGGAAAAATGGCGCAATTTCTTACAGACAACACTATTATTGTAGGCGATCTTAATGCCAAACATCAACTATGGGGATGTTCCACGCCAAACCCAAGAGGCAAAATACTATCAAACATATTTAACGACAATGCCTTCATGTGCTTAAATGATGGAATTCCTACCCATCATTTCTACAGCTTTAATACTGCACAAGTACTTGATATAAGTTTCTCCAGTCCTGACATTTTCCACAAATGCAAATGGCGAATATTAAAAAGTATTGGAAGTGATCATTTGCCTAATTTGATAGAAATTAGCACCAAGACCAAAACCAGCTCAATTAAGAAATATTCTGGAAATTCAAAATGGATAATTGGATATTCCCCAAAAAACACCATTATTAAAGCAGCCAAAGTTTCAATACCAAGAGGTAATATTAAGAAATGGATTCCAAATTATACACACTAGGCAAAAACATATTTAAACACTTATAACTAAAAGAAATGAACTACAAAAAAGTGCACTCAAAACCAAACAAATTGTAGAACTGAACTGAACATTGTGAATGAAAAAATAAAAAGAATATACGTAAATGTGAAAAGGGAAATTGGAAACAAACTTGTGAAAACCTGAACCCAAGAAACCCAAATACAAAACTTTTGCATTTGGCAAAACAAATTGCAGATCCCAGTCACAAACTGAAAAAAACAAATATGATTAAGAATACAGATGGTACCCCAGCAACTAATGACAAAAATGCTGCCAATCTTCTCAGGTAATTCATATCAAATAAGTAGTAAAATTAAATTTGAAATAAAAGATTAAAAAAGTTGAAAAAAAGGCCCGAAATATTATTCATGACTGTAAAAATGTCACCAGCACTCATAATAATTTCCATGAAAAAATCAATATGAAAGAGCTAGCTTATGCATTAGAAAACACTGACCTAAACAGGACCCCTGGGCCAGATGGAATCCATGGCCAAATGATATCAAAGTTGGGCAAAAATGGCAAAGAAAGACTTCTTCATATTTTCAATAACTCCTGGAAAACTGGGACATTGCCTCAAGACTGGAAAACTGCAACAATAATTCCCTTTAAAAACTTGACAAATCTGCTGATGACCCAAAAAACTACCGACCTATCTCCCTCACAAGTATTTGCTGAAAATTAATGGAAAAAATTATACTCAGACGACTCACCTACCACCTAGACACAAGAAATCTCTTACCAGAAGAACAATATGGATTTAGGAAAGGACATGGGACAATAGACCAACTCTTATTTTTTACACAAAAGGTAAAAGATGCACAAAACAGAAAACCAACTTTTTTAGACCTTACACAAGCTTTTTATAAGGTATGGAAAAACAGGTTAATTACAAAATTATACAAACATTTCAAAATTGATGGAAAAGCTATCACATGGATAAATGATTTCCTTAAAAATAGATACATCAGGGTCAAATATAATGGCACTCTATCTAAAACCTTCAAATTGTACCAAGGATTACCACAAGGATCAGTCCTTAGCCCAACTCTCTTCACCCTATTTATTGCAGGCATAGAAGAAGAAATTTCACATAAAACCAATATTGGACTTTTCACTGATGACATTATTCTATGGAGCAGTAACACTAACTGGAAAAAATCTGAAAGGAATTTGAACAAGACTCTTCTCCACCTAGAAAATTTGCTAATAAACATAAATTAGAATTTAACCCCCAAAAACCGAAACCTGTCTTTTTGCTACCGATAAGAAACTATACAAAATAAGACCAAATATTATTCTGAAAGAACAACAATTGCAATATAATAAACATCCTAAATATCTCGGCTACACCCTGGATCCAGAAATTAACTCCAGTAAACATATTAAAGAAGTTGTTAAAAAAGGAAGAGACCGACCAGATTTTTATTTTTTACGCAATAGTATTGTAATAAAATTGTAAAATTACGAATATTTTTTCACAATGAGTATCTTTTTATTTAAAAAACCGCTAGCTTTCAAGCGTAAATCGCTCTTCAACGGGCTTACTATAATATCGACTTTATCCCACCAGAAATATTTACAAAAACAAAGGCGCGCAGCGTGGATATTTATAACGTTTTTTTTTTTGTAAATATTTCTGGTGGGATAAAGTCGATATTATAGTAAGCCCGTTAAAGAGCGATTAACACTTGAAAGCTAGCGTTTTTTTAATAAAAAGAAACTCATTGTGAGAAAACATTCGTAATTTTACAACTTTTTTCACAATTTTATCATGAATATTGTAATATAATGTTTAGTACATTTTATACACAGTTTTACATCAACTACTGTTATGTGATTAAAGTAAGTAAGAAGGACGTAACCAATTTAACTTTACATATTATTTATTATTTGCAATTACAATTACAATTATTTTATTTTCAAAGCGCTATATCCCGCAAGGGATACCTGCGCCAAACAAGGAGAAAAGTTTATTTACATAAGTTATTTACATTAATTAACGCATGAAAACATTAGAGATCCAGATTTTGTAGAAAGTTTAGAATGTATTTACAAAATGAATTGAACTTTAAATATGATTTTTTTATCAGAAATCAAATCGTTAAGTTCACAAACAACTATTTCATTCTTTATTCTATAATCTTGAAATGCTGGGCAATCGATCAGTAGATGTCTTGAGGTTTGTTCCTCAATATCATAAAAGCAAATTGAATCCTCCATTGCCTTTATTCTATTTAAAAAAACTTTTGAAATTTCCGTAGTTTGTAAAAAATTAAGTATTATATTATTATTAATATTATTAAATTATTATATAGTATATTAATAGAAATTATACAAAAAAAATATTGGTATTTGTTTATATGTGAAAAACAACAAAAACAATAAATATTATATACATACAAGTTCCTTTCCAAACAAGAGCTCATACATAGCCATTGTTACTCTGTGTAATATTCCAACAACTACAACTATTATGAAGTCTTTGTTTTGATTCTTAATTAAGAAAATAATGTTTAGAAAAAATAATTGAGACAATGATTTTTTTCACCTTCCGTTCAGAGGTATAAGTTTGTCTTTAAAAGAACAAAACTAGCTAATCAAAAAATACGGATGATATATTTATATTTTCTCAGATAGATGGCGCTGTGTTTTTTTAATAATGTTTTTAAATAATCTTATAGGTTTTATGTTTATCCTCTAAGGTGAAAAGTTCTGCCCGAAACAAAATTGTTTATAATTTATATATTTATATATATTTTTTTATATAAAGAGAGAATTATTCAAGAAGAAATTATGTAAATACTAGACGAATGGCCCGGGCAACGCCCGGGGTTTACCCGAGTGCGAATATATTTTAAAAACGTTGTCTTGGGTGGTCGCTATTGACAGGGTGGTCTGTATAGACAGGTGGATGTATCACACAGCTGATAACAGGGTTGTCTAGAGTGGTCGCTATAGACAGGGTGGTCTGTATAGACAGGTGGATGTATCACACTGCTGATAACAGGGTTGCCTAAGGTGACCGCTATAGACAGGGTGGTCTGTATAGACAGGTGAATGTAACACACTGATGATAACAGGGTTGCCTAAGGTGACCGCTATAGACAGGGTGGTCTGTATAGACAGGCAGCTGATAACAGGGTTGTCTAGAGTGGTCGCTATAGTCAGGGTGGTCTGTATAGACAGGTTTATGAGAGAGGCAAACTTACAGGTTGTTGACGCCGCAATCCCCAGAGAGAGTGTTTTGTTGCATCATGCTGTGACTCACACGATGACCCAAGGTCAGCAGCAAACTTAAGCCTATCTCCGTCGTCGCAATGGTGGCGCTGCTTGCGAGTTAAATCTACAAATCTGCAAATAACTCTAAGGATATTCAAGATATTCAAGAATTTTTTTTCGAAAACCTTTCCGGGGATATACCTAATAATATCCCAGAATTTCATGGCGATTGGATGTATGGTTTTTGAATAACAGGGTTGTCTAGAGGGGGGCAGGGAGGCCACGTGTTCCCTGGCAGCCAATGGGCGCGCATTCTATCCGCGAGCTTCAGACAGACAGACAGACAGAATAAGGCAATTATATAAGTAGATGATAAATTGTGAGTTGCATATTTTTAATATTATATATAGGTTATTGAAAACAAACCTCTTATGTTTCAAATAATAAGCTAATCAATATTTATAGAGTGAACTTATCTTAATGATATATATATATATTATTCTATATACAGTTACGAGCGTCATTCCTCATTTCCTAATCTCCTAATCAATCAACCAACTCTGTCACCGTTTGCTTTTTTTTTTTTTGGAATGGCGCCCTCCTATTGGTTGGCTACGGTCACGCCACCTTTGCCCCCCCCCCGCATCATGCCCCCCCCACTCGCCATTTAACTATTGTGTTGGAACGGGTCGCTCCCTAAATAAATGCATATATTAGATAATAACCAAATGGAATCCTCTCTTTCTCTTTCCCAGTAAGAGACGCCTACGGAAGCCAACAGTACATAGACAGATAAAGCACATAGGCTATAGTTATTAACTAACATATGCAATTAATTAAGGCGCCAATTTATAATTGTAACAAATAGTATTTGAATCAAAACATTCAATCGGGTGAAACACGGGCGTTGCCCGGGTCATTCGGCTAGTATAATCTAAAATACAAATATTTTATTTTTTAAAAACATATATTTCATTTTCATTCATTGACTGTTATATATTTTTGACCATAGATTCAAAACATACCACTTTTATTATTAGTGTTGTAAATATGTATAGTTAACCCTACCTTTTTTTAAAATCACGATTTTAGAGAATTCATTCTATAAATTCTATATTGCTGTGATAAATAATTTTATGTGTAATTTTACTTCAAGTAATTCAAAATAAAATCTACTTGAAAGGTAATTAATTATATTTCACTTTTTCACGACTGCACCTCTTTTCAACAACAAAACACAAAAAAAAATCTAATCATAATATATTCAATATACAGTTACGAGCGTTATTCCTCATCGGCCTCTGTCACCGTTTGCTTTTTTTTTGGAATGGCGCCCTCCTATTGGTTAGCTACGGTCACGCTATCTTTGCCCCCCCCCCCATCATGCCTCCCCCACTCGCTCTTTCGTTTTTGTAACTATTGGTTTGGAGCGGGTCGCTCTTTAAATAAATGCATATATTAGTTAATAACTAAATGGAATCCTCTCTTTCCTTTTCCCAGTATGAGACGCCTACGGAAGCCAACAGTACATAGACAGATAAAGCACATAGGCTATAGTTATTAACTAATATATGCATTTATTAAAGGCGCCAAATTTATAATTGTAACAAATAGTATTTGAATAAAAACATTCAATCGGGTAAAACACGGGCGTTGCCCGGGTCATTCGGCTAGTAGATATATAAATAAGAGAAAATATCTTTAAAAGGCCAGGTGTTGATATTAAGACCAAAAAAGGGGGTCGGTGGAAGGATGGTCTAAACCGCTGGTTTTCTACCGCTACGACTCGAGATCAAATCCCATATTGGGCACTTTTTCTGATTAAAAAAATATATTCTGAAGGCTGATGGCTCCCAATTCTTGCAAAAGTCCAACCCCATCAGAGAGTGCAAGTAACAAAACGGGGTTCTGGTACATTTATAAGTGTAAAGTCGAAATACTTTTCACATGTGTAGACATGCGGTGTACTTACATTAAAAGCACTCGCTAAATAGAAAAATCTTTTAGTTGAATTATATTAACCTCTTATTAAAATAGAAATATGTATACAGTTAAACCTGTCTATAGCGCCCTCTCTTAGGACTCACCAAAATAGGGTGCTATAGAGAAGGGGTGCTATAGACAGGTCACTTTTAATGTAAATCGCATCGTACTAAGTATTTAAAATCATGCGCTATAGAGAGGGAGGCGCTATTTAGAGGGTGCGCTATAAACAAGTTTAACTGTATATATTTTTAGGTACACATTTTTATATTTCTATAAAATATATTTTTATAATTTTCAGATATAGAGAGGGTTAATTGATAAGGATTATTGAAATATTAAAACTTATTTTATTAATTATAAAAAGTATCCAGGGTTAAGTTTCTTACTCAAATATATTTCTATACCTTTCAGGATTACACCAGTCTTTTAACAATGCAATTGGTACACAATGTGAAAAAATAGTACAAATTTAATATTGTACTGGGATAAGGTGCATAAATTAAGAAAAGGGCATTTCCTTATTGTGCAACTGAAAGTTACTGATGGCTTGCGCCATCTATATCGGATGCCTTAATGACCAATTTTTTGGTCGTTGAGGTACAGCTTGCACCACGCTGATGAGGGCCAACAGCCCGAAACGCGTCCGTGGTTAGCTTTTCTTGATTAATCAAGAATGGGTATTTGGCCAATTCTGGAATAATTAAAAAATCAACGAGAACAGTTGATATTTATTCCGATAGATGGCGAAAGCCATCAGCAACTTTCAGTTGCACGATAAGGAGATGCCCTTTTCTTAAAGCAATTGGTAGTATAACTTATAGCTGACAATAAACAATTATATTATTAGTTGCTTCGGTTGAAGGACATGTTTTCCTAAAAGCTAGAGAAATCAAATTGTAAAAGATACTCAGCCCTGGATATTTTATTGATTTTATTAAATTATAAGTTGGGAATAAGTGTTTAAATATAAGAAACTTAGTACAATATATAATGCGGCTTAAGATTGTAGAACGACATTTGAAAATTATCCCGCATGTGTTTCTTTTGAACGAAAAATCGAAATTTATTTTAAGGAGAAATAAAGATTATTCCTAACCTTAAGGATAAGTATGAAAGGATGAATTATGAAGAGTAATGATAAACAGAAAAATAAATTGTTCAGGGATGGGAATTACTTTTTGTTAATAAAAACAAAATTGCTTCAATGGCCCCCGATTCTTGCAAAAGTCTAACTCCACCAGCGAATGCAAGTAACCAAACGAGGCTATGGCACATTTGTAAGTGCAAAGTCGAACTGATTTTCACATGTGTAAACATGTGGTGCACTCACAGTAAAAGCAGTCGCCTACTTCTACCCACCATGATTATCATGGCCTCTACCACGTGTACTAGGGATAATAATAATAAAAGAATAAAAAAGGAATATTCCAAACGCTCACATTGGGTTGACCAAATATTATGATAAACGTCTAGTTGATATTTGTTCCAATAGATGGCGCTCTGTTATCTAAAAATATTCATATGAGCGGTCAGGATATGCTTTTTTGTTGTTAATATATATGTGAATATATTTATATTATTTTTATATATTTAATTCGACACACATTTGTATAATTATTTATACATAGTATTATTATTATATTTTATATATATATGTAACCTAAATCGCAAAAATATTATTCAACTTCTTGATTTATTGGTCAATTTTTCAAGTCTTTTTTCTCTCTTGATATGAGATTTATAATTGAAAATAAACTTCAATGAATACTTCACTATTGATATACCAGACTTCCATTCAATATATTTTTATTATGAGTTAGGAATTGCAGATACAGAGCTGTCTCTTAGTCAAAACTAACACTATCTTTTTCTTCTTTCTTATCTCCACTCAATCATATTAGGGTCTGGGTGAAGTAGAATGCTTTTGTCATTAAGATTGGGAGCATTACTCAGTGGCAGGCCGACTTAGCTCCACACTGAGTGAAGTAGAATGCGTCTGCCTTTGTATTAAGACTGGTAGCACAACTCAGTGGCAGGCTGACTTAGCTTCACACTGGGTGAAGTAGAATGCGTCTGCCTTTGTCATTAAGACTGGGAGCAATACTCAGTGGCAGGCCGACATAACTTCACACTGGGTGAAGTAGAATGCGTCTGCCTTTGTCATTAAGACTGGGAGCACTACTCAGTGGCAGGCCGACTTAGCTCCACACTGGGTGAAGTAGAATGCGTCTGCCTTTATCATTAAGATTGGGAGCACTACTCAGTGGCAGGCCGACTTAGCTCCATACTGGGTGAAGTAGAATGCGTCTGCCTTTGTCATTAAGACTGAGAGCACTACTCAGTGGCAGGCCGACTTAGCTCCACACTGGGTGAATTAGAATGCGTCTGCCTTTGTCATTAAGATTGGGAGCACTACTCAGTGGCAGGCCGACTTAGCTCCATACTGGGTGAAGTAGAATGCGTCTGCCTTTGTCATTAAGACTGGGAGCACTACTCAGTGGCAGGCCGACTTAGCTCCATACTGGGTGAAGTAGAATGCGTCTGCCTTTGTCATTAAGATTGGGAGCACTACTCAGTGGCATGCCGACTTAACTCCACACTGGGTGAAGTAGAATGCGTCTGCCTTTGTCATTAAGATTGGGAGCACTACTCAGTGGCAGGCCGACTTAGCTCCATACTGGGTAAAGTAGAATGCGTCTGCCTTTGTTATTAAGATTGGGAGCACTACTCAGTGGCAGGCCGACTTTTCTCCACACTGGGTGAAGTAGAATGCGTCTGCCTTTGTCATTAAGATTGGGAGAACTACTCAGTGGCAGGCCGACTTAGCTCCAAAATTAACACTATACATTTTTTTAGTCAAAATAATATTCATTGATTATTTATATGAAAAAAGCGTACTTGAATCTGTGAATTAAAAAAAAACAAATTTTTATCAAAATATTTCAAAGAATTTCTTCCTGTTTATCATGATAAAGAAGTAGCAATCCCTCAAAATATTTTGAGAAACATGTATTTCTTTCACAAACAACACACCTATGTTATTTTTAAATATATGTAAATAATCAATCTGAAGCTATGTCTGTGAAAGGATTATAAAGATCCGAAAGCTTGTACCTTGCACGAATAAAGAAACGCTACTGTTTATAGTCTTATTTTATAACTATAGATGCCGCTCTGCTATCTAAAATGCACATGTGCTTGTGGTCAGGATATTCCTTCTTTATTTTTAATATAGATCTAGGTACAACTTTTTATCCACTTCTGACATTAATAGTTTTATTTGGTAACATTGTATTATCTATGATATATACGATATTCATCAGGCTTATTTCTTGGTTATTATTACCCTGAGATAACACGCTATTTACAAACATATATTTATATATAATTAGTTCCTATTTTCTGCTTTTTGTCTGTTTTATGATAAAAATAAACATTTATTATTTATTAGAAGAAAATATTTCTTACTATATATTAATATTTACGATTTTCATTTGTATGCACACACACACACACAAGCCTTTTTATTGGGGCTTCCAGCCCTATACATGATTCCCCTCTACAGGATTTAGCAAAGGAAGATATTTCAAAAGTAAAAACTAGAATACAAGAAGTAATAAGGAAAAAGAAAAGAGAGAAGAAAGAAAAAACAAACGAAAAGAAATATAACCGTATATACAAAAAATAAACATACAGAGCAAAAGGAACCATACATGATTAAATATTTAAATTAAAGTACCAATATTCAGAATATGTCAAGGTTAGGATATCATTGAGAGGACTAGTGTGGAATCAGCCGCATTCAATCTTAGTTTTCTTCCTCCAAGCAAACCACGACATTCGGCGCATCCATTGTTCTCCAACGGACATTGAATTTTCATTTGTATGCGTTTTTTTATTTTATTTAAATGATAAGATTTTTTATAATGTATGTTTTAACTGGGTTACTAGTTCAAAACTTTTGTCAGTATCAAATGAATAGTGTGATGATGTTATCCCCTTTTATTAATATACTAGCGGATGTACCCGGCTTCGCCCGGGTTTCACCCGAGTAAAGGTTTGTCTAACGCACATTTGTTAAAACAATTCTCTATAAACTTAAAAAAAAGATATATTTTAATAATTTGAAACTCGTAAATTTGAATCTCTCGATAAAGTGAACATTTTTTCCCGGTCCCTGTGTGCCGTGTCATCCTGAATTTTGTCTTTCCTAATTTTCTACATTACAAAATCATCGTTTTATCCAGTGAACATTTTTCCCGGTCCCTTGAAAAATACTCGATAAAAAAGTTGAATAAAATTGGTTCCCTCGGTAATTGGAAGTTAAAGGAATAGTATCTTTGCCTTGGAATTGTATCATTAAATTTATTATTAAATTGCCGTGTCATCCTGATATAATATTACTTTTGATAAATAATATTTAAGATAATAAACTTAGTGATAATAAAACTTATAGATAAAAAAAAAACTTGTTAACCTCGTCGCAATAGTGGCGCTGCTTGCTAGTTAAATCTACAAATCTGCAAATAATTCTAAGGATATTCAAGATATTCAAGAAATTATTTTTCAGAACCCTTCCCAGTACTATACTAAATAACTTCCCAAAGTTTCATGGCGTTCCAATGAGTGGTTTGGTCAGGCATAAAGGACAGACACACACACATACATTCATTTATATATATATATAGATTTTATTCTTTGAGTTAACAAATAGAAAAATCTTTTAGTTGAATTATATTAACCTCTTATTAAAATAGAAATATATATACAGTTAAACCTGTCTATAGCGCCCTCTCTTAGGACTCACCAAAATAGGATGCTATAGAGAAGGGGTGTTATAGACAGGTCACTTTTAATGTGTAAATCGCATCGTACTACGTATTTAAAATCATGCGCTATAGAGAGGGAGGCGCTATTTAGAGGGTGCGCTATAGACAAGTTTAACTGTATATATTTTTAGGTATACATTTTTATATTTCTATAAAATATATTTATAATTTTCAGATATAGAGAGGGTTAATTGATAAGGATTATTGAAATATTAAAACTTATTTTATTAATTATAAAAAGTATCCAGGGTTAAGTTTCTTACTCAAATATATTTCTATACCTTTCAGGATTACACCAGTCTTTTAACAAAGCAATTGGTACACAATGTGAAAAAATAGTACAAATGTAATATTGTACTGGGATAAGGTGCATAAATTAAGAAAAGGGCATCTCCTTATTGTGCAACTGAAAGTTACTGATGGCTTGCGCCATCTATATCGGATGCCTTAATGACCAATTTTTTGGTCGTTGAGGTACAGCTTGCACCACGCTGATGAGGGCCAACAGCCCGAAACGCGTCCGTGATTAGCTTTTCTTGATTAATCAAGAATGGGTATTTGGCCAATTCTGGAATAATTAAAAAATCAACGAGAATAGTTGATATTTATTCCGATAGATGGCGAAAGCCATCAGCAACTTTCAGTTGCACGATAAGGAGATGCCCTTTTCTTAAAGCAATTGGTAGTATAACTTATAGCTGACAATAAACAATTATATTATTAGTTGCTTCTGTTGAAGGACATGTTTTCTTAAAAGCTAGAGAAATCAAATTGTAAAAGATACTCAGCCCTGGATATTTTATTGATTTTATTAAATTATAAGTTGGGAATAAGTGTTTAAATATAAGAAACTTAGTACAATATATAATGCGGCTTAAGATTGTAGAACGACATTTGAAAATTATCCCGCATGTGTTTCTTTTGAACGAAAAATCGAAATTTATTTTAAGGAGAAATAAAGATTATTCCTAACCTTAAGGATAAGTATGAAAGGATGAATTATGAAGAGTAATGATAAACAGAAAAATAAATTGTTCAGGGATGGGAATTACTTTTTGTTAATAAAAACAAAATTGCTTCAATGGCCCCCGATTCTTGCAAAAGTCTAACCCCACCAGCGAGTGCAAGTAACCAAACGAGGCTCTGGCACATTTGTAAGTGCAAAGTCGAACTGATTTTCACATGTGTAGACATGTGATGCACTTACAGTAAAAGCAGTCGCCATCTTCTACCTACCATGATTATCATGGCCTGTATCACGTGTACTAGGGATAATAAAAAATAACAAAAAATGAATATTCCAAACATTGGGTTGTCTAAATATTATGATAAACGTTTAGTTGATATTTGTTCCAATAGATGGCGCTCTGTTATCTAAAAATATTCATATGAGCGGTCAGGATATGCTTTTTGTTGTTAATATATATGTGAATATATTTATATTATTTTTATATGTATAATTCGACACACATTTGTATATTTATTTATACATATTATTATTATATCTATATTAATAAAATGCAAATTTCATAAGTGTTGTTCACTAAAAACTTTCGTTACAATGCATCAATTTCGACCAAATTTTCAACATTTATGTAAAACGAGATGGAGCAGGTTTTGCTTAACATCAAAATATTTTTCTTTAACATTAACATGCGTAACTTCGCTGTTATCGATTAAATACAAAAAAAAATCAACAGAGTTAATTTTATTTATATATAAATATAAAATTAAATTTCAACAGAGTTAATTTTTTTACATACTAGCTAATAATCTCAATCTAAAAAATATTCAAAACAAGCAATTTTAAGATAACACCATATGTAAAACAGTCGGCCATGAAAACAAATAACGTGTAATATATATATAATATATATAATATAACGGTATAATAACGGTATAAAGAAATAATGAGCCTATCGTTCAAATTTATAATTGTAACGAATAGTATTTTAATTAAAACATTTTTAAAACACACAGTTTGGAACGGGACGTTTCACAAGAGTGACATCCATGGCGCCAATTTATAATTGTAACGAATAGTATTTGAATTAAAACGTTTTTAAAATGTATATATAGGTGTGTTCAAAAGGTATCGCGAATTTTGAATTCTCGCGGGTTACGTATATTCGAATTCCGATCTTTTTGTGGCTTTATGTTGGTACTCATGTCTCTCACTTATGCCGACAAGCTCGGCCATTTTGAATGTTCACTTAATTGTTGACAGCTGCTTTGCTTTGCAGGTGTTTTGGATCGTCTTCGATTTTTACCTATTAAAAAAAAATGGATCAAGAACCTGTATCAAATTTTGTGTGAAAAACGAAATTAAGTGCGCGGATGCATTCCGAATGTTGACTGTGGCATACGGAAAAGCTACCTTGGACCGAAGCAACGTTTATCGGTGGTACAAAATGTTCTCAGAAGGCCGAGAAGATGTGAACGACGAAAAGCGTGCCGGACGCCCGAGCACTTGAACAACAGACGAAAAAATTAATGAAGTGGAGAAAATGATATTGGCCAATCGTCGAATCACCGTTAGAGAAGTTGCTGAGGACCTAAACATATCGATTGGCTCGTGCCATTCGATTTTTATCAATGATTTGGGCATGAAATTCGTACAAAAATTGCTCAATTGCGACCAAAAACAACATCGCATGAACATTGCTAATGAGAAGTTGGACTCTGTCCGCGACGACCCAAATTTGCTCCAGAGGGTCATAACTGGTGACGAAGCGTGGGTTTATGGTTATGACGTGGAAACCAAAGCTCAATCATCTCAATGGAAGCTGCCGCACGAACCAAGGCCGAAAAAAGCGCGCCAAGTTCGGTCGAAGGTGAAAGTTTTGCTGACAGTTTTCTTCGATTGCAGGGGCGTGGTGCATCATGAGTTCTTGCCACAGGGTAGAACGGTCAATAAGAAATATTACCTGCAAGTTATGCGCAATTTGCGCGAAGCAATCCGCCAGAAACGCCCGGATTTGTGGAAGAACAAATATTGGTATTTGCACCACCACAATAACGCCCCTGCTCACACATCGTTGCTTGTGCGCGACCTTTTGGCCAAAAACAACACACTAATGATGCTGCAGCCACCGTATTCCTCAGATCTGGCTCCCTGTGACTTTTTCTTGTTCCCTAAACTGAAGAGGCCCATGAAAGGACGACGTTACGCTACGCTTGACGAGATAAAGACGGCATCGAAGGAGGAGCTGAAAAGGATTTTAAAAATGATTTTTTGAAGTGCTTCGAAGATTGGAAAAACCGTTGGCACAAGTGTATAATATCTCATGAGGATTACTTTGAAGGGGACAAAATAGGTATTCATGAATAAATAAATATTTTTTGAAAAAACACAAAGGTCGCGATACTTTTTGAACACGCCTCGTATATTCATAATTCTCTAAAAAAGGTTTTGTTTCCATATACCACCTAGCCACAATTAAAGTTAAACTAAGATAGATCATCACCCATTATCGCCTTGATATTTTCTGTTAAAGAATAGGTGGAAGGTGGGGTTCGCCAGAAGACCTTGATGCCAAAATTGTTGTATATATTTTTAGCAATCCGAAAAAAGTATTGCCATTAAAGAAGGTCGAACGAAAGTTCTTTGTGCAAACATACGACTAACGCCTCAACACCGACACTAACTAATATTAAATTAATCGTCAAAGTTACACACAATGCATATGTACACACCATCCACACACGCGCTCGCACACATACATACCCAAACCAACACAAACACACGCATTTTCCCACCCACATCCACACACACCCATCCACTCACACCTACAAACTCACTCTCAGGAACACACACACTCACAATCACACTCATACACACAAACCCATCTCCAAAACACACCTCTCTACACCCACAAATCCCCCCCCCCCCCCACCCCCCACACACACACACAAACAAATATTCAAAGATAAAGAATTTAAACAATTGTTTAATCAAATATTCAGACGAAATTAGTGTACTGCTCTATCTAAGATATCTTTCCAATGTAATCATATTTATCCCTATGGTGATATATCTAACAAGATGAAAAGACGAAACAGTTGAAAAATTCTCCCCCATCTCCCTGTAATGAGTAATGATATCCTGGATTCGAAACCGATTTTTTCCGAAGCTTCCATACAGATGAATATACAAACTCGCTCAGAGGAATGTGGTTAATTGAACTTGTTGTGTAAAACAATATCAAAAATCGCTATCCCAATAAAAGATATTGGAGAGAAACCAACTTGGAAGCGAAGCTATAAATAAATCCTTTCAAGAGAGAGAGAGGCGCCAAAGCCGTTGAGTTATATTCCGGGAGTAGGTCAGCACAGAACAGATCATCTATCACAGGGCGACCAATTGGGGCGTTAACAACCTCTGTGCTTGCCCACTGTTTTGCACCATGCCACTTCTTTCTGCCCGATTTTATGACCTTCTCAGATAATCTTTTGTTGAAATCCATCCACTCTTGCTATTCATTTTCTTACCCTTTTCGCGAGTAAAATTCTAAATCTATGTAGAAAGTAAATGATCTATCTGTATGTGCACATATCTAGACAGTACTTGTACCTTGTGAGGAGGCTCACACGAAAAACATTCATTCATATAGCAGGGTTTTCTGTGTGCCCTCCGTTTCAATGTGGTTGTGTAGGTTAAAACCAGATCGCCTTTTTCCAAAGAAGCAGGAACAGTTGCCAATGACTTTCAGTCAAATCCCTGAACAAAACATTACAGGGAGAATGGTCCCGTTGAAGAATAAACTGTCGAATTTGTCAATCACGACCCAGGTTCGAATTTTGCTTTGGAAATTTTAATGAAAATATTGCTTCAATGGTCCTAAACTGATGGAATATATCCAACCCCGCCAGTAAGTGTAAGTAACCAAGCTGGAATCTACCACCATGTAAGTGTAAAAGTCGAACTGACTTCTATACGTAGCACACCTTTAATAAACGCAGCCACCAATCCCGACTAACATAATTATCATGGCTGCAATTGGAATAGGAAACAAACATTTTAAATTAGCCCCAGCACACTTGGTACAAGCCATGATAAACATTATAAGTAGTAGCTGGCGACTGCTTTTACTATAAGGGCACCTCATGTCTACATATATAGAAAGAAGTTGACTTTTTCACCTAGGAATTTGGCAGAGTTACCTTTGATTACTTGCACACACAGGGATTGGATTTTGGCAAGAATCAGGGGCCATTAGAGCAATGGTGTAACAACATAACTGATCGATTGCCCAGCATTTCAAGATTATAGAATGAAGAATGAACTAGTTGTTTGTGAACTTAACGATTTGATTTCCGATAAAAAATCATATTTAAAGTTCAATTCATTTTGTAAATACATTCTAAACTTTCTACAAAATCTGGATCTCTAATGTTTTCATGCGTTGAATAATGTAAATAACTTATGTAAATATACTTTTCTCCTTGGGGGATATAGCGCTTTGGAAATAAAATAATTGAAACATAATATATTAAAATATTTATAAAATAAATAATAGAAAATACATATCTTCGTTCAGCCCAGGACCTCTCTGCCGACCACGAGGCAAGATCAATGTTTTGCCCAACTGCCAGAGCTAGAGCTGCAAAGTTCTAGCCCTCCCGCCCTCTTCCTGCCTCCTGACCTCCGCGGACCCAATCCGGCCTAACCTGCCTCTTCCCTGACGGAGATCCTGTCCCTAGCCTTCCCAGCCTGGTCATAGTGCTTTGTATATATTCCGCTTTATGCGGCCATTGGGGCTCAAAATAATCTATTTTGGTTAGCAGCTCCATAAAAAAGATATTCCCAGTGCATATCTTTGAAACATTATTTAAAAACATACTTCTGTGTTCTTTAATTGTGTGGGTAGGAGTTGAATATTTATTGTGTGTGTGCGAGGGGCATGCTGCGCTCAAACAAGAACAGCGCCTTGAAGGTTCCGACGTCAATGGTCGCGCACCTCTTGACGGGCCACGGCTGTCTCTTCTAGCGCTGCACAGTCTTCGACCCAGAGAACTACTTTGTTACTCACCAGTTTATATATACCAGGTTGCGGTTTGGCAGACTCTTCAGTTATGAAGCTTTAGCGCGCCATCTGTTATGAAAATTCGAAACTATTATAGACGCGTACGATTATTTTAAAAATTAAACAATTTCTACTTCCCTTACTGCAATGAAAAAATTAATGGGAGGGGCTGGCTCATCAGTGGTGAAACCTCCCAGCGGTTTCACCAGTTTAATCTTGATTCTCTCCTCAGACGAGTCTTGTATCTTTCCAGAGCGTGTTTCAACCATCCTACAAGGTTAAACCAGTCAATGATAAGACAACTATATTTTTAGGTAACACCTAGAATATCTCTTTATTTATCACATCAAAGTTTAAAACAGGTTGTGTATTCAGCGTATCAAAATAAAAATGATTTTATAGTACACAATATTTCATAATAATAATCTGTTTTTGAAAAATAAATAAATATAAAATTTATGAAAATTTTAAATAATTTTAAGAATAGGCGCATTAACTATGATGCAGCAATATCATTATATGTATATCGAAACTTGAATAAAAAGAAAAATATCATTAGGTTCTTTTCGTCTTTTAAATTAGGTTCGATGCCCTCAATACTTAAATATTAACATTCACTTGAAATATTCAAAATTTCTTTTGTCCTAAAATAAAACAAAAGATATGAAAATGTAATGTGCATCATGGGACCTAAGTATATTAAAGTGCCGTGCAAAGCATCGTGGGATCAGGTCAGTGAGAAATTTAGGCTAATCCTCTTCTAAGGTCTCGAGAGCTTGCTTATTTTCTTTGTTAAAAAGTAAATAGATGTTCATTTATATCATAAGTTTATAAACTATTTTAACTCAATTAAATCTTTTTTTTTTTTGCTTATCCCTAAGTACACGTGATACAGGCCATGATAATCATGGTGGGTAGTAGTAGGCGACTGCTTTTACTGTAAGTGTACCACATGTCTAAACGTGTAAAAATCAGTTCGACTCTGCACTTTAAAATGTACCAGAGCTCCGTTTGGTTACTTTCACTCGCTGGTGGGGTTGAACTTTTGCAAGAATCGGGGGTCATTGAAGCATTTTATTTTTAATCAGAAAAAAAAGTGTCCAATGCGGGAATCGAACTCGGGTCGTAGCGGTAAAAAAACCAACGGTTTAGACCATCCTTCCACCGACCACCTCAATTAGATCTAAAGTAAGTTAATTCTACTTGCATTTTCTCTTTATCTGGTTTTAATAGGCGATATTTTTAGTTACGGAGTGTTAAACTAACTCGATCTTCTCCCAAGTTCTATTAACTACCTCAGAGTTGTGGAGAAGTGACCCTGGATAGGACAATATGTCTGGAGTCTTGTACTCCTGGTAGAACCACCCTGGGCATGAAAAATGTCCTACCAAGTCTAGTTAAGTGTTAACAGGCAAAGAGACAAAGTCTCGTATTCCTACCTTTGTGTGCCTCAGTTGTTCTCATCAACAGGAAATGCACCCAATTACTCTGTATGAGTTCTCTTCTAAAAAGCCAAAGAAAAGTGAACATCTAGACATTGGTCTAAGGAGATATAAGCACCACTACCTCTAACTCGATTAAAGAAGTGAGATATTGGTGTTCTGTCAAAGATCACGATGACGTAAATATTCGACCTTGAATACAGAAGGGGAATTGTCGTAAACTCAGGGATATAGCGTACTCCAATACGCGTTATATTTTCAAATTATATTGACAAACATTTTCAGTTTTTTTTTTCTGATCAGGTTTTAGAGGGAAGAATGTTGTCTTCGTTTGCTAGTGAACCAATCTCTCACGCCTTCTCATTGGACGAATGTGGCCATGCCTGTATATAAAAGGGGACTAAGGGAATGCGAGGGGGGCCCAGAGCGTGGAGAATTGGTGTGGAGACACTTAAAGTGTTTTTCTACGAAGTTTTCTCTGTCTGGCTGTTCTCTTGGTATCCCTGTGTCACCCGAGTCCGATCCCTATCAACGCTACAATAAAGCTAAGTGCTGTTTTATTTTATTTAACAAATCGTGAGTTGTTTTTATCTCCTTTTTGTTGTTAGTGTTATACTCTTGAGTGTACGTTGTTCGGTGTATTAAGTTACTCTTACTGTAGGCCCTAGTATACGGAGGGTGTTTCCTTTCAAATGAAACGATTTTCGCGCGCTCGCGTTTTGCACGTGCAGGCATGCTGCACACGACACTGGTTCCAATAGATCTAGAATCTTCTGGAGAATTCATTTTCATCAGGTATCATGATTTTTGCAACATGGGGGGAGAGAGACTAACGCTCCAAGTCGAACAAACAATTCGGACCCTTTCCAAAGAAGGAAACAGTTATAGCGTCATAGTGAAAAAGCTAAAAGCAGAAGGACTAGATGTTGGCAAAGCTACAATATGTAGGGTAGTAAATGGCATCGGAAAGAAAAGGGAAGCTGAATCCAATGGGCAAAATTTCAAGTCGATCGACCACGTCCGGTGCGGACCCCCGCCACGGTTTCCAAGGTAAAGCGGCTAGCAACTACTGAAAATCCACCATCTCAGCGCCAACTTTCCAGAATGTGTGGAACATCGCTAAAAACGATAAATAACATCATTCACAAAGATTTGGAACTGGATACCCGACGAAAAGGCAAGGTTCACAAGCTCACCCCTTTCCACATGAAAAACCGTGCAACGAATGCCCGGAAGCTCTACGAGGAACACCTGGCCGGTTCCAGATCGGAATATACTGCAACATTGGACGAAGCATGGATGTATGTGACGTATTGCAATGGAATCCGGAAGATCTGTTACATCAAAAGAGGCAATCAGGTCCCGGATAATTGGGTTCACCAATGCTCCGAAACTTTCCCTAAAGGTTTCATGGTTGTCGGGGTAATGACTGGCCGTGGAGTCCTTCCGCTCATAAAGGTTCCATCGAAGGTGAAGGTGAACTCATAATTCTATATAGAATGCGTTCTGAAACCTGTCATCGAACAACTGAAGGACCTTTACCAGGGGAAATGGACAAAGTGTTCCTTCATCACGACAAAGCCTCTTCCCATACCTCCAACAAAACCCAACAGTTCCTACAAGAAATGAAGGACACCCTTGGCCTAAATTTTATCAGGAACTCGGACATTCCAGTGAAGTCTCCCGACGCCAGCCCACTGGATTTTTACGGGTTCGGTATGTTGAAACAACGGCTCTTCAACCGACGTCCCAAAACTGAGGCCGGACTTTGGAAAGCCGCACAAGAGGAGTGGTCGAATGTTTCGCTCTCCAAAGTCAAGGAAGTGTTCGCAGCTTGGAAAGTCCGATGCAGGGAGATAGCCAAGAAGAAGGGAAGCACATAGAACACATGAAAAAAATTCACGTTCGAAAAATAAAGTTCTAACGGACGTTTGAAATCGTTTCATTTGAAAGGAAACACCCTCTGTATTCCTTTTTGTGTGTTAACCCGCAAAAGTAGTAACTTTTGTCAATATCAGGGTAGTGCAGGTATAGCCGTCGTTGTGTATTGCGACTTTCGATTAGTTTCACTCTTCGATATAAGAATGAGAGAGAGAGATATGTTAACCCATCTGGTTTACGTAAAGACGACATCCTTTGGAGCTATCTATTTATTACCACAAATCAGCGTCACTTATTACTCTATAAATAACTAGTTGCTAGAATAATTTGGAATGTCGTCTGTCGGCAAAATCTTATTTATCAAACCAGTCTTTTAGACCGACCTACCTCTAGGGTGAAGATGTATAAATTCAACAGCAAGAAGGATCTATTTCCATACGTCTTGGCCTCTCTAACCACGTGCGCCATAAATCTGCCGCTTCTCTTTAGCGGGAATCTTCTGGAGCACCTGAGCCGAGCCGGCGGAGATTGGCACCATAAAGCTTGCCGGAAATAGAACCCACTCCGTCGCATTGTCCTTCCGGACCGGGGATTAGAAAGGATGAGACTAAAACGTTTTATCCATAGGAGATCAAAATGGGACTTCTAGAGTTTGAATAGGATCCTAAAATGAACGCTATTCGAATGAATAGAGATATAATTGAATAGAAAGGTCCTGATAGTACAATTAAAATTTGCTAAGAAGGTAACTATCACTGTCATATTCATCTTTGATTTATTCCACACTGCAAAGAAATAACGGATATATTTCCCACATTGATAAAACTTTATGAACGAGTTTCGTTCTATTTTTCTTCGTCAGCGCGATGCAGAATGAACCTCAACGACTTCAAAAGATTTATCAAAGAACTTATTAACCAATCAGAAAAATGTATTTTAAGTCATTTTTTTTACACACTTTAAAATGTTACAACACCTTGATAGAAGTTGGCGTTCAGCCAACTGAAATATTGGTAAAATAAATGATATTTTGATCCAATATATTCCTTTTTAATGAAAGATTTATTTATGGATTGCTCTATTTTCAAAACAAATAGATATTTGTATATTTAACTCTCACAAAACAGTAGGTCTCGAGCCTCACGTAGTATAACTCTACTTTCTAAAAACAAAAAATCTTAGTACGAAAATGATTTTAAAAATAATGTACATATTCCAAAGTACTATAAAATGTAAAATAAAACCAATAAATAATATTAATAACTGACCAATATGTGTACAGGTTTAATAATTCTTCAAATTAAAGATACTTCGGCCAGTAAATCTTTTTTATTGTCTCGACGTTTCGACAAAAATATTTTTGTCCTCGTCAGGAGCGAAAAAAATTAAAACATTTGGCAAAGCGTTAGAAATTATTCTAAAGCTGCAAGAGCGTTCTCACGCGGTATTTGAAATTTTATACAACATCTAAAGCACGAGTCAAAAACAAATATTTGACTCACAAAAGACTATGATCTTTTAAATAAATTATAATAAATAAATATATATATATTGTGGCGAAGAAATATTTTATTATTTAATTTAATATTATTCAATGAAAATATATTCAACAGATTATAAAAATATATATTAATCTGTATTTGTGAAATCATCTTTAAAATATTTCTTTGCTTGCTTGCTTAAGATTCTCTAGCTGTAAATAGTTTGGCTGACCTGTTAATAATTGTCGACTCATCGCTGTGACGTCATCAATAAATACTTTTACATCTTAGGATATTTCAAGGCTTGATTTCTACGCTACAACTGGTGGAGAAGCTGGACCGATACCCATTAAGAAATAAAAGAAAAATTGATTCTGTTGAATCAGAAGAAACTTCTATGAATGTAAAGACGGAATCAGGTACCCAGGTAAGCAACTACGTTGTTCAACATCTGCCAAGGAACCCTTCCATTTTCTCCGGGGAGGATGGTGAAGATCTCCAAAAATGGTTAAAAGGGTATGCACGTGTGGCAAAGTACAACCATTGGGACGAAACCCTTTGTCTTACTAAAGTTTATTTTTATCTGTCTGGAACTGCTCTCAAATGGTTTGAGAACAACGAAGAAAGCATACAGACTTGGAAGGAATTCACATCTCAATTAAAGAATGTGTTCGGAAAAAGAGAAAATTCAAAATTGCAAACGGAGAAGAAACTTAAAACACGGGCACAATTAAAAGGTGAAAGTACCGAATGTTACATCCAGGATCTCCTGTGCTTGTGCAAAGAGGTTGATCCTCAAATGAGCGAGGAAGATAAAATCTCCCACCTCATGAAGGGGATAGCTGAGGAGCTTTATCAAGCACTCCTACCGAGGGATGTACAGAGCACCGAGCAATTCATTACAGAATGTCGCCGTGTCGAAGCGCTCCGTTGTAGGCGAGTTACCCCAACCAGGTACGAGCGCCTACCAAATGTAGCCTCTCTCTGTGACCAGGATGACGGAGAAGATCTGTCATCTATGATTAGGCAAATTGTTCGTGAGGAGGTACAGCGGGCATTAAGCTCTCCTCGGGAGGAACCAAAAAATGCTACAATCGAAGAAATTGTAAAGGAGGAGATTGGAAGAACCCTGGCGCCAATCTCAAAGTCTAGGAGAAGTCCCCCTCAGAAGGAAAGACCCCGACAGTTTTTAAATACTAGATATGAGGCCGAAACGATAAGACCGTACCCTGAACCTCGATACCCAAAACAAGGAGGAAGACGCGACACCAATGATTGGCGTACAACTGAGGGAAGGCCAATCTGTTTCAACTGCGGACGCCCAGGTCACGTCGTCCGCTATTGCCGTGACAGGAAGAGACACAATGAGGAAAGGAGAAATGATTATTTCCAAAGAAAGCAAGACGCAATGGTATCCTACAACTCTCGAGCTGAATCTCAGGACCCCAATGACGAATCATCGAGGAAAACTTTCACTCCCTACCGAAGCCCTATTTCATATCGCGGTCGAAACAGACAACATTTCTCACCTGCTAGAAGATCTAGCTGGACGGCCCGCCATTAAAACTAGATGATAGACCACATTGGAGGTGAGGCCGCAAAGTTATAAAATCCCCCCTTTCCGACCACAGTAGAAATTAGAAAAAGCTACCTTGACGTAAACATAGACCTACAAGTCCTCATGAAGAAGATATCTCAACTGAAAGAAGACATCCACCGCAGTCACCTGAAAATATCCCTGGCCATAGTACTAGTTCTTAAGACTGACGACGTAAGTCTCCTGCTGAGCACCGGGTCGATGCTCTTTATAGGAGGAGGCTATGTGGCGAAGAAATATTTTATTATTTAATTTAATATTATTCAATGAAAATATATTCAACAGATTATAAAAATATATATTAATCTGTATTTGTGAAATCATCTTTAAAATATTTCTTTGCTTGCTTGCTTAAGATTCTCTAGCTGTAAATAGTTTGGCTGACCTGTTAATAATTGTCGACTCATCGCTGTGACGTCATCAATAAATACTTTTACATCTTAGGATATTTCAAGGCTTGATTTCTACGCTACAATATATATAAAGCAAGAAATTATAAAACAAAATTAAATATAAAAATCTAATAATATTTACAAATATTTCATAATAGTATAAATAAATCTATTTCTATTATGTACATTTTATACCTACCATTTTAAGCTATTTTTAAAATTTAAAAACGAATTGTACTGTTGCGGAATTTCTTCGAAAATATTTATAGTTCTTTTCCCAATTTCTCGTGATACCCATCCCTCTCTAAAAATAATCTTTCTTTTTTTAAATTTTATATTCCAGTGAAATATCCCAATATCATTCTAATTAATAATGTTGATGAGGTATAGACCGCTCCCTTACAAAAAGGATTTGAAAATAAAATCAGTGCACCCAATTCTACAGAAATCGAAGGACAATAGCCAAAAGTACAAAACATCCGAGTTCAAGCTATGAAAAAATACCTATCATTCCTTATTATTTGCGCAAGAGACACAAAAACCCAATAAAAATAAGTGTTCATAAATTGAGTCAATTTCATAAGCAAATTTACAAACAGACTCTTGAAATCTTTATGGGCTCCCCCTTTCTAACTTAATGGGAAAAGGTTGAGAATTTATTATAGCTCTTGGGAGGCCTAGTTTTATATGGGCAATTGTAGTGTGTGTGGTGTTAGAGTCTCTATGTGTAACTTTGGGGCCTGAAGAGGGGTTCTGGATATTTTGCTAACTTAAAAGTGAGGAAAACAGGTTTGGTGATTGCTAGAGTGAAGTCACAGGGCATCTGACTCGCTCTATAACATGAAAACTACCGAAATAATATAGAAAAATGATCAGCAATATATGTCGCCAATGTGTTGACAATTCTGTAATTGCCTAAGAAACCAATTCAATTATCTCTTCACTTTGAAATATTTAGCGTCCAGTTATGCGATTATTTCTAGATTCTAGCAAAGCAAGAACTTATACGATTTATCATTAATTAAATAGGCATATGTTGGATCAAAATATCATTTATTTTACCAATATTTCAGTTGGCTGAACGCCAACCTTTTTCAAGGTATTATAACATATTAATGTGTTCCAACAACAAGCTCGGCGCTACATAACGGCAATAGAATTAAGTTTCAAAATTATTTTTGCTTATATTCAAATAAGAGAAAAAAATTGGGCAATATTATGGTCAAAAAATAAATATATATATCTTTTTTTTTCTCTCCATTGAATATTAGCAATAATAATTTTAAAACTTAATTCTATCGACGTTATGTGGCGCTGAGCTTGTAGTTAACACACATTAATATGTTATAATACCTTGAAAAGGTTGGCGTTCAGCCAATTGAAATATTGGTAAAATAAATGATATTTTGATCCAATATATGCCTTTTTAATTAATGATTTTTTTATGGATTGCTCTATTTTCAAAACTATTTATCATTATGATAGTTGAAATCTAAGCTATTTTCGATGCCTATGATTATTTTTAAAATAAAACAATTTTCTACTCCCGTTCTATCTCCTCCAAAGATACTGAACTATACCTAGCTATCTATATACCAAAATCTTCGTTTGTTTTACTTCATGTGTGTCACACACTTATTTCTATTTTCAAATTTATTAGTAGTTATATTTATTTTTTAAATTATTAAATTTTCCAATCGTAGATATTTTTTTTTGCTTCTCAAATTTCACTTTATTTATTTATCATCACCCCAAATTGCTTCGCTTTTAAAATATGTGCATTTGTATTTTTGTATTTTATTAATTATTCGTGGTAGACATGTCGCGTTTCAAATTCTTATTGTTTTCTAATATCTAATTCTTAATTACTTTAATCATAATTGTATGTATAGTTTTGTTATATATTTTTAGTTTTATTTTTTAGATTTTTTGCTTTCAATGTTCGTTTGTATTATTGCAATTTATTTAATTTCTAATAGTAGATATTTAACTACACCTAGAGTTGTTGAGAGTGGTTTTATTTGCCAGTATAATTAATACATCATGTCTTTAGACCCATTTTCGTGTCTGGTATTCTTTTTTCTCCTCTGCAGTATCTTTGTTCGTGTCTTTGGCATCTGCCTTTTTTTTGCATGAATGGGATTTCGTTTTATGCGTGTTCTGACATTCATTTTTTCATACCTTAGTTTTGCTTTGCTTGACCTTTTTTTTTTCTCAGCTGTTTCTGTGTCATGCCTCGGAAAGGCCATGGAAGACTCACTCTCTCCGTATGACTAGGCGTGCCTTATATGACTCGCTGCCTGAATAACACCCCTAATCCTATTCCTCCTGTTCCCACTGAATATGAGGGCCTGGATAGAGTCTGCCCTTACTGTTTAGCCCAGAATTTCCCTGTTCCCTGAGGAGACTGTTGGTAGCTCTTGCTGCCACCAAGGGAAAGTTTGTCTTTCTTCTTCGTCTCCCTTTTCATATGAAACTCAGGAGTTAATGACTGAAAACAGTGGCGAGGCTAAGTTCTTCCAGACCAACATTCGGAGTTACAATAGCTTTCCTTGGATGCGCAGGTTGATGTTTTTCCTGGACATGGCCCTTTACCGAATCCATGAACAGATTTATCATTTGACTGGGCCCCTTCATCCTCATACCAACAGAGCCCAGTTTTAGACCCAACTTTATATTTTGGATTCTGATTCAGTAAATGAGATGCGTATTAGAGCGTCAGTGCCTTTGGAGAATGCAATCCTTATATATTGACTCTATTGGATTCTGTGCTTAGACGCGTGAATCCGTATACTTCTGCTTGCAGGCAGATGCGTCAGGTAGAACTAGATGAGGAACACCGGGCTCGCTTTGAGAAACGACAAATGTGTCAGGTTCAGATGCTCTTTCGGCAAAATTATTGTAAGGATCATCGCCGGTATAATACACTGAGTGTAAGTGAAGTTTCGGCTCATTTCTCCACTTAATCCTAACTGCGACCCAATGGCATATCCTCTTTTATTTCCTGCAGGTGATCCTGGTTGGACAATAGGGCCCTCACATGAAGAAAAATGCGCAAAAGAACTAGAAACCACGTTTCCATGCTTCGGTTCTATAGTTACAGGCTGGCCATAAGACCTGGGTTTTTGCCCATTCAATATGGCAGGAGACTATTTCAGCAATATGTTGTAGATGCTTATGTTAAAACAGAGAGCAATCGGTTGAACTATATTCGCCAAAATCAGTCCCTGATTAAGGTAGTGATATATCAAGATCTGATGGATTAAATCCATGAAAAAGAATATTCCCGGGGTGTGCGATTAAGCCATATTTTTATTCTTCCCTGGCAATTCCCGGCCTATGTAAAAAAACTATAAGGATACGATATCCATTGTTATAAAGTTTGGAAGACCTGACCTTCTCATGAAATTTACCTTTTATTTATGCTTATGAGGTGATACAGCAACATCTTTACAATTAGAGAGGAGACAAAATGAACCAAATCTAGAAAAAAGAAGTGAGGACATATCGGTCATTAAAGTCTGAGAGGCAAGGTTGGTCTGACATTTTAGAAAACATTCTTCCTTACCAGAGTCCTTCTGATAGACCGGATCTGGTGACTAGAATTTTCAATCTTAATATGCGGAAGTTTCTGCACGAGATTTTTAGTCAGCTTGTATTGGGAGTGGTCATTGCCCGGGTTAATGTTATCGAGTTCCAAAAACACGGTTTGCCGCATGCCTACATGCTGTTTATGCTTAGAGAACAAGACACGCATAGAGACAGGGATGCCATTGACAGATTGATTTGAGATGAAATTCCTAACCTTAACATGCAGGTTCAGCTGTATGACATGGATTGTAAACATATGATCCATGGTATTTGTAGGAACTTTAATCTTCACTCACCATGTATGTCTGATGGCAAGTGTACCAAAGACTTTCCAAAATCATTCCGGCAGCTGACCAAGTCCAAAAATAATTGATATCCTCGCTACAGACGTAAAGATGACGGCTGACATTAGTTGTGGGCACTCACCAAGTGGATAACCGCTGGGTTGTTCCCTATAACCCCTATCTGCTAGTTAGATTCAATACTCACATTAATATGGAGGTCTGTGCCTCTGTGAAAAGTCCCAAAAATATTTTCAAAGATGTATATAAGGGATACGACAGTGCTGAGATCATAGTGAGTGTTATAGAGTTAGACTGGGAAAGTAGGGCGCATGATGAAATCAAAAGCTTTCTTGACACTCGGTTTGTAAGAGCTCCTGAGGCAGTGTGGCGAATGTTTGAGTATTGTTTACATGTCCTTACATCATATGTCGCTTAGCTGTTCATTTTCCTGATTTTCAATCCGTTTATTTTGTTGAAAGTAGGGAAGAACAGGCTCTTGAAAATGCTGCGCGCAGATGCACAACTCTGACTGCGTGGTTTCAGTTCAATTGTGTTGATGTATCTGTATGAACGCTTCTATATGAAGATATAACTTGCACCTATGTTTTCATTGGCGCGCTTAGGTTCGGGGTGAGACTTTGTGCATTGGACAAAGTGATTTATATAATTACAATTTATTCCGATAGATAGCGGAAGGCATCAGTAAGGTTCATTGGAATAATCAAGATAAGTTTTTTTTTTTCATTTTACAATCGGTCTTCATATTTATCTGCTTCTTTTTTTTTACAAATTATGTTATCACATCATTTTTTTCATTCACCTCTTCACCTCTCAAAAACCTAATGTTTCCAACATAAGTCAATATAAGGTAGGGAAAATTGGCACACGTGTTATATTTTATGAGAATTTTAATTATAACTAGAAGGTCA
>CP092886.1:168868759-168908935 GCA_030710605.1 Cordylochernes scorpioides
CCCCCCCCCCCCCCCCCCCCCACCCCCCCCCCCCCCCCCCCCACCCCCCCCCCCCCCCCCCCCCCCCCCCCCCCCCCCCCCCCCCCCCCCCCCCCCCCCCCCCCCCCCCCCCCCCCCACACACACACACAAACAAATATTCAAAGATAAAGAATTTAAACAATTGTTTAATCAAATATTCAGACGAAATTAGTGTACTGCTCTATCTAAGATATCTTTCCAATGTAATCATATTTATCCCTATGCTGATATATCTAACAAGATGAAAAGACGAAACAGTTGAAAAATTCTCCCCCATCTCCCTGTAATGAGTAATGATATCCTGGATTCGAAACCGATTTTTTCCGAAGCTTCCATACAAATGAATATACAAACTCGCTCAGAGGAATGTGGTTAATTGAACTTGTTGTGTAAAACAATATCAAAAATCGCTACCCAATAAAAGATATTGGGGAGAAACCAACTTGGAAGCGAAGCTATAAATAAATCCTTTCAAGAGAGAGAGAGGCGCCAAAGCCGTTGAGTTATATTCCGGGAGTAGGTCAGCACAGAACAGATCATCTATCACAGGGCGACCAATTGGGGCGTTAACAACCTCTGTGCTTGCCCACTGTTTTGAACCATGCCACTTCTTTCTGCCCGATTTTATGACCTTCTCAGATAATCTTTGTTGAAATCTATCCACTCTTGCTATTCATTTTCTTACCCTTTTCGCAGGTAAAATTCTAAATTTATGTAGCAAGTAAATTATCTATCTGTATGTGCACATATCTAGACAGTGCATGTACCTTGTGAGGATGCTCACACGAAAGACATTTATTCATATAGCAGGGTGGGAAGGTTTCTGTGTGACCTTCGTTTCTGTGTTGTTGTGTAGGTTGTGTAGGTTAAAACCAGATCGCGTTTTTCCAAAGAAGCAGGAACAGTTTCCAATGACTCTCAGTCAAATCCCTGGACAATACATTACAAGGAGAATGGTCCCGTTGAAGAATAAACTGTCGAATTTGTCAATAACGACCCAGGTTCGAATTTTGCTTTGGAATTTTTAATGAAAATATTGCTTCAATGGTCCACGACTGATGGAATATATCCAACCCCACCAGTAAGTGTAAATAACCAAGCTGGAATCTACCACAATGTAAGTGTAAAAGTCGAACTGACTTCTATACGTAGCACACCTTTAAAAATGCAGCCACCAATCCCGACTAACATGATTATCATGGCTGCAATTGGAATAGGAAACAAACATTTTAAATTAGCCCCAGCACACTTGGTACAAGCCATGATAAACATTATAAGTAGTAGCTGGCGACTGTTTTTACTATAAGGGCACCTCATGTCTACATATATAGAAAGAAGTTGACTTTTTCACCTAGGAATGTGCCAGAGTTACTTTTGATTACTTGCACACGCAGGGATTGGATTTTGGCAAGAATCAGGGGCCATTAGAACAATGGTGTAACAACATAATATATTAAAATATTTATAAAATAAATAATAGAAAATACATATCTTCGTTCAGCCTAGGACCTCTCTGCCGACCACGTGCACCTCCTGACCTCCGCGGACCCAATCCGGCCTAACCTGCCTCTTCCCTGATGGAGATCCTGTCCCTAGCCTCCCCAGCCTGGTCATAGTGCTTTATATATAATTCCGCTTTACGCGGCTATTGGTTAGGTATTTTGGTTAGCAGCTCCATAAAAAAGATATTCCCAGTGCATATCTTTGAAACATTATTTAAAAACATACTTCTGTGTTCTTTAATTGTGTGGGTAGGAGTTGAATATTTATTGTGTGTGTGCGAGGGGCATGCTGCTCTCAAACAAGAACAGCGCCTTGAAGGTTCCGACGTCAATGGTCGCGCACCTCTTGACGGACCACGGCTGTCTCTTCTGGCGCTGCACAGTCCTCGACCTCGACTTTGTTACTCACAGGATTATATATACCAGGTTGCGGTTTGGCAGACTCTTCAGTTATGAAGCATTAGCGCGCCATCTGTTATGAAAATTCGAAACTATTATAGACGCGTATGATTCTTTTAAAAATTAAATAATTTCTACTGCCCTTACTGCAATAGAAAAATTAATTGGAGGGCCTGGCTCATCAGTGGTGAAACCTCCCAGCGGTTTCGCCAGTTTAATCTTGATTCTCTCATCAGACGCGTCTTGCATCTTTCCAGAGCGTGTTTCAACCATCCTACAAGGTTAAACCAGTCAATAATAAGACAACTATATTTTTAGGTAACACCAAGAATATCTCTTTATTTATCATATCAAAGTTTAAAACAGGTTGTGTATTCAGTGTATCAAAATAAAAATGATTTTATAGTACACAATATTTCATAATAATAATCTGTTTTTTAAAATAAATATAAAATTCAAATTTGAAATATATGAAAAATAATATTTTAAATATTTTAAGAATAGGCGCATTAACTATGATGCAGCAATATCATTATATACCGAAACTTGAATAAAAAGAAAAATATCATTAGTTTCGTTTTCGTCTATTAAATTAGGTTTGAGATGCCCTCAATACTTAAATATTAACATTCACTTGAAATATTCAAAATTTATTTTGTCCTAAAGTAAAACAAAAGATATGAAAATGTAATGTGCATCATGACCTAAATATATTGAAGTGCCGTGCAAAGCATCGTGGGATCAGGTCAGTGAGAAATTTAGGCTAATCCTCTTCTAAGGTCTCGAGAGCTTGCTTATTTTCTTTGTTAAAAAGTAAATAAATGTTCATTTATATCGTAAGCTTATAAAATATTATAACACAATTAGATCTAAAACTATAAATCAATCGAAATAATTGTGCGAAATGTTTCTTTATTTAATAAAAACGGCAAGCTTTCAAGTGTTAGCTCATCATCAGGCCAATTGTTTCGCAAATTCATACAATATATTTAGAGGTGTAGGAGGTATATTTACATATTTACACTTGAAAAAAAGTTTAACAAAATCTCTGAGGAATACTTTAAATATATATATCCTAAAACCTATTTACTTATAACGGAAATGAAAATTATAAAATACTGCTTTAAATACGGTTTAAATACTGTTATCCCTAGTACACGTGGTACAGGCCATGATAATCATGGTGGGTAGTAGTAGGCGACTGCTTTTACTGTAAGTGCACCACATGTCTACACGTGTGAAAAGCAGTTCGACTCTGCACTTAAAAATGTACCAGAGCTCCGTTTGGTTACTTGCACTCGCTGGTGGGGTTGAACTTTTGCAAGAATCGGGGGTCATTGAAGCATTTTATTTTTAATCAGGAAAAAAAAGTGTCCAATGCGGGAATCGAGACCGGGTTGTAGCGATCGAAAACCAACGGTTTAAACCATCCTTCCACCGACCACCCCTCAATTAGATCTAAAATAAGTTAATTCTATTTGCATTTTCTTTTTATCTGGTTTTAATAGGCGATATTTTTAGTAACGGAGTGTTAAACTAACTCGATCTTCTCCCAAGTTCTATTAACTGTCTCAGAGTTGTGGAGAAGTGACCCTGTGTAGGACAGTATGTCTGGTGTCTTGTACTCCTGGTAGAACCACCCTGGGCATGAAAAATGTCCTACCAAGTCTAGTTAAGTGTTAACAGGCAAAGAGACAAAGTCTCGTATCCTACCTTTGTGTGCCTCAGTTGTTCTCATCAACAGGAAATGCACCCAATTACTTTGTATGAATTCTACTCTTCTCAAAAGCCAAATAAAAGTGAACATCTAGACATTGGTCTAAGGAGACATAAGCACCACTACCTCTAACTCGATTAAAGAAGTGAGATACTGGTGTTCTGTCAAAGATCACGATGACTTAAATATTCGACCTTGAATACAGAAAAGGAATTGTCGTAAACTCAGGGATATAGCGTACTCCAATACGCGTTATATTGTCAAATTATATTGACAAACATTTTCAGTTTTTTTTTTTCTGATCAGGTTTTAGAGGGAAGAATGTTGCCTTCGTTTGTTAGTGATCCAATCTCTCACGCCTTCTCATTGGACGAATGTGGCCATGTCTGTATATAAGAGGGGACTAAGGGAATGCGAGGGGGGCCCAGAGCGTGGAGAATTGGTGTGGATACACTTAAAGTGTTTTTCTACGAAGTTTTCCCTGTCTGGCTGTTCTCTTGGCATCCCTGTGTCACCCGAGTCCGATCCCTACCAACGCTACAATAAAGATAAGTACTGTTTTATTTTATTTAACAAATCGTGAGTTGTTTTTATCTCCTTTTTGTTGTTAGTGTTGTACTCTTGAGTGTACGTTGTTCGGTGTATTAAGTTACTCTTACTGTAGGCCCTAGTATATTCCTTTTTTTGTGTTAACCCGCAAAAGTAGTAACTTTTGTTAATATCAGGGTAGTGCAGGTATAGCCGTCGTTGTGTATTGTGACTTTCGATTAGTTTCACTCTTCCATATAAGAATGAGAGAGAGAGAGATATGTTAACCCATCTGGTTTACGTAAAGACGACATCCTTTAAAGCTATCTATTTATTGCCACAAATCAGCGTCACGTATTACACTATAAATAACTAGTTGCTAGAATAATTTGGAATGTCGTCTGTCGGCAAAATCTTATTTATCAAACCAGTCTTTTGGACCGACCTACCTCTAGGGCGAAGATGTATAAATTCAACAGCAAGAAGGATCTATTTCCATACGTCTTGGTCTCTCTAACCACGTGCGCCATAAATCTGCCGCTTCTCTTTAGCGGGAATCTTCTGGAGCACCTGAGCCGAGCCGGCGGAGATTGGCACCATAAAGCTTGCCGGAAATAGAATCCACTCCGTCGCATTGTCCTTCCGGGCGGAGGATTAGAAAGGATGAGACTAAAACGTTTTATCCATAGGAGATCAAAATGGGACTTCTAGAGTTTGAATAGGATCCTAAAATGAACACTCTTCGAATGAATAGAGATATAATTGAATAGAAAGGTCCTGATAGTACAATTAAAATTTGCTAAGAAGGTAACTATCACTGTCATATTCAACTTTGATTTATTCCACACTGCAAAGAAATAACGGATATATTTCCCACATTGATAAAACTTTATGAATGAGTTTCGTTCTATTTTTCTTCGTCAGCGCGATGCAGAATGAACCTCAACGACTTCAAAAGATTTATCAAAAGAACTTATTAACCAATCAGAAAAATGTATTTTAAGTCTTTTTTTTTTGACACACTTTAAAATGTTACAACACCTTGATAAAGGTTACCAACTGAAATATTGGTAAAATAAATGATATTTTGATACAATATATGCCTTTTTAATTAAAGATTTATTTATGGATTGCTCTATTTTCAAAGCCAATTTTATATATCTTTGTAATAAATAACGAGGTAAAGATTTATTTAAATTGTTTCTTTCTTCACGCATTAAACTTGTCGAATAAACTTAATAAATGGTAATTATTTGGTAATTATTTGTCGTTCGTTTCGAATATATGCTGCGATTCCTATAAAAAAAACGAACAATAATAATAATAAAAGTGTCCAGGAGCGGGAATCGAACCCACAACCTTCTGCTTACCGGGCAGGTGCCATGTCCACTAGGCTATCCTGGACGATATTTCTCCGTTCGTAATATAATATATAATAATATTTAATAGAGATAAAACGAACAATCTAGCGCTTCATTCTTACATCAATATTAGGAAGATGATGAACAGTGTAATTTTTGGGGCACTTAACTCTAAACAGTTTTACATTATTACAATTAGTGAAAAATATTATCAGGGCCTGGGTCATCAGTATTGAACCCTCCCAGTCGTTTCATCAGTTTAATTTACTCTCCAGTATTGGCCTGTATCTTGATTTCTTGGTTGAATAGTACAGCTCGATGTTTAGAAAAATAAATATTTGTTTAATTTTTAATTAAAAAGGCATATATTGGATCAAAATATCATTTATTTTTACCTTTTATAGGTAAAATAAATGATATTTTGATCCAATATATTCCTTTTTAATGAAAGATTTATTTATGGATTGCTCTATTTTCAAAACAAATAAATATTTGTATATTTAACTCTCACAAAACAGTAGGTCTCGAGCGTCACGTAGTATAACTCTACTTTCTAAAAACAAAAAATCTTAGTACGAAAATGATTTTAAAAATAATGTACATATTCCAAAGTACTATAAAATGTAAAATAAAACCAATAAATAATATTAATAACTGACCATTATGTGTGTGGGTTTAATAATTCTTCAAATTAAAGATACTTCGGCCAGTAAATCTTTTTAATTGTCTCGACGTTTCGACAAAAATCTTTTGTCCTCGTCAGGAGCGAAAAAAATTAAAACATTTGGCAAAGCGTTAGAAATTATTCTAAAGCTGCAAGAGCGTTCTCACGCGTTATTTAAAATTTTGTACAACATCTAAAGTACGAGTCAAAAACAAATATTTAACTCACAAAAGACTATGATCTTTTAAATAAATTATAATAAATAAATATAAAGCAAGAAATTATAAAACAAAATTAAATATAAAAATCTAATAATATTTACAAAGATTTCATAATAGTATAAATAAATCTATTTCTATTATGTACAATTTATACCTACCATTTTAAGCTATTTTTAAAATTTAAAAACGAATTGTACTGTTGCGGAATTTCTTCGAAAGTATTTATAGTTATTTTCCCAATTTCCCGTGATACCCATCCCTCTCTAAAAATAATCTTTCTTTTTTAAAATATTATATTCCTGTGAAATATCTCAATATCATTCTAATTAATAATGTTGATGAGGTATAGACCGCTCCCTTACAAAAAGGATTTGAAAATAAAATCAGTGCACCCAATTCTACAGAAATCGAAGGACAATAGCCAAAAGTACAAAACATCCGAGTTCAAGCTATGAAAAAATACCTATCATTCCTTATTATTTGCGCAAGAGACACAAAAACCCAATAAAAATAAGTGTTCATAAATTGAGTCAATTTCATAAGCAAATTTACAAACAGACTCTTGAAATCTTTATGGCCTCCCCCTTTCTAACTTAATGGGAAAAGGTTGAGAATTTATTATAGCTCTTGGGAGGCCTAGTTTTATATGGGCAATTGTAGTGTGTGTGGTGTTAGAGTCTCTATGTGTAACTTTGGGGCCTGAAGAGGGGCTCTGGATAATTTGCTAACTTAAAAATGAGGAAAACAGGTTTGGTGATTGCTAGAGTGAAGTCACAGGGCATCTGCCTCGCTCTATAATATGAAAACTACCGAAATAATATAGAAAATGATCAGCAATATATGTCACCAATGTGTTGACAATTCAGTAATTGCCTAAGAAACCAATTCAATTATCTCTTCACTTCGAAATATTTAGCGTCCAGTTATGCGATTATTTCTAGATTCTAGCAAAGCAAGAACTTATACGATTTATCATTAATCAAAGAGGCATATGTTGGATCAAAATATCATTTATTTTACCAATATTTCAGTTGGCTGAACGCCAACCTTTTTCAAGGTATTATAACATATTAATGTGTGTCAACAACAAGCTCGGCGCTACATAACGGCAATAGAATTAAGTTTCAAAATTATTTTTGCTTATATTCAAAGAAGAGAAAAAAATTGGACAATATTATGGACAAAAATAAATATTTATAAATCATTTTTTTCTCCATTGAATATAAACAATAATAATTTTAAAACTTAATTCTTTTGACGTTATGTGGCGCTGAGCTTGTAGTTAACACACATTAATATGTTATAATACCTTGAAAAAGGTTGGCGTTCAGCCAATTGAAATATTGGTAAAATAAATGATATTTTGATCCAATATATGCCTTTTTAATTAATGATTTTTTTATGGATTGCTCTATTTTCAAAACTATTTATCATTATGATAGTTGAAATCTAAACTACATGTATTTTCGACGTCTATGATTATTTTTAAAATAAAACAATTTTCTACTGCCGTTCTATCTCCTCCAAAGATACTGAACTATACATAGCTATCTATATACCAAAAGTTTCGTTATGTTTTACTTCATGTATTACACACTTATTTCTATTTTCAAATATATTAGTAGTTATATTTATTTTTTTAAATTATTAAATTTTCCAATCGTAGATTTTTTTTTTTGCTTCTCAAATTTCACTTTATTCATTTATCATCACCCCAAATTGCTTCGCTTTTAAAATATGTGCGTTTGTATTTTTGTATTTTATTAATTATTCGTGGTATATAGACATGTCGTGTTTCAAATTCTTATTGTTTTCTAATATCTAATTCTTAATTACTTTAATCATAATTGTATGTATAGTTTTGTTATATATTTTTAGTTTTATTTTTTAGATTTTTTGCTTTCAATGTTCGTTTGTATTATTGCAATTTATTTAATTTCTAATAGTAGATATTTAACTACACCTAGAGTTGTTGAGAGTGGTTTCATTTGCCAGTATAATTAATACATCATGTCTTTAGATCCATTTTTGTGTCTGGTATTCTTTTTTCTCCTCTGCAGTATCTTTGCTCATGTCTTTGACATCTGCCTTTTTTACATGCATGAGATTTCCTTTTATGGATGTTCTGCCATTAATTTTTTCATACTTTAGTTTTGCTTTGCTTGATCTTTTTTTTTTCTCAGCTGTTTCTGTGTCATGCCTCGAAAAGGCCATGGAAGACTCACTCTCCGTATGACTAGGCGTGCCTTATATGATTCGCTGCCTGAATAACACCCTTTATCCCATTCATCCTGTTCCCACTGAATATGGGGGCCTGGGTATAATCTGGCCTTACTGTTTAGCCCAGCATTCCCCGGAGGAGACTGTTGGTAGCTCTTGCTGCCACCAAGGGAAAGTTTCTCTTTCTTCTTCCTTTCCCTCTCCATATGAAACTCAGGAGTTTATGACTGAAAACAGTGGCGAGGCTAAGTTCTTCCAGACCAACATTCGGAGTTACAATAGCTTTCCATGGGTGCGCAGGTTGATGTTTTTCCTGGACACGGCCCTTTACCGAATCCATGAACAGATTTATCATTTGACTGGGCCCCTTCATTCTCATACCAACAGAGCCCAGTTTTAGACCCAACTTTATATTTTGGATTCTGATGCAGTAAATGAGATGCGTATTAAAGTGTCAGTGCCTTTGGAGAATGCAATCCTTATATATTGACTCTACTGGATTCTGTGCTTAGACGCGTGAATCCGTATACTTCTGCTTACAGGCGTCAGGTGAAACTAGATGAGGAACACCGGGCTCGCATTGAGAAACGGAAAATGTGCCAGGTTCAGATGCTCTTTCGGCAAAATTATTGTAAGGATCATCGCCGGTATAATGCGCTGAAGTTTCAGCGCATTTCTCCACTTAATCCTAACTGCGACCCAATGACATATCCTATTTTTTCCTGCCGGTGATCCTGGTTGGACAATAGGGCCCTCACTTGAAGAAAAATGCGCAAAAGAACTAGAAACCACGTTTCCATGCTTCGGTTCTATAGTTACAGACTGGTCATAAGACCTGGGTTTTTGCCCATTCACTATGGCAGGAGACTATTTCAGCAATATGTTGTTGATGCCTATGTTAAAAAAGAGGGCAATCGGTTTGAACTATATTCGCTTAAATCAGTCCCTGATTAAGGTAGTGTTATATCAAGATCTGATGGATTAAATCCACGAAAAAGAATATTCCCGGGGTATGCAATTAAGCCATATTTTTATTCTTCCCTCTTCCTTTCCTGGGAGTTCCCGGCCTATGTAACAAAACTATAAGGATACGATATCCATTGTTATAAAGTTTGGAAGAACTGACCTTTTCATGAAATTTACCTGTAACCCACGTTGGTCTGACATTTTAGAAAATATTCTTCCTTACCAGAGTTCCTTCTGATCGACCGGATCTGTTGACCAGAGTTTTCAATCTTAATCTGCAGAAGTTTCTGCACGAGATTGTTAGTCAGTTTGTATTGGGAGTGGTCATTGCTCGGGTTCACGCTATCGAGTTCCAAAAACACGGTTTGCTGCATGCCTACATGCTGTTTATGCTTAGAGAAAAAGACAAGAATAGAGACAGATTGATTTGAGCTGAAATTCCTAGCCTTAACATGCAGGTTCAGCTGTATGACATGGATCGTAAACATATGATCCATGGTCCATTTGTGGAAAATTTAATCTTCATTCACCGTGCATGCATGATGGCAAGTGTACCAAAGACTTTCCAAAATCATTCCTGCAGATGCAAGTCCAACAATAATGGATATCCTCGCTACAGACGTAAAGATGACGGCTGACATTAGTTGTGGGCACTCACCAGGTGGATAACCGCTGGGTTGTTCCCTATAACCCCAATCTGCTAGTTAGGTTCAATACTCACATTAATATGGAGGTATGTGCCTCTGTGAAAAGTCCCAAAAATATTTTCAAAGATGTATATAAGGGATACGACAGTGCTGAGATCATAGTGAGTGTTATAGAGTTAGAGACTGGGAAAGTAGGGCGCATGATGAAATCAAAAGCTTTCTTGACACTCGGTTTGTAAGAGCTCCTGAGGCAGTGTGGCGAATGTTTGAGTATTGTTTACATGTCCTTACGTCATATGTCGCTTAGCTGTTCATTTTCCTGATTTTCAATCCGTTTACTTTGTTGAAAGTAGGGAAGAACAGGCTCTTGAAAATGCTGCGCGCAGATGCACAACTCTGACTGCGTGGTTTCAGTTCAATTGTGTTGATGTATCTGTATGAACGCTTCTATATGAATATATAACTTGCACCTATGTTTTCAGGCAGGATCAATGGCGCGCTTAGGTTCGGGGTGAGACTTTGTGCATTGGACAAAGTGATTTATATAATTACAATTTATTCCGATAGATAGCGGAAGGCATCAGCAAGGTTCATTGGAATAATCAAGAGAAGTTTTTTTTTTTCATTTTACAATCGGTCTTCATATTTATTTGCTTCTTTTTTTTTACAAATTATGTTATCACATAATTTTTTTTCATTCATCTCCTCACCTCTTATAAACCTAATGTTTCCAACATAAGTCAATATAAGGTAGGGAAAATTGGCACACGTGTTATATTTTATGAGAATTTTAATTCTAACTAGAAGGTCATAAGCACAAATAATATTTTATTTATAAAAGGCAAAGAAAGAAAGGAATGAAGGAATTTCCCAAACATATATTAATAGAGTGAAGTGGCTAGTGGTTTGTTCAGAAGGCATCGTTGAAGGTGTGAGGTCTTGAAGTGGGCAGGGTCCATTCTGATATGGTACAGGAGAGATAGCTATGTCGGGGGAGTGTACAGTCTTGAAGTTGGATAGCTACATTCTGATATGGAGCAGGAGAGAAGGCTACGTGGGTAGTGTGCAATCTTGAATTTGGCTATGTTTATTCTGATATAGTACATGAGAAAAGGCTACGTCGGCAGTCTGCGCTCTTGAAGTTGGATAGCTGCATTCTGAAATGGTACAGGAGAAAAGGTTACGTTGGCAGTCTGTGACCTTGAATTTGGATAGGTAAATTATGATATGGTACAGGAGAAAAGGCTACGTCGGCAGTGTGCGGCCTTGAAGTTGGATAGATACATTCTAATATTCTATATACAGTTACGAGCGTCATGGCCTCTGTCACGGTTTGCTGGCGCCCTCCTATTGGTCGGCTACGATCACGCCACCTTTGCCCCCCCCCCCCCCCATCATTTGGTGCCGCCAATGCGCGAGACACTTCTGTCACCGTTTGCTTTTGGTTCAGTGGTAGAATGCTCGCCTGCCACGCGGGCGCCCCGGGTTCGATTTCCGGCCGATGCATTTTTTTTTTTTACAATTTTTAAAACTCATTTATATATTATACAAGAATGACATCCACGGCGCCAATTTATAATTGTAACGAATAGTATTTTAATAGAAGCATTTAATCGGGTAAACCCCGGGCGTTGCCCGGGTCATTCGGCTAGTAGTACAGAAGAAAAGGCTACGTCGGCAATCTGTGACCTTGAAGTTGGATAGGTTCATTTCGATATGGAATAGGAGAAAACTTTATAAAAATAACAAAACTTTGACAAAATAGCCTCTTGATATAAAATATGCTATTTATTCAATAAAATAATCCAAATGAAAATACGGAATTCATTGTTATATAAACCAATTTAGTGGATATATATATATACGACTAGAAAAGACTAGAGAGAGATAAAAAAAAACCATCTTAGTATATAAAATATATAACTATATATATAATATATATATTTCTCTTTGTAAATACATATTTCTAGAATATTTAAACTTAATGCTCTTTATAGGAATTCAAATTGACTAAAATATTACATCTTTAACATCTATTATATATTTATACATTGTTTTAAACAGATCATCTTTTTATTTTCACAAATTCTATTGAAATAATTGTTATAGTGAGCCGAAAGCTAGAAGGTCAGCGCTATAAAATTTGACAGTAAACATTGTCATACCAAGGGAAATTATTGATCGTGAATTTATTCTTATTATAATTTAATATCAGTTTTCAACATTTGGTTTTTCCAATGCTTGTCTCTTATTAAAATTAAAATACAAACATTAGGCCTCCAAGGAAAAGTTACTTTTTTACAAAATGGAGGACTAATGTTTGTATTTTAATATTGATTCGCACACACACAAGTGATTATTATTCAAATTGAAATGCTTGTCTCTACTAAAGTTGCCTATTGTTGATAAATGTTTTGCTTTAGATTTAAATAACATCGAATTCAAATAGCAAATTCTAAATCATTGGCCCACTATAACAAATATTTGCTATACATCTATTGGAATCCACACCAGAAACTACAGAATAAAATATTTGGTTATATAGAAAATATATTGAGAAATTGAAAAAAAAAGCTCAGACACTGGCAGAAAAAAGGAAAAGCTTGAAACTTGCTTGCTTGATTTCTGAAACACGACAAGTTCAAAATTACTTTCAAAAGAAGGATATATTTTGAGGTACTCGTTTTTCAACAATTTTATGTTTTTTAATATATAATTGTGATATACAAAATTTAAATATTTATTGTTTTGAAAATATATCAATACATAAATAAATCTTTAATTAAAAGGCAATCTAAATGTAAAATTAAAAAGGCATATATTGGATCAAAATATCATTTATTTTAACAATATTTCAGTTGGCTGAATGCTAACCTTTATCAAGGTATTATAACATATATGGAATTAATATGTTTACGTGTTTCGGGCTGTTGGCCCTCATTATTATTTCGATAGATGGCGCAAGCCATCAGTGAATTTCAGTTGCACGATAAGGAGATGCTTTTTTTCTTAATTTATCCACCTTATCTCAGTACAATTTGACAATTGTACTATTTCTTCATATATATATATAATATATTAGAATAAATTTAGATATTTAAAACTAGAAAGAAATCTGTTGTGATGGGGAAAAGTTGTAAATATAAGAAGGAACCTACATAGGCCTGTAGCCTAGGCGTTGGGTTTCCCAGGGTTGTACTTCGGTGGAGACTCCTGCTTCAGTACCGTCGGGCCGGACGCGAGATCCTTCTCCTGCCCAACAGACTCTTTTCACAATAAGAAATGATGGGCATCTCAATCCCTGAATCTACACTCTGTTAGTTACACGAACCTTTAGACACTTTATTCAGTTGTCAAATTATTTTGACAAACATAAGCAGTTATATGGAAGGTAAAATGATGATTTGTCTGGCCCTCCTGCTTTCGAAAGTATTCGCTCAAAGGTGTTTTCACAAGGAAGAAGAAGACCTAATAGACATGGCCTGCGAGCAGGAGAGGCTCCCAGAGCTGGCATTGATAGTGGTCGTTCTAGCCACGGCCATTCTGGCCTACCTATAGCTGCTACTACGGGGGACAGCTCCTGACAAGATGGCGGCTGAGGAATGCCCCCACATAGAGGTAGAGATCCCAGAGGAAGATCCCCCAAGAAACACCGGAAATTCAATTTTCTACCTGTAAATATGTAATTAAAAGAACTTTTGTCTCTTCTGGAAACATAATCAGTTATATACTCTTATGTAGTTACGTATGACTCTTTTAAAATTCAAACAATTTTTCTACTGACCTTATTGCAATGAAAAATTAATGGGAGGGGCTGGCTTATCAATGGTGAACCCTCCCAGCGGTTTTGCCAGTTTAATTTTAAAAAGAATCATACGCGTCTATAATAGTTTCGAATTTTCATAACATAAGCAAGCTCTAAGCTTCTCAGTCATGTTGGAAGAAAGTTGTTTGTTTGTTAAGTGAACTGATCTCTCACGTCGACGGACCAATGTGGCCATGTTTGTACATAACGATGGTTCAAAGTGAATGCGAGGACTCTGCCGAAGGATTATTGTGTGGAGACGTTTAAAGCGTTCTCTGTGTCCGTGTCTGGTGATCTCCTCGCATACCTGTGTAACTCCTTATCAACGCTGCAATAAAATATAAGTACTGGAGTGTTTATAACTAATACAAGTAATCGTGTGTTTATTTTATTGACGTCCTTCCTTTTTATATTTGTTCTACTTTTGAGAGTACTCACTTCTGTGTGTTAAGTTATGTTTACTTTAGGTCCTAGTACTTTTTATTTTCGTGTGTAACCCGTAAAAGTAACTTTTGTCATAGTAAGGAGAGAAAAATACTCTGAAGGACTTCTAGATTCAAGATTTTATAAAAACGTGTATATATTTGGAAATACCTTAATTAGTTGTATATGACAAAAATTGAAATTTAATGAGTAGAACAAGCACATTTCAGCACCACATTCAAAATCATGGCGATGAAGTTTCAATATTTCCTTCAATTGGGAATAACCATTCGACTTATAGCAAGAGAGATATATTGTGCATTGAATATCTTCCCTCGACAATAATAATCTAATAGTTAAAATTTGTTTTAGCTATACAAACTATCAGAGTTATATTTATAAAGAAGCACTTTTATTTTTATATAAGGAAATGAATAAAATCATTGGACCGCCCAAGTATTGGATAGTTCAACCTCATCATAGTGTACCATATAGGGGTCGGTGGAAGGATGGTCTAAACCGTTGGTTTTCGACCGCTACGAGCCGGGATCGAATCCCGCATTGGACATTTTTTCTAATTAAAAATGCTTCAATGGCCCCCAATTCTTGCATAAGTCCAACCCCACTAGCGAGCGGAAGTAACCAAACGGGGCTTTGGCACATTTGTAAGTGCAAAAGTCGAACTGCTTTTCACATGTGTAGACATATGGTGCACTTACAGGAAAAGCAGTCGCCAACTTCTACCCACCATGATTATCATGGCCTGTACCACGTGTACTAGGAATAATAATAAAAAATAGTGTATCAATGAGGGTCGGTGAACTTATTGGATACTTTTTGATTTTATAAACAATCGGGACTTATAGGTTTGTTGTTGTTGTCGCGTCCAACGAAGAGCCTCAGATGTCTCCATGTATATCTATCACAGCAGTCGTTCTTTATTTTGGGTGTGTAGTGTTGCTGTTTTGGGTCCATGTCAATTTTCTGCAAGGACGAGGCCATTGCTGGGCATGAGAATATGTGGGTAGGACTTATAGAATTGAAAACCGTATTAAGCACTTTTTCCAACAAAATGCTTTAATAGCACACTGAATTTTGCACATATTCAATTCCATCAGCGAGTACTAGTAGCCAAATGAAGTAATATTTTAAAGTGCAAAGTGTCAAATTGATTTCTACAAGTGTGGATTTACAGTAAAAAGCTGTCGCCAACTGCCCACCATTTTTTATTATAGCCATAACCAAACTTACTGGGGTTATGTTTGAATCCTAGTGTACTTAACTGAACTGCTCCTCCAGTTTGTCTTCAGAAAGGCGCGAATTACTTTGCATACATATGTGGACATGAAAGTAAACTTGAAATATATAGCCTCAATTTCTCTATTCTTCTTACTTCAAAGATTTCATCATCTGATCAAGCAGGTGTTTGTTGAGATAGCATACACATATTATAAAGCATACACTCATTATAAGACCTGCATGCACACACACATTATAATACATACATCACACGTTATAAGACAGGCATTCACACATTATAATATATACACCACGTATTATAATTACATACATACACACATTATAAGATATGTGCGCATGCATAAATACATTATAATACATACACACATTATAAGACATACATGCACACATTATAACACATACCTACATACATTATAATATTACGATGCACTAGCGCGCCAAAATGCAATATAACAGCGGTATGGTAGATTAAACTGGCGAAACCGCTGGGAGGGTTCACCACTGATGAGCCAGGCCCTCCCTTTAATTTTTCCATTGCAGTAAGGGCAGTGGAAATTGTTTTATTTTAAAAAGAATATTACGCGTCTAAAAGAATTTTGTAATTTGATACATTATAATACGTAATACATACATTATAATACGTACATGCACACATTATAAGACATGCATGCACACATTATAATACATACCTACATACATTATAAGACATGCATGCACACATTATAATACCTACATACAATATAAGACATGCATGCACACATTATAATACCTACATACATTATAAAACATGCATACACACATTATAATACCTACATACACACATTATAAAACATGCATGCACACATTATAATACCTACATACAATATAAGACATGCATGCACACATTATAATACCTACATACATTATAAAACATGCATGCACACATTATAATACCTACATACAATATAAGACATGCATACACACATTATAATACATACCTACATACATTATAAGACATGCATGCACACATTATAATATGTGCATACATACATTATAAGACATGCATGCACACATTATAATACCTACATGCACACATTATAAGACATGCATGCACACATTATAACACATACCTACATACATTATAAGACATGCATGCACACATTATAATACATACATACACATATTATAAGACATGCATGCACACATTAGAATACCTACATACACACCTTATAATCAAACAATTTCTACAGCCTTTACGGGTCGTCAATAAAATTCCTTTAATTGTCTGTCTACAGCCTTTACTGCAATGGAAAAATTAATGGGAGAACTGTAGAAACTGTTTAATTTTAAAAATAATCATACGTGTCTATATGCAGCATAACACATATATATTGATTAATTATAAAGCAATATAGCGCCATCTATATATAATAAATAAGAGAATTAAAGCACGAATGTTTCTTACATATAAAACAAACTTCTACTGTTCTAACTGCGATACATAAGAAATGAAAGCATTAAAGACGAATCATCGCAGTAAGAACTGTAGAAGTTTGTTTTATGTGTAAAAGAAACATTCGTGCTTTAATATATATACTCTATGCCATCCAGAGAGAAATCCTCTAATGTCAATATCGCGCGCGGAAGTGATACGTCCATGCCAACAACAACGTACCTGGGCTCTAGGAAGGTCCTCCTCGTCACCGTCGTTCTCCTCAGGGTAGCGATAGGGAGTGGCCGGTCGCTGGGAGCGGATGCGGAAGCGCCTCTTACACTCATAGACAGAACCCATCCGATACATGTTCAAATGCGCTAATACAGACGGTACTGTTCCAAGCGGTATGGCAGGTGATGGCGACAGAGGGCGCCTTAAGTATTCCTCGCCAAGACGCTATTGGCCAGATGCGGGATAGGAGGAGCCTGAATTCCGTAACCACATTGGTGGCGATCTTGAAGTATTTTTAAAACTACAGTGCAAATATTCCGTTTTATAGGTCAGATCTTCACATCTTCATTGTGCTGTGGAAAGAGGTTAAACATGTCGACAGATTTTCACGGTAGAACGATATTTCATACGACTCAACATGATCAATTTGGTTTCGTTAGAAAATATTTATTTAGCTTTGTTTTATTGGGTCAGGCTCCCTGGCCTATATTTCAGTAGACAATTGAAGTTAAAAATTACGCTCCGGGATCAATTCGAGTATAAAATGAGTTGTCCATATTGGAACTCTATAATTTCACCTCCAGGTTTGACATTCAATATCAACTATATATCTATGATTTATTATTATTATGAGGTACTTCCTCGGCGTGGAACTGAGGAGTGTTCAAAAAGATCATGTCTGAAGGAGAACTCTCTCAAGGTGGGGAAGCCTTCCTTGCTAAAGAAATTTGTACACATACACAACTTTATATATTCCCCTACACTTTATATGCCCTTTATTTACTATTTTATTATATATTTTTTCCACCTTTGTAAAAATTGATTAGAAGAATCAATAAAATTGTTTAAATTGTCAAATTGTCTATGATTTTCTCTCTTGGTTAAAAAAACCGTAATTGCTAAACTATGTAGATATATTTATATTCATTCCATTGCTTGTTCCTAGGTAAGATGTGAAATCAAGCATGATTTTAATGTTTCTTCCTTTCTTTTCTTCTTTAACTTATACTCAAACCATGTAATTAATCAATTGTAAATGTAAAATAGTGTCTGAATTTTTAGTGTTGTTTCTTGACGCAAGCATCCAATGTGGGGATATCGCGTCTGATAAATAAATATCAACTGTAGCTTTAAGATTCTCAGGTAGAAATATTGTTCTTACATTGTATATATAGGAATTACTTGAGGAGTAGATTAAATAAGTGAAATAAACTCTGAGAGAAAACTGACAAAAACTATAACAAGACTTAGAACAAGACACTATAAAGGGATGACAATACATCCAGATGGCACAAGGACCTATAGGATATGCAACAACTGTCCTGGTGTGGAACTAACACCTACCCACATATTCTCATGCCCAGCAATGACCGCAGCCTTGCAGAAATTTGGCATAGACCCAGAGCAGCAGCTTTACACACCCAAGATAGCTGACATTGCTGCTGATGTGATAGAGATGCATGGAGACATCTGAGGCTCTTAATCGGACACGACAACAACAACTTGAGAAGTTATTTTATTTAAGTAATACCTTTCTATCTACCAAAAGAGGCACCCCTTCCTCAACCTTATGTTGCAATGCCATTATATATTCAGGTAGTTTTAAATTAATTTCTCAAAGCTTATTCTTTTAGAGAAATTTAAATCGGATTAAAAAAAAAAAAACAGGCTAACACATTATTTGAAAAACTAAGTGATTTTTATTCTTTTTAAACCAGAAGAACAATCCGGGATCTTCCCAAGTGGATCTTTGTTCATGCAATATTGTATATTGAACAATATAAATATTTTATTAATTTGTTTATAACAGTAATAGTGTAGTGAAGATATACAACATATGGATGTAATAACACTTAAGTTAATCATCGTAAAGATAGAGGCTGCTTGGCCGGCATTCATAGTTCTTCAAATAAAAGATACTTCGGCCAGTAAATCTTTTTTATTGTCTCCGACGTTTCGACAAAAATATTTTGTCCTCGTCAGGAGCGAACAAAAATGAAAACATTTGGCAAAGCGTTAAAAATTATTCTAAAGCTGCAAGGGCGTTCTATCATGTGAGAACGCCCTTGTAGCCTTAGAATAATTTTTAACACTTTGTCTGATGTTTTCATTTTTGTTTGTTCCTGACGAGGACAAAAGATTGTTGTCGAAACGTCGAGACAATAAAAAGATTTACTGGCCGAAGTATCTTTAATTTGAAGAACTTAAGTTAATGAGACTTCTTATAATATATTCAGGGATCACTCATAGTTAAGATTTAGAATTTATTATATAGAATTCATTCGTGTAGTCTTGAATCGAGAACAGACTGTACTTATCGAGTGTAGAGGTTTTCTCACTATATATATATGTTGTACTCACTATACTTACTTTACAAATATATCTTTTTTTGTGATAGCTGTTTGTGCACTTTTTGCTTACAGTTCAAGTAAAACAACCTGCTACTGTTAAAAAATATTACGATATAAATATAAATAATTTTTAACACACTGTATAAATAATAAAAATACATATATTGGATTGAATAAAATATTAGCAAATAAATCTTTTATTCAATCCAATAAATGCCTTTTTATTATCTAAAGATTTAAATATGGATTACTCTATATTCAGAACACTGTAAAAATATAAACCACTGGAAATAAGGTTTAATATAGGTAACGATTGAATTTTGAAACGAACTAAAACTTAATGTCAATTTATTTATTTTATTTTTTGCACTCAAGAATGTCTGCCGCTAATTACGCCACAAAAACGGCTGCGCCTTTTATTGAGTGTTTATAAGGAAATATGCAAGGTTTGGTAGAAAATAATGCACACAATAGGTAATAACTTTTTATTGACAAACTATAAAGCTGAAACTATATATAAGAGCTTCTAACAGTCCTCTATGTACCATAATCAATCGATATACTCACGTTCCTGCTGTCAACTTGCAAAAGCAATTTGGTAAAACGTCTCATCCAACTCTTTGAAACACCCTCTAACAGATTTGAGTAAAATTGCATCACTTTCAAATGTTTACCACGTAAAAATCTCTTTGATCATCCAAAAAAAAGTAGATATCTGAGGGTGCTTGGTCAGGGCTGAAAACAGGGCGAGGCATTGATGTCCTCCCATACCCTGCAATCTTTGCCAAAGTCAGGTGCGCCGTGTAAGGTCTCGCATTATCCTGATAAAATTTTATTAGGGAGTTTTTTAAGCTAGGTATTTTTGTTTCAATTGTTATTTTTTGCTAATGATTTAAAATAACCTTCCTTGATGATATAGAAGAATTTATTTCAAGAGTGTCCATGAATATCAACCCTTCTTCTGGTCTCAAAAAAAAAAAAACACACATCATGATTTTGTCCTTGGAAACGAAAAGCCTTGCTTTTTTATTGGTGATGTTTTATTGGTCCATTTAATTGATTGGTGCTTTAAAACAATATCTAAATAATAAACTTTATAAAAAAGGGAAATAATAAAATATAGGAAAAATAAAATAATGAGCAGGATGATGTCTTAAAATGGAAATGTAATAAATATAGAGCACACCGGGCCTAGGGAAATAATGCGACAAATGCAGGATAACGTTATAAAAAGGGTAATGAAATAAAACAGGGACCGGGGGGGAATAATGAAATAAGCACGATAACGTTATAAAAATCTGAAATGAGAAAGAATAGGGACCGGGGGGAATAATGCAATAAGCCCGATAACGTTATAAAAAACTGAAATGAGATAGAATAGGGACCGGGGGGAATAATGCCATAAGCACGATAACGTTATAAAAAAAACGGAAATGAGATAGAACAGGGACCGGGGGGAATAAAGTAATAAGCAGGATAACGTTATACTGTACTCATGCACACTAGCTTCGACAATTTTCTCTGAATCCACTCTCACGCAATTGATGGTCAATATATTTTACATTTTGGGCACTGTTTATGTGTAGTTTTTTAAAATATCGTTCACATAAGGGGAAGTGTTAAAACACTTGTAAATATATCCCTCTCCAAACACACAAAGAAAACCTATATTTTTTCAATAATTGGGGAGCGTTCGGTAGTGTTTTAGAAAAGGTAACTCATCGAGTAATCAGTCATGAATCTCCAAAGAAGTTATTGATAATTAAATAGGCTTAAATATAGAGTGATAAACCTTTGTTTGGTATAAGATTTTCTGAGGAGAGAATGGGCCACAAAGGCTCACCTCAAATATGTAAGCGTTATATACGGGAAATACGAAAAGACACCATTGGTGTAGGACCAGGATTATGTATCGCAATAAATGCGATCGGAGAACGAGGTTTTACTGTGTAGATACGAGTACGAAATTTAGTTTTTAAAATTTCTACTTAAATCACAATATACCTTTGTGTATGTGATAGTAGTTAATTGGATGGCAGCCGGATATAAAGGGCTCTTAAATTTATACACCTACCCTCCCCATACCAATAACTATATTTTTATCAATATCCGCCAATAAATACACTTCTACATAATTAATTAGCCAACCAGAGAATATGGTAATGACTTCAGTGAGTATTGAATTTTTTGTCCAGGTATAATTTGTCCGTACGGAGAATAAATCAAGGATATTCTGTGACCATTCATTTATCTGTCCGTGGGGAAAATTAACATAGGGCATCTCCTGGCCTTACATTTACCCGTCTATGCAGAGAATGAACATAGGGCATCCTGGCCATAAATTTATCCGTCCTTGCGGGGAATAAACATAGGACATCTCCTCGTCATACATTCACCCGTCTATGCAGAGAATGAACCTAGGAAATTAGGGCTAGAGATTTATCTGTCCTTCCGGAAAAAGAACATAGGGCATCTCCTGGCCATACCTTCACCCGTATTTGCAGAGAATAAACATAGGGCATCCTGGCCATACATTCACCCGTCCATGCAGAGAATGAACATAGGGCATCCTGGCCATACATTTATCCGTTCTTGCAGATAAAGAACATAGGGCATCTCCTGGCCATACATTTATCAGTCCTTGCGGAAAAAGAACATAGGGCATCCTGGCCATACATTTATTCGTCCTTGCGAAAAAAATAACATAGGGCATCCTGGTCATACATTTATACGTCCTTGCGAAAAATGAACAACAACAACAATAGCCTTTATTGGGCACACGTGCCATACAGGATTCTCTCTGTAGGACAAAATAAATAAATTACAGATTAGCATTGTAGTTATATACAAGTATTGGGTATTGGCCTCGACCAATTATCGAGTTGGATCCGGTGTCTGTGCTAAATATTTTGATTGAGCTGATTTCCAGTATTTATAAAAAGCGAATGCAAAGGGTCTGGATTTTACGACTTTTGCCATTAAAACATAAGGCGAATTGCTATTATAGCCGGTTTCTTGACGAAGAATTTCTCTTTCTTCTTCCATTGCCGTACAGTAGAACATGTAGTGTGGAAAATCGAGACTAAATTCACCGTTGCATAAGGTGCATTTTATGGTCTTAGTTTTCAATAGTGAAACATGATTAATTCTCTGTACTACAAAAAGGCTTCTTACTTGTACAATGATTCTCTTTAAGGTTAGGGGGATATTGTCATTCAGATAGCATTCCATTGTAGGTGATGAATGAAAGTATTTATAGTGAGAGTAGAGTACTGATTTTCTTATTCTTACATAATCGAGCTGCAAGGACTGATCGGTTGCCGTTCTAATAATTAGGGGGATGTATCTTTGTAGAATATTGAAGTCTGTACATCCAACAAGCCATGAGAAGCCGGTGTTATTAAGTAGCTCTGTTATGCTTTTTACTAGTCCGATATTCTGTTTTGAAGAAATTGAAATGTCCCACAAATGTGCCAAATAAATTGAAGGTAGCCTGCTGCCGTCCATTTTCAGAATTCTAGTCCAGAATTTTAAAGTTAGTTTTTTCACTGTGATATCAAGAGAGTTTCTTCCTGTTTCAGCCCTCAAAATATAGCCCGTAGTATAGCTTGGAAGGCACAGAAAACGTCTGAGGAAGGTATCCTGGATTCTATCTAGGATTAAGGCTTGATCATGTGCCCAGATTGGAGCCGCATAGAGTAGGACTGTCAAGATCATAGAATCCAACAATCTCATACTTGCATGGAAGGATTTGAGCTTGGACTTCAAAATAATCTCCCCTACAGCACCCATCGCGGCCATGGTCCTGCCTCTATAATTTAAGGCAACTTGAGTGAAAGAAATCGAAGGGGTTAGCGGGTGGTAGCCCAGGTACGTATATTTTGAAGTAACACTTAAAGGACTTTGACCCCAATACCATCTTTCTGAACGCGCCACCTTTCCTCCATTACGGAAAACCATTATTCTTGACTTGTTTTCGTTCAGAGTTAGTAAGTTAGTTTCTAGATAAGTTTTCAGTATATTGATTTTCAATTGAAGGTTTATTTTAGAATCACCGATCAAAACAATATCGTCGGCATATAGGAGGAGGTGTATATTTCCGAAATTGGGTAAGTATATTCCCGACAATCCCGAGTCATCAAATATTTTAATCAAATCATTGATAAAGAGTAGGAAAAATGAATATAGGGCATCCTGGTCATACATTTATCCGTCCTTGCGAAAAAAGAACATAGGGCATTCTGGCCATACATTTATCCGTCCTTGCGAAAAAAGAGCATAAGGCATCCTGGCCATACATTCACCAGTCCATGCAGAGAATGAACATAGGGCATCCTGGCCATACATTTATCCGCTCGTGCGGATAATGAACGTTAGATCTTTTGGCCATACTTTTATCTCATCGTTCAATGATATAAATAAAAATAATAGTTGAAAGCAACAAAAATAAACTTGCACACCTATCTTTAAAAATTGCCATACTTGAGTTTCCTAGCGCGCAAGGAAGAAAATTCGTCTTTCAATGCTCGGCAATGGGAGTAGGATCCAAGAAGCTCTGGTGGATTCGAAAATGTGGTAAATTACAAGGTCGATTGCAGGGCGCCTACTTGCTGACCTCGCAGCACTCAATATTCTTTCTATTTGACCTTTCTTCTTGTTGGCGGCCTCTTCTCTCCTGGTAAGTCAGAAATAAGCCTTTCTATACTATATTTTCCAATCAGATTTTTTATAATTTGAATTATATCGAAAAAAAAACTTATTTATATATATCAAAAAGATACTACTTGTGTATGTGTTTGTGTGTAAAACCAATAAAAAAATTACCAATTCGGAATAATTATTTTTCTAAAAAGCTCGACCAAGATTATATGACCTTGCACCTCGCATTTGTGCTTCATCCCTGACTTTCATTCTCAATCTTCCCCGCGGAGTATAAGGCCGGTTGTCTGCAGCGCACAACTTTATTAATCACAAGGTCATAGAGCGCCATCCAGTTATGAAATTAGAAATTACTTAGTACAAATATTTATTTTTACAAAATTTGATAATTGCCTACTGTCCTTTCCGCAATGAAAAATTATTGAAAGGGCCTGTCTCTATTTTTCTCTCTCAGTGATGAACCTTTCTAGATATCTCGCACTATATATATATATTGCTTATCCCTAGTACACCTGGCATAGGCCATGATAATCATGGTAGGTAGAAGCAGGCGACTGCTTTTACTATAAGTGCATCGCATGTCTACACATGTGAAAAGCAGTTCGACTTTGCATTTACAAATGTGCCAGAACCCCGTTTGGTTACTTGCACTCGCTGGTGGGGTTGGACTTTTGCAAGAATCGGGGGCCATTGGAGCTTTTTTTTTTTTTTTAATTCAGAAAAAGCGCCCAATGCGGGATTCGACCCCGGGTCTTAACGGTCGCAAACCAACGGTTTAGACCATCCTTCCACCGACCAGTATAATTTACCATACTACTCTATTATTGTATTGGGCTCTAATCTGATTATTTATTCGGCAATTTAGAAGAATTCTTGGTTGAGGGATTTAAGGAAACTATGGGCATAAACTTTGATAACTTTTTAAACTAAAACAGATTACTTTTTGCTATTCAAAATACACCTACCCCCCGATTTACACGGTAGATACGTTCCTGAGAAAAACGTGTAAATCGAGGGATAGGTGTATATTAAACTGTCAAATATGAATAGGTGTTCGCCCCCTCATGAATCAGAGCCTCCCAATATTCTTTTCAACATAGGTAGTATAGAGTAGAATATCGCATTTTAGTATAGTGCGATAAAAACAAAAAAAAACTTATTTGGAAAACCGTGTAAAAGCGAAAACGTGTAAAACAAGTACCGTGTAAATCGGGGGATAGGTGTATTTTATTAACAAATAATAAAGCTCTCAATGAAAATAACTACCTACTTTTGATTTATATATAGCTTGAAATTTCAGCCATTGACAATGTTGTTATGTTTAATAGTGAGCAAACGAATGATAAATATTGCTGTAGATATGTGGACTAAGAAATCATTGATTATAGGATTCAGCTGAAATTATTGATTAAGTTTTTTTTTTTTTTTTGCATATATTGTATGAATGGGAATATCGAAAATCTCGGCTGCACTCTTTATCTTTTAACTTCTATGACAGGCGTGTGTCCCCACCCCCGTGGAATAGAAGCAAGACAAGGAGGAAAACTGTCGTCAATCGAGCAATAAGTTCTCCTGATGACATTGGGAAATTGGGAAATACAAAATAGGCGTGCGTCTGCTCTCCACTACTGAGGAAAGAAGAAACAATAGGTGATATATAGAGAAGCAGACTCCACAGAAGGTGCAATCAAGGAACAAGACAAGTTGTAGAAATCCAGAACCAATTCACCAAATTTCATGTGTTGTTCATTGTTCACACTTAGGTATGGAGAAGTAATATTGGGTGTAGGTAATAATAAATAACGATATTTTGGAATCCTATACCTAAATGGTAAAGGCTCGATCTCAATAATATGCAAACCTTCCATTCATATTGGTGTCACGTTGTTGGCTGAGTTATTGCAAATAGGTGTAAGGAAAACAAACCATTTCGAGAACAATCTGGCCAATTTGCCAAGTTAAGTTGGGAGAAACTAGGTAATGGCTATTGCCTGGGATGCCAATGGTCATAAATTGGCTTTAGAAAATTTGCTTTTCTTTATCCTCCTTAGAAAGTCGGACGTTTTGAAACGGCCTAGTTGGTTCTTCTCGGGATAAAACGAAGTTGATACATGTGCTGACAATAACACAGAGTAGCTCTCTCTTTGTGCGTGTAATCTTAAAATTAAAATGTACATTGAAATTGTGTCAAGTATTAATAAATCATCGAAGTTATATATAGAATCCGCTAAATCATTGATACTTTTTAGGCCATATGATTTTTCATTGTTAATGTTGAAAAATCATATGGCCTAAAAAGTCTCAAATAAACATTTAGAACATCATTGTGACGAGAGAGATAAAATAGAAGTGTTTACACCTCGACCAGAAAAAAAATATTTTTTACTTCATAGACGTTTCGACAAGGAATTTATTAGAATAATTTTTAAAGCCTTTCCAAATGTTTTAATTTTTGTTTGCTCCGACGAGGACAAAAGATTTTCGTCGAAACGTCGAGGTAATATAAAGATTTACTGGCCGAGAAGTATCTTTATTTTCAAGGAATATGAATGCCGGCCAGGCAGCCTCTATCTTTACGATAAGGAATTTAAAAGCTTCGTTTCTTATATATTTTATCTTGACGTGGACAAAAGAATTTTGTCGAAACGTCGATGAAATATTTTTGCTGAAGTTTTCTTTTCTCTCTCACACACACGAGAAAAAAGAATGACAACTTTGAGAAGATAGCGAAAAATTAAGGAATATTAAGAATTTCAAAGATCTTTTCATATTAAAGTACACTTGTGTTTTGGTCTACAAATGTTGTCTTTTTGTACATTAGCTGCTGTTTGATTATGAAACTTTGGAAAGAACTGGAAATCTGAACAATATGATAACCAGAACCCGGGTTCGAAACTCGAATGTATTGAAGAATTTTTTACATATAAAACGAAAGGAATCATTTTCCATCTAAATAGACGCAAAAGCTATGCTTCATCTATTGACGCTTTCTGGGGTCGATGACAAAGCCACAACGTCAGCTTGGTGAATTCAGAACGCCCATCTAGAGACCATGGTTTCGGGATAATGGCCCTCGTAAGTTTCGGGAGGATTTCATGAAATATTCAACACTTTCCAAAGATTCGCTTAACTAGCAAAATGGTTAGGCCAAATTTATGGCCAAAATACACTGTATAACAAAAAAAAATCGACGCACCAAGAAGGAGTTGTCAGATTAGGACAAATATTGGTGTATGTAAAGAGCATGTATAGGGGAAAAAACGATTAAAATTTGAGAAAAATTAATTGTTTTATTTCAGAGTTGGATCGTCACAAATTGAGAATGTCAATATGTCGATGGACCTCCCACTGGCCTGGATGCAGGCTGCCACCCGGCGTGTCATGGACTGATAAAGATTCCGGATGGTGTGCTGCGGGATTTCTTGCCAAATTGTCTCCAACTGTCGGGCTAAATAGTCAACATTCCGGGATGGTTGCAATCGCCTTCCCATCACGTCCTAGATGTGCTCTATGGGCGAGAGATCAGGCGACCTTGCTGGCCACGGAAGAGTTCGGCAAGATTGAAGGCAATCCATAGTAACACGTGCCGTTTGTGGCCGGGTATTATCTTGTTGAAAAGTAAGCCCGGGGTGATGTGATCTACGGGGGGATCTACGTACCGTTGTGCTGTCAGGGTGCTAGGAATTACTACCAATGGGGTCCTGCTATCAAATCAAATGGCACCCCAGACCATAACGACCTGTTGTGGACCTGTGTGGTGTTCGACAGTAAGGCCAGGATCCACACGCTGCCCAGGACGTCTCCAGACACGTTTGCGACGGTCGTCAGGACACAGTAAGAAACGGGACTCGTCACTAAAGACTATACGTCCCCAGTCAGCGCAGTTCCAAGTTGATCGCTCCCGACACCACTGTAGTCGGACTTGTCGGTGCACGGGTGTGAGGGGTAGGCATCGTAACGGTCGGCGAGCTCTTAGATTCTGCTCTCTCAGTCGCCTGTTGATGGTCATTTTGGACACTTGTGTGCCGGTCACACGTTGGATGGTAGATAACGTGGATTCCGGTGCTGCGACAGCCATTCTGACAATTGCTCTGTCCTCCCTTTCTGTTGTTGCCCTTGGTCGACCGCTGCCGTCCTGACGTTGCATACTTCCGTTGTTGACCCACTTTTGCCAACATCGCCTAATAGCGGCATCACTTCGACACAGATGTCGCGCGATTAGTCGATTAGACCAACCAGCCTCTTTCAATCCAATGGCACGACCAGTTTCAAACTCTGACATATGTTCGTAATGAGCACGAATCTTTCGGCGAGGCATTGATACAGTAGAAATAGGCGTACTGCTAAAATATTAAACGGAAATTCTGAAAATCAGCTCGTGCCGCGCCGAATATTGAGTCTAGAATGCTCGTGCTGGATGCGCAGTTCAGATGCGCTGGAGCTCTTGCTTTGCCTAAATTGGCCACCAAATTTCAATCATTTGCATGTTTGGTCGAAACCTCTTTGTATACGTATTTTCATATAAATCGGACAACTGCTTCTTGGTGCGTCGATTTTTTTGTTATAGAGTATATATATGGATATATCGCCGGAAGGTTATTGAAAAAATATATATAATATGCGATAGCCATTAATTTGAAACCATAATCTCCAGGTGAACGTTCTGAATTTGTCGAAGATAGTGTTGTGGCTTGGTCACTGACCCGTGCTTGCGAGTTTGCAAAGACGGCCAATAGATGTAAAATAGTTTTGCGTCTATTTTGGTAAGAGAGGGAACCTTTCTTTTCATGGATCAATATCCTCCCGGCAAAATATCCATCTATATATCCCCATATCTCTTAAATTATTCCACGAATCTAATCTCACCAGTGAGTGAAAATAACGGGTGGTAGTTCTGGTACCTCGAATGTTTAAATGTCGCACTGCATCTACACGTGCAGACATATGGTGTACTCAGAGTACACTGGGCGGGAGCGACTTGGAGCCTAGCAGCAATAGATAGGAATCCTTGCCACTTCCTTTGTCTATAAGCCTAGATAGTACCCTAAGTTTTTGTTCTACAGAGCGTGGACTGTATCAAGATATAGGCCAGACCTTTTCAGATGAATATTAGCCTTGGATTAAAGACGATAGATCCTTTATAAAACCTTCTGACTACATGATAAACATCAACCCTCTTCGACTAGGTGAATCTCCTAGCGCTAATTGATTGGAGTACAGACTCAGAGAACTAGAACGATTCTATAACTGACTACACACACTTTATTTGCCCAGCTAAGATTTGCATATCTATAACTAAGCTATTAAAAATTACATTAGAAGAAAAATTTTAACTAGATTTAAGTAATAAGCGCGAGCATTTCACACTAACATGATTATCATGACACCTATGCCATGTGTACGTAGCATAATCATATATAGGAGGTCGTCTGAGGAATGGTGCACACCGTCGTTTTGGTCAGCCACAGCCTGGGATTGAATCCTGCATTGCGGGATTATTTCTGAAGAAAAAAAAAATGCTTCAATGGCCCCGATTCTTACAGAAGTCCAACCCTACTAGTCAGTACAAGAATCCAAACATTTATTTTGTAAGTGCAAAAGTCGAACTGCCATTTCTACACATGTGTCAATATAGTATATCTCACAGTCACCAAAATTTCAAATGTGTAGACATGTGGTGCACAGTTAAAAGCAGTCGTAAACTACGCACCATGATTATTATGGCCTGTACCACGTGTACTTGGGATATGCACCAATTTAGGATCTAGTACAATAATGAAAACAGAAATTAGTTATTAACCAAAATATCTAGGTCCAAACTGTCTTTGCTATATTCGGTGTTTATCAATGGCCGTTACATCTGTGAATGAATGTACAGCATAAGGCAGGGATGACGCATCAAGTCGGGAAGCCTCCTCTCATGATTAAATATACAAATTCATGAATTATACTCTATTGAAATAACCCTCTATATTTAGATTAAAAATATACAATTCAATCTCGATCAAATAGGTAAAAGATAAAATAAAAATATATATTAAATCAAAGCATATACTGCTAATTCCTATTTTAAGAAAGTTTTCTACTCTTAGCAATACAAATATTGCGAGGGTCAAACTCATCAATGGTAAACCCACCTGGGCACTTTACATTTCAAATCGGTATTATTGTTCTTTGTGTTTTAGACCTGCGCATTTTAAGACCACTTTGGACACTTTATTAAAACTACAGACAGTTCACCATGGATGGTTCAAGTCTTATTTCATAATTTCGATATTTTGATAAATAATTAATAAAGACTTTTTTGCAGCACGAAGTTTTTTCATTTATAATTTTCTAAACAGAAATGCTTTTAAAACGTGTAAAACGCTTCTACTTTTAATCAAGCTTAATTATATTTGTTTTCACCAAATTTCACCATTTTGGGATCTAAGCACCAAATTATACCAAGTTCAAAGTTTAGAAAAATATAAATTGATCATTACATCGCGGGACTGTATCGACGTTTTTTACTACACGCCGCATATTTGGAAAAGTTCTGGATTAACAGAGGGTCATAATGAAGGAGGTGAAGAAACCCCGTGGTTTAAACCAGATTAAACAGGTTCTTTCTGAAAATGGGACCTGCTTAAGGCATGTATTAATAGGTGTCTCTCTCTTACACGTCTTAAGATAAATGGTCTTAAGATTAAACTGGGAAAGCTCTGATGAGATTCACAAACGTAGAGCTAGGCACTACCATTATTTTTTAAACTGCAGTTGGGAGTGTAAATAAATGTTTAATTCGTTGGTGTTCAATATAAAGTTTCAACTTTGATTCAACTACAGAACGAAGCTTTAGATGTTGATTCCTCCATGGAGAAACAAAGTGCGCGACTCGCGCGTCCATTTGACGGATTGCCACAACGGGAGGCGGTTGCCATGGAAACGGCGCGACCTTGAAGCGTCTGTTACCTGACAACTCTACTGGCTCCCTCACTAACACTGTCCGCCATTCCGCCCAATGAAGCCTGCGTTGTGCAACTGCAAGTTGGTAAGCTTCTGTCAAGACGGTTAAATATTGTTGTTCTCTCTCCAACCCCCGTTTGTTCTCATCATCGTGTGACCACCTCATCGAGCTTTCATTTAAAAAAAGCTAAAAGTTTAAAAAGTAGCTTTACATTATAAATATATAAATCATTAAAGGTATATGCTCATCAAAAAGATATATAATTGACTACTAAAAATAAAAATGGCATATCCTGACCAGTAGCACATGTGCTTTTTAGATTGCAGAGCGCCATCTAGTGGAACAGAAATTAACTAAACATTGATTTAGCCTGTTCCCTGATATTTGGCCAACCCAATTTCTTGATAAATTAAGAAAAGCCATCCACGAACGCGTTTAGCTGTATTGGCGCTCGTCAGCGTGGAGTAGGCTTTTGCCATAACTAATTATATGCAATAAAATGAAAAATTCAGTCTAAGCAGTTCTTGTTTACATGAGAAGGCTTTTCGTGGCGTGATGTGACACCCTCTCGTTCTCGTGAATTATCTCCTCCTCAATTTTTCACACTAGAACTTGAGTCAGATACGGTAGTGGGTCTCGTCAGGATTGCCCTTCACGTACTTCACATATTTGCCAACTACTTTAATATTCTCTATGTGGGTCAAAATATTTAATCATTCATTTTTACACTTTTATATATTTTTAATTGGCGTTCAAACTGCTACGTTTTGTTATGATGGCTTTTACTTGACAGATCTTGTCATAGTTTATTTTATTTTTATATAGGTATTTATATTAAATATTTATAGGGGGTCGGTGGAAGGATGGTCTAAACCGTTGGTTTTCGACCTTATTTTACGACCCGGGTTCGATTCCCGCATTGGACACTTTTATTCTGTTAAAAAAAGAGCTCCAAATGGCCCCCGATTCTTGCAAAAGTCCAACCCCACCAGCGAGTGCAAGTAACCAAACGGGGCTCTGGGACATTTGTAAGTGCAAGGTCGAACTGCTTTTCACCTGTGTAGACATGTGGTGCACTTACAGTAAAATCAGTCGCCTTCTTCTACCCACCATGATTATCATGGCCTGTACCACGTGTACTAGGGATACGCATTATATATATAGGTATTTATTGTGATGTTTATTTACCTCGTTCTTGTTATTTTATCAAATTGATTTTCTATCTATTCATCATAATCATCATTATAAGAAATTGAAACGATTTTAGATACGTATGATCATTTTATAAAAATTTAACAATTTTCTATTGCCCTTATTGCAATGATAAATTAATGGGAGGGACTGACTCATTAGTGGTGAACCCTCCCAGCGGTTTCGCCAATTTAATATACCAGGCTGATATAGTGTTCTCAGAAGATCTTAATGCGTCTTCTTACATCACTGAGAATCATCACATCATAAGGGGGGTCGGTGTAAGAAGGATGGTCTAAACCGTTGGTTTTCGACCGCTACGACCCGGGTTCGATTCGCTCATTGGGCACTTTTTTCTGATAACAAAAATGTTCCAATGACCCCCGATTCTTGCAAAAGTTCAACCCCACCAGCGAGTGCAAGTAATCAAAAGGGGCTCTGGCACATTTGTAAGTGCAAAGTCGAACTGCTTTTTACATGTGTAGACATGTGGTGCACTTTCAGTAAAAGCAGTCGCTAACTACCCACCATGATTATCATGGCCTGTACCACGAGTACTAGGAATAAGCAAAAAAAATCACATCATAATCATCCTTGCTGCTGTCCACTGAGACATATTTGGCATCTAGGAGGGACATGGGTTTTCCCTTAAACAACGGAAAAATTGAGAGTATCCCGTGTTGTTAACATAAGAAAGCAATTTTTTTTTCTGGCACGTGTCACACATGCTTATATTGATCAAGTTAATTTAAATTATATTTATGACAACTCTCTCTCTCTGCATATCCATTAGTCATGGGATGATAACTTATAGTAAAGCAGTGTTTAATTTTACATATTTTCATCATATCTTTTTATCAAATGACTATTTAATTGAGACTCTCTATGTCGCTAATAAAGAACTTCCGAGTTCTTAGACATACGAATAATTTCGTTCATAAATTTGGAGACCTTTTTACTGTTGATTCAGAGAGTGATTTTGTTTCTGCATACCTGGTATAGTATCCTTCAGCACAGTTATATATTAATTATTTATTTATTTTTGCAGATGGCAAGGGGACCAAAAGTCAATCCCGAGTCTCTTAAAATAGGCTGTAATTATCCATAAGGTAAGTAAATGAGTCTAAAGATGACATGTCTTCACAAATTCTGAAACCATATTTCACCATGGAACGATAAGGGTATTATTTGTTCGGTGCATGGTGCTGGTAATACCCATATATGGTGATGGTAACTACTCCAATTTTTCTCCCTTACTTTACACAAGTCACTATGCCCTCCCTTGCCTTTAGGGTTCGTATTTTTATTATAGACAATTGACATAATTTTATTGTCATCTTGTCAATACATGCAAAAGTACAAAGTCCGCACTATTGTTTTAAAATAACAATATATAACTAGGTAGAATGTGAATATGTACATGGCGCCTCTGCCACCGCTGCAGAGTTTGGTGGAGAATCGCCAGCGGGTCTCCAGCGACACCACGCATTTCGCGATCTACGAAGAATACGTAGATCGGGTGCTTCGTCACTGAGGAGATGGTGATAGCGTGGTCCTCGAAACCAACTGGAAAGATCCAGGACTGAAGGTCCGCCCGATGATGGAGAATACCTCTCGGATGACAGGGCGGACGGCGCTGCAGGACCAGTAGCGGTGCGACAGGTCGCTGGAACAGCAGACGATATAGACAGGCTGATTCGACGCCTTTATTAAAGAGACTTCCGTTTTCTTCACTGAATTTTGTTTAATTGATCGATCTTGTCGCCCTTAATACCTTTCTTAATTTATATGTTCAATAAAACCCTTTTCTTCGTGAATATTTTATTTAGAAATTGGCTTTCGTAAACAAATTCCCAAACACTTTTTCCGGAAAGGGTTTATAGATAAACCATCGGCGTTCAGATTTTTTTTTCCGATTTTAATATTTAAAATAGAGCGATTTAAAATTAAATATTTGTTAAAAAAGGTATAAATTGGAACAACAAAGAATTTTTTACAAACGAACTATAGGTAAATATATATATTGGTAATTTATATGGTAATAAATATATACAATTGTTAACTAAAGAATTGAATATTATGTAGAAGTTGTTCGTTATTATCATGAAATGTCTACAACATTTTTCATTTGGATTTTATATACATTATTTCAGCAGCTGAAGGATTTGTAAAAAAACAGCTTAGTATAGCGACTTGTAAATATTGTTCCGTTCTTTCTAAGTTTGTCTTCAGGTCTCCTCAATATCTATATTTCCGTGTATTTAACCCGGGTATTTCGGGGATTGGGTTGAATTTGTTGCTAAATATAGACTTTTGAATAAATGGTTTATTAGGCTCTTGATTTGTTTGCAGCGGGAAATATTCTCAATTGAATTCATTAGAGGCTCTTTCTACCAAACCGGCACACCGATTTTTCCGTCTTAACCTAGATTTGGTGATGCAGCGGTCCGAGTTCTCATTTTCACTGAAATATCAACGTGTAAAAAAAATTAATTAAAGTTTTGAGTGGCAAAGTTATCAAAATTCGAAACTATTATAGGCGCGTATGATTCTTTTTAAAAAGAAACAATTTCTACTGTCCTTACTGCATTGGAAAAATCAATAGGAGTGCCTGGCTCATCAGTGGTGAACCCTCCCAGCGGTTTCGCCAGTTTAATCTATATAATTTAATACTGGTAGTTTAAACTGGCGAAACCGCTGGGAGGATTCACCACTGATGAGCCAGGCACTCCTATTGATTTTTTCATTGAAGTAAGGACAGTAGAAATTGTTTATTTTTTTAAAAAGAATCATACGCGTCTATAATAGTTTCGAATTTTGATAACAGATGGCGCGCTAATGCATCATAATAAAGTTATTAAATTTTACTTTCACAGAGCAAAAATATGCTTGTTTTTTTCTTTTTCAAAAATATAAAATAGTTATACGCTTATATTGTTTCTTTTTTCGTGAATAAATAATTCACTGCCGGCCTTACTACAATGATAAAATATTGGAACAGTTCACTATTGATGAGCCAAGCCCTTCCCAATATTTTATCATTGCAGTAAATAATTGCTTATTAATAAAAACAATGCAGGTAAATAGTTTATAATTTTGAAAACACATATAAATGGCGTTCTTATAACATTAAACCATCATTTTTTTGAAGGATTATAAAAATATTGTCGTTAATTTCAAGTATAGGAGCTCTTTAAAGGACTTTTTTTTCTATAAAATATTTTGTATAAAATGTGACTTTAAAATTATAAACTGAAATATGAAGCTAACGCTCTTTGAGGATACGCGGGGTGTAGACTTCGTGTTTCTGTTTATAATTTGAAATCCATTTTAGAAAAAAATATTTTACAGATAAACGTTGAATTAATAACCCCTATGTTTGAAGGGGATAACGGTAATATTTTGATAATATTGAAGCAAAGTATTTATGGAGCAAGAAAATGATTATTCTTTGAGTGTGAAAGCTTGTAAAAAATAGGAACTTACCCTCTATTATTAATTTGTTTATTTTTTTTCTTTGTCGTCTGTTTTGCACAAGTTGAATCTGGTTAGAACGATGTATGAAAATTAGATGATTCTTTTGTTGCCTTAAATACGAGGTAATTAACTCGTTTCTCTCTATATATATCTAAAAATGTTTAAAGTTTTTAATAAATTAATTTTATAAATATGATAGTTGTCTTCAAAAACGATCCAACAATTTATTATATTTTATGTATAGTTTATCATTTTTTAAATATATTATATTATTTATATGTTTCTACTCTGGAAACTTCCCTCTTTTTTATCTTGTAACTTATAAATGTTGATTTTTTTTGTGCTTGCATTAAATAAATTGCTGTGTCATCCTGAAGTTTGTTTTCCCTTATTTTCTGCCTTACATTTAGTGGAGATGCTGGGTAGTTTAAAGAAGAGAAAATGCAGATCGCCGTGAAGACCATGAAGCCTTAGGTGTTGTGAGTTACCAGAATTCCACCGCCGTGTCAAAGTCAAGGTTTTTCTACAAGAAGACGATGTCCCTATTGACGATACGATGCCGAAGCCGCTCTTCACACCGCAAGAAAAAAGATGCGAATCTACTAGGGACAAAGTTTCAAGACTAAGGGAAACCTTGGCAGAAGCACGTTATATTCATGTCAGTATCTACAATAGCGGTGTGTGACTTCTCCAATAGGGAAGGAGCTATGTAGCAAAGTATTTATTATATTTTATGTATAGATTATTATTTTTTATATTAATATTATTTTTATTTTTTCTACTCTGGGAACTTGCTTCTTTGCTTATCTTGTATCTTATGATTGTTGATTTTGTGCTTGCATTTAATAAATTGCCGTGTCATCCTTATGTTTGTCTTTCCTAATTTTCTACGTTACAATATTTTAATCGAAGGAAGCATTATTGCTTAAAGAGAACTTTAATTACTTTATAATACAATATAATATAATGCGGCTTATAATTGTAAAACGACATTTAAAATACTATCCCGCATGTGTTTCCCTCATCCAAAAGGTTAAAAATAATCGTTATTTCTCCTTGAAATAAATTTTGATTTTTCGTTGAAAAGAAACATATGCGGGATAGTATTTCAAATGTCGTTTTATTTACTTTATTATATCAAAATCGACACATCAATAAACTCCCCGTAAATCTTGCAATGATCTAGAGCAACAAGGTTTACACATTTATATGAAAAATAGACACTTCGGCCAGTTGGAGTTTTTTATTTTCTCAACGTTTCAACAAAATTCTTTTGTCTTCGTCAGGAGAAGCAGATAAAAATAAAGCATTTGGCAAGGCGTTAAAAATTGTTCTGAGGCTGCAAGGGCTTCTCACGTGATTTTTCGAATTTAGTACAACATCTAAAGCGCGAGTCAAAAACAAATATTAAACTCGTCAAAGACTGATCTTGGAAATAAAAAAATATATATAATAATAAAATTATAATCAAAATAAATAAATAAAGTAATATAATAATAATAATTACAAAGATTACATATTATTTTATAAATTTCTAACTATTATGTCCAATTTTTATCTAGCTTATTAACTACTTTTTAAATTTAAAAATGAAGCATATTGTTGCGGAATATCTTCAAAAGTATTTATAGTTCTTTTTCCAAATTCTCGTGGTTACACAGTTTAAACGATAGAGCTTACATACGTTAAACGATAGAGAAGGTATTCAATCAAGACCAATGTAAGAAATGGTTTCAATTATGCAAATTGTTATTTATTGTTATTAGTGGACGGGATCTAATATGCAAATACTATTTAGATACTAAAACTCAATCGGCTCTAATTAAGTATTGAAATATTTTATGCCATAGCCATTTTTTGTAATTGTAAAACGACATTTGAAATTTATCCCGCATGTGTTTCTTTTGAACGAAAAATCAAAATTTATTTCAAGGAGAAACAACGATTATTTCCAACCTTATGATGAGGTATGAAAGGATGAATTGTGAAGAGTAATGATAAACGGAAAAATAAAAATGTCCAGGGATGGGAATCGAACCCACAGTGTACCGCTTACCGGGCAGATACCATGTCTACTAGGCTACAATTTGCAATGCAATGATACAAATTGTAATCATACAAAATATGCGAAAAAGGGAAAATAAATTATCACGATAATTTTTAGTGATAACTTTTTCCTGTTGTGATTTTAAATAATTTAATTAGTATATTAACTTTTCTGGCTAAAATTATTCATAAATCTTCACAAATTCAAATGATTACTAGACAGGTAATTTTGAATGCCATTATAAGGTCGAAGTATAAACGATAGTAGTGAATTTGAAATATTTAGAAAATGGTAAACCACGTATACATGCTGTAGGTATTTTGTAAAGAATAATCAATCCATATTTTGAATTTATAGTTGTTAAATATCTATTACTGGCTTTGAAATATTTTTCTCACTACGTGTGTACTTGTGAGGTACAAGACCCCTTCAATGGAAATTGATATAAATAATATATTAAGTGTTTAAGAAAAAAAAACATCTTCTGATCGTGGAACTAAAATTTTCTGATGGCTTGCGCCATCTGTCGGAATAAATATTAAATGATCGTTCATTTTTAATTATTCCATTATTGGCCAAATACCCATTCTTGATTAATCAAGAAAAGCTAACCACGTACGCGTTTCAGGCTGTTGGCCTTTATCAGCGTGATGCAAGCTGTACCTCACACAACGACCAAATATTTATGGTCTTTAGGGACATCCTGAGAAATCATGTAACAAAATTACCTGTCTAGTAATCATTGTAATTTGTGAAGATTTAAGAATAGTTTTAGTCAAAAAAGTTAATATACTAATTGAATTATTTAAAATCACAACAGGAAAAAGTTATCACTAAAAAATATCCTGAAAATTTATTTTCCTTTTTCGCAAATTTTGTATGATTACAATTTGTATCATTACATTCCAAATTGTAGCCTAGTGGACATGGCATTTAGGCCGGAAGGACGTAAGAATGCCAAACTATGTGAAAAAAAGTACAAAAGTGAAATTGTATTTGGATCATGTTTTGTCGATCCGGGCCACGAAAGAAGTTTAAGGCAACAAGACTACTATTTTCCTAAGGCTGGACTGGCTAACTTTATTCATCCGTCCTATTTATAACACAAATATGTTCAATTAAAACTATGTAAATTAAAGAAGAGCAAATATGCAAAGACACAACAGATCAGTTGAATAAATTATGCAAAAAAGCAATTTCTGATCGTGTGGCTAAAAGTTGCTGATGACTTGCGCCATCTGTCGAAATAAATATCAACTAATCGTTGATTTTTAATTATTCCAGAATTTGAAATATATTTTATTGATTAATCAAGATACCATATACTACATTAACCATACATTTCAGGAGAAGGAAGGGTTTGTAAGACCCCCCCTAAAGCTTGAGAATATAAACTACAAGAAGACGATGTCCCTATTGGCGATACAACGCGAAGCCGCTCTTCACACCGAAAGATAAAGGATGCAAAGCCGCTATACATAACACCTAGATATAAACGCGCTAAATACTATATTATATTCTGAATATAGAGCAATCCATAGTATATGTATATTTTAAAAATACGGCTTATTTTGGATTGTAATAAGATTATTTATTAATCCGATATTTCGGTGGACCAATCTTCCATCTTTTACGAGGTATTTTGCCGTGGGGCACACGACCTGCTACGTGCTCCACGGCAAAATACCTCGTAAAAGATGGAAGATTGGTCCATCGAAATATCGGATTAATAAATAATCTTATTACAATCCAAAATAAGCCTTATTAAAAAAACTATATTATATTCTACTCTTAAATTATATGCGGGGCTCTCTCTTTACACAAAATGTAAAATACACGATAAAATAAAATTTTCAATTCGTTTCATTTTTTATTTTGATATAATAAAAAGGGAGGCCATTACATTTTACTTTTCATATATTCTCTCTTTCTCTATCGTTATAGAGTAATACATATTCAAGCATATATATATATATTTTTTTTTCAAAATTTTCTTTTTCTTTTAGAGACCACTATATGCGAAATTGTAAATTGGTATATGCAAAATTCTCACACAAATAAATTTAAAAATACAAAACAATAAAATTATCTCGAATGTGCTTGGAAAAAACATCTAGAGATAAT
>CP092886.1:168909035-168956005 GCA_030710605.1 Cordylochernes scorpioides
TAAGCACAAATAATATTTTATTTATAAAAGGCAAAGAGAGAAAGGAATGAAGGTATTTCCCAAACATATATTAATAGAGTGAAGTGGCTAGTGGTTTGTTCAGAAGGCATCGTTGAAGGTGTGAGGTCTTGAAGTGGGCAGGGTCCATTCTGATATGGTACAGGAGAAATAGCTATGTCGGGGGAGTGTACAGTCTTGAAGTTGGATAGCTACATTCTGATATGGAGCAGGAGAGAAGGCTACGTGGGTAGTGTGCAATCTTGAATTTGGCTAGGTTTATTCTGATATAGTACATGAGAAAAGGCTACGTCGGCAGTCTGCGCTCTTGAAGTTGGATAGCTGCATTCTGATATGGTACAGGAGAAAAAGCTACGTTGGCAGTCTGTGACCTTGAATTTGGATAGGTAAATTATGATATGGTACAGGAGAAAAGGCTACGTCGGCAGTCTGCGATCTTGAAGTTGGATAGGCCCATTCTGATATAGTACAGGAGAAAAGGCTACGTCGGCAGTGTGCGGCCTTGAAGTTGGATAGGTCCATTGTGATATAGTACAGGAGAAAAGGCTACGTCGGCAGTCTGTGACCTTGAAGTTGTATAGGTACATTCTGATATAGTACAGGATAAAAGGCTACGTCGGCAGTCTGTGACCTTGAAGTTGGATAGGTTCATTCTGATATAGTACAGGAGAAAAGGCTACGTCGGCAGTGTGCGGTCTTGAAGTTGGATAGGTCCATTATGATATAGTACAGGAGAAAAGGCTACGTCGGCAATCTGTGACCTTGAAGTTGGATAGGTTCATTTCGATATGGAATAGGAGAAAACTTTTTAAAAAATAACAAAACTTTGACAAAATAGCCTCTTGACATAAAAAGTAAAAGACCTTGATATAAAATATGCTATTTATTCAATAAAATAATCCAAATGAAAATACGGAAATCATTGTTATATAAACCTGTTTAGTGGATATATATATACGACTAGAAAAGACTAGAGAGAGATAAAAAAAAACATCTTAGTATATAAAATATATAACTATATATATAATATATATATTTCTCTTTGTAAATACATATTTCTAGAATATTTAAACTTAATAATACAATATAATGCGGCTTATGATTGTAGAACGACATTTGAAAATGATCCCGCATGCGTTTATTTTGAACGAAAAATTGAAATTTATTTTAAGGAGAAATATAACGATTATTTCTAACCTTAAAAGATGAAGTATGAAAGGATGAATTGTGAAGAGTAATGACAAACGGAAAATAAAAAATTCCCATCCCTGGACACTTTTATTTTTCCGTTTATATTTCTCCTTAAAATAAATTTCGATTTTTCGTTCAAAAGAAACGCATGCGGGATAATTTTCAAATGCCGTTCTACAATTTAAACTTAATGCTCTTTATAGGAATTCAAATTGACTAAAATATTACATCTTTAACATCTATTATATATTTATACATTGTTTTAAACAGATCATCTTTGTATTTTTACAAATTCTATTTAAATAATTGTTATAGTGAGCCGAAAGTTAGAAGGTGAGTGCTATAAAATTTGACAGTAAACATTATCATACCAAGGTAAATTAGCGATTTGTGAATTTATTTTTATTATTATTTTAATATCAGTTTTCAACATTTTGGTTGTTCCAATGCTTGTCTCTTATTAAAATACAAACATTAGGCCTCCAAGGAAAAGTTTCTTTTTTACAAAATGGAGGACTAATGCTTGTATTTTAATATTGATTGAAAAAAAGTGATTATTATTCAAATTGAAATTCTTGTCTCTACTAAAGTTGCCTATTGTTGATAAATGTTTTGCTTCAGATTTCAATAACATCGAATTCAAATAGTAAATTCTAAATCATTGGCCCACTATAACAAATATTTGCTATACATCTATTGGAATCCACACCAGAAACTACAGAATAAAATATTTGGTTATATAGAAAATATATTGAGAAATTGAAAAAAAAAAGCTCAGACACTGGCAGAAAAAAGGTAAAGCTTGAAACTTGCTTGCTTGATTTCTGAAACACAAGTTCAAAATTACTTTCAAAAGAAGAATATATTTTGAAGAACTCGTTTTTTCAACAATTTTTAAGTTTTTTAAATATATAATTGTGATAAACAAAATTTAAATATTTATTGTTTTGAAAATATATCAATCCATAAATAAATCTTTAATTAAAAGGCAATCTAAATCTAAAATTAAAAAGCATAAATTGGATTAAAATATCATTTATTTTACCAATATTTCAGTTGGCTGAACGCCAACCTTTATCAAGGTAGTATAACATATATGGGAATAATATGTTTACGTGCTTCGGGCTGTTGGCCCTCATTATTATTCCGATAGATGACGCAAGCCATCAGTGACTTTCAGTTGCACGATAAGGAGATGCTTTTTTTTCTTAATTTATCCACCTTATCTCAGTACAATTTGACAATTGTACTATTTCTATATATATATAATATATTAGAATAAATTTAGATATTTAAAACTAGAAAGAAATCTGTTGTGATGGGGAAAATTTGTAAATATAAGAAGGAACTTACATAGGCCTGTAGCCTAGGCGTTGGGTTTCCCAGGGTTGTTCTTCGGTGGAGACTCCTGCTTCAGTACCGTCGGGCCGGACGCGAGCTCCTTCTCCTGCACAACAGACTTTTTTCACAATAAGAAATTACGGACATCTCAATGCCTGAATCTACACTCTGTTAGTTACACGAACCTTTAAACACTTTATTCAGTTGTCAAATTATTTTGACAAACATAAGCAGTTATATGGAAGGTAAAATGATGATTTGTCTGGCCCTCCTGCTTTCGAAAGTATTCGCTCAAAGGTGTTTTCACAAGGAAGAAGAAGACCTAATAGACATGGCCTGGGAGCAGGAGAGGCTCCCAGAGCTGGCATTGATAGTGGTCGTTCTAGCCACGGTCATTCTGGCCTACCTATAGCTGCTACTGCGGGGGACAGCTCCTGACAAGATGGCGGCTGAGGAATGCCCCCACATAGAGGTAGAGATCCCAGAGGAAGATCCCCCAAGAAACACCGGGAATTCAATTTTCTACCTGTAAATATGTAAGTAAAAGAACTTTTGTCTCTTCTGGAAACATAATCAGTTATATACTCTTATGTAGTTACGTATGACTCTCTTAAAAATTAAACAATTTTTCTACTGACCTTATGGCAATAAAAAAAATAATGGGAAGACCTGGCTTATCAATGGTGAACCCTCCCAGCGGTTTCGCCAGTTTAATTTTTAAAAGAATCATGCGCGTCTATAATAATATCGAAATTTCATAACAGATGGCGCGCTAATGTATCATAAACATAAGCAGCTCTAATCTTCTCAGTTATGTGGAAAGAATGTTGTTTGTTTGTTAAGTGAACTGATCTCTCACGTCGACTGCCCAATGTGGCCATGTTTGTACATAACGATGGTTTGAAGTGAATGCGAGGACTCTGCCGGATGGTGATTGTGTGGAGACGTTTAAAGCGGTCTCTGTGTCCGTGTCTGGTGATCTCCTTACATACCTGTGTAACTCCTTATCAACGCTGCAATAAAATATAAGTACTGGAGTGTTTATAACTAATACAACTAATCGTGTGTTTATTTTATTGACGTCCTTCCTTTTTATATTTGTTCTACTTTTGAGAGTACTCACTTCTGTGTGTTAAGTTATTTTTACTTTAGGCCCTAGTACTTTTTATTTTTGTGTGCAACCCGTAAAAGTAACTTTTGTCATAGTAAGGAGAGAAAAATACTCTGAAGGACTTCTAGATTTAAGATTTTATAAAAACGTGTATATATTTGGAAATACCTTAATTAGTTGTATATGACAAAAATTGAAATTTAATGAGTAGAACAAGCACATTTCAACCCCACATTTAAAATCATGGCGATGAAGTTTCAATATTTCCTTCAATTGGGAATAACCACTCGACTTATAGCAAGAGAGATATATTGTGCATTGAATATCTTCCCTCGACAATAATAATCTAATAGTTAAAACTTGTTTTAGCTATACAAACTATCAGAGTTATATTTATAAAGAAGCACTTTTATTTTTATATAAGGAAATGAATACAATCATTGGACCGCCCAAGTATTGGATAGTTCAGCCTCATCATAGTGTACCATATGGGGGTCGGTGGAAGGGTGGTCTAAACCGTTGGTTTTCGACCACTACGAGCCGGGATCGAATCCCGCATTAGACATTTTTTTCTAGTTAAAAATGCTTCAATGGCCCCCAATTCTTGCAAAAGTCCAACCCCACTAGCGAGCGGAAGTAACCAAACGGGGCTTTGGCACATTTGTAAGTGCAAAATTCGAACTGCTTTTCACATGTGTAGACATATGGTGCACTTACAGGAAAAGCAGTCGCCAACTTCTACCCACCATGATTATCGTGGCCTGTACCACGTGTACTAGGGATAATAATAAAAATTAGTGTATCAATGAGGGTCGGTGAACATATTGGATACTTTTTGATTTTATAAACAATCGGGACTTATAGGTTTGTTGTTGTTGTCGCGTCCAACGAAGAGCCTCAGATGTCTCCGTGCATATCTATCACAGCAGGCGTTCTCTATCTTGGGTGTGTAGTGTTGCTGTTTTGGGTCCATGTCAATTTTCTGCAAGGATGAGGCCATTGCTGGGCATGAGAATATATGGGTAGGACTTATAGAATTGAAAACCGTATTAAGCACTTTTTCCTACAAAATGCTGTAATAGCACACTGAATTTTGCACATATTCAATTCCATCAACGAGTACTAGTAGCCAAATGAGGTAATCTTTTTAAGTGCAAAGTGTCACATTGATTTCTACAAGTGTGGATTTACAGTAAAAAGCTGTCGCCAACTGCCCACCATTTTTTATTATAGCCATAACCAAACTTACTGGGGTTATGTTTGAATCCTAGTGTACTTAACTGAACTGCTCCTCCAGTTTGTCTTCAGAAAGGCGCGAATTACTTTGCATACATATGTAGACATGAAAGTAAACTTGAAATATATAGCCTCAATTTCTCTATTCTTCTTACTTCAAAGATTTCATCATCTGATCAAGCAGGTGTTTGTTGAGATAGCATACACATATTATAAAGCATACACTCATTATAAGACCTGCATGCACACATTATAATGCATTCATCACACGTTATAAGACAGGCATTCACACATTATAATACGTACATACATACATTATAATACATTAATACACACATTATAAGACATGCATGCACACATTATAATACGTACATACATACATTATAATACATACCTACATACATTATAAGACATGCATGCACATATTATAATACATACAAACATACATTATAAGATTATAAATGAGTTAAATAAAGCATCAAGGGCTGCGTATCTTTTTAATAAAAAGATACGCAGCCCTTGATGCTTTATTTAACTCATTTATACATTATAAGACATGCATGCACACATTATAATACGTACGTACATACATTATAAGACATGCATACACACATTATAATACATACCTACATACATTATAAGACATGCATGCACACATTATAATACATAATACACATATTATAAGACATGCATGCACACATTATAATACGTGCATGCATACATTTTAAGTCATGCATGCACACATTATAATACGTACATACATACATTATAATACATTAATACACACATTATAAGACATGCATGCACACATTATAATACGTACATACATACATTATAATACATACCTACATACATTATAAGACATGCATGCACATATTATAATACATACAAACATACATTATAAGATTATAAATGAGTTAAATAAAGCATCAAGGGCTGCGTATCTTTTTAATAAAAAGATACGCAGCCCTTGATGCTTTATTTAACTCATTTATACATTATAAGACATGCATGCACACATTATAATACGTACGTACATACATTATAAGACATGCATACACACATTATAATACATACCTACATACATTATAAGACATGCATGCACACATTATAATACATAATACACATATTATAAGACATGCATGCACACATTATAATACGTGCATGCATACATTTTAAGTCATGCATGCACACATTATAATACGTACATACATACATTATAAAACATGCATGCACAAATTATAAAACCTACATACACACCTTATAAGCAAACAATTTCTACAGGCTTTAATGCAATGGAAAAATAATGGGAGGGCTGTAGAAATTGTTTAATTTTAAAAATAATCATACGTGTTTATATGCAGCATAACACATATATATTGATTAATTATAAAGCAATAAAGCGCCATCTATATATAATAAATAAGAGAATTAAAGCATGAATGTTTCTTACACATAAAACAAACTTCTACTGTTCTAACTGCGATACATAAGAAATGAAAGCATTAAAGACGAATCATCGCAGTAAGGACAGTAGAAGTTTGTTCCATGTGTAAAATAAACATCCGTGCTTTAATATATATACTCTATGCCATCCAGAGAGAAATCCTCTAATGTCAATATCGCGCGCGGAGGTGATACGTCCATGCCAACAACAACGTACCTGGGCTCTAGGAAGGTCCTCCTCGTCACCGTCGTTCTCCTCAGGGTAGCGATAGGGAGTGGCCGGTCGCTGGGAGCGGATGCGGAAGCGCCTCTTACACTCATAGACAGAACCCATCCGATACATGTTCAAATGCGCTAATACAGACGGTACTGTTCCAAGCGGTATGGCAGGTGATGGCGACAGAGGGCGCCTTAAGTATTCCTCGCCAAGACGCTATTGGCCAGATGCGGGATAGGAGGAGCCTGAATTCCGTAACCACATTGGTGGCGATCTTGAAGTATTTTTAAAACTACAGTACAAATATTCCGTTTTATAGGTCAGATCTTCACATCTTTATTGTGCTGTGGAAAGAGGTTAAACATGTCGACAGATTTTCACGGTAGAACGATATTTCATACGACTCAACATGATCAATTTAGTTTGGTTAGAAAATATTTATTTAGCTTTGTTTTATTGGGTCAGGCTCCCTGGCCTATATTTCAGTAGACAATTGAAGTTGAAAATTACGCTCCGGGATCAATTCGAGTATAAAATGAGTTGTCCATATTGGAACTCTATAATTTCACCTCCAGGTTTGACATTCCATATCAACTATATATTATTATTATGAGGTACTTCCTCGGCGTGGAACTGAGGAGTGTTCAAGAAGACCTTGTCTGAAGGAGAACTCTCTCAAGGTGGGGAAGCCTTCCTTGCTGAAGAAATTTGTACACATTCACAACTATATATATTCCTCTACATTTTATATGCCCTTTATTTACTATTTTATTATATATTTTTTCCACCTCTGTAAAAATTGATTAGAAGAATCAATAAAATTGTTTAAATTGTCAAATTGTCTATGATTTTCTCTCTTGGTTAAAAAAACTGTAATTGCTAAACTATGTAGATATATTTATATTCATTCCATTGCTTGTTCCTAGGTAAGATGTAAAATCAAGCATGATTTTAATGTTCTTTCCTTTCTTTTATTCTTTAACTTATACTCAAACCATGTAATTAATCAATTGTAAATGTAAAATAGTGTCTGAATTTAGTGTTGTTTCTTGACGCAAGCATCCCATGTGGGGATATCGCGTCTGATAAATAAATATCAACTGTAGCTTTAAGATTCAGGTAGAAATATTGTTCTTACATTGTATAGATAGGAATTACTTGAGGAGTAGATTAAATATGTGAAATAAACTCTGAGAGAAAACTGACAGAAACTATAACAAGACTTAGAATAAAACACTAAAAAGGGATGACAATACATCCAGATGGCACAAGAACCTATAGGATATGCAACAACTGTCCTGGTGTGGAACTAACACCTACCCACATATTCTCATGCCCAGCAATGACCGCAGCCTTGCAGAAAATTGGCATAGACCCAGAGCAGCAGCTTTACACACCCAAGATAGTTGACATTGCTGCTGATGTGATAGAGACGCATGGAGACATCTGAGGCTCTTCATCGGACACGACAACAACAACAACTTGTGGAGTTATTTTATTTAAGTAATACCTTTCTATCTACCAAAAGAGGCACCCCTTCCTCAACCTTATGTTCCAATGCCATTATATATTCAGGTAGCTTTAAAATACTTTCCCAAATCTTTTTCTTTTAGATAAATTTAAATTGGATTTTAAAAAAATCGAAACAGGCTAACACATTATGAAAAACTAAGTTATTTTTATTGTTTTTACACCAGAAAAGAACAATCGGGGATCTTCCTCCAAGTGAATGTTTCCTATGCAATATTGTATTAAACAATATATATAGTAATAACAATATAATAGAAAACAATAAAACATTTATTTCATTTAAAATTATAATTCATAGATTAAAATACTCAGTTAAATCGAACACCAGATGTCGGGACTTTCCCTATATAAAACCGATTGTTGTTGTTTATCGTTGGCCGGCTCAAACCTTTTGTAAATTATGTAAATAAGTTTTTAATTTTTTTTATTCTTACGCCTCAAATCAGGAAATGCTTTTATTAAATTATGTCTTTTAGATATTCCTTTAGCTCAATCAAAGCAATTTATGATCAAAACTATTTTTATTATTATACATACTTTCAAGATTTTAACCACGACTGCATTACCATAGCATAATCCTCAAGATAATCAAAATCAGCAGAAAATCCGATTTTTACAACATATATATATATATTAATTTGTTTATAACAGTAATCGTGTAGTGAAGATATACAACATATGGATGTAATAACACTTAAGTTAATCATCGTAAAGATAGAGGTTACCTGATCAGCATTCATAGTCCTCCAAATTAAAGATTCTACAGGAGCGAAAAAAAATTAAAACATTTGTCAAAACGTTAAAAATTATTCTAAGGCTGCAAAGGCGTTCTCACGCGATATATTGCAACCTTAGAATAATTTTTAACGTTTTGACAAATGTTTTAATTTTTGTTCGCTCCTGACGAGGACAAAAGATTGTTGTCGAAACGTCGAGACAATAAAAAGATTTACTGGCCGAAGTATCCTTAATTTGAAGAACTTAAGTTAATGAGACTTCTTATAATATATTCAGTGATCACTCATAGTTGAGATTTAGAATTTATTATATAGAATTCATTCGTGTAGTCTTGAATCTTGACTGTACTTATCGAGTGTAGAGGTTTTCTCGCTATATATATATATGTTGTACTCACTATACACACTTTATAAATATACATCTTTTGTGATAACTGTTTGTGCACATTTTGCTTACAGTTCAAGTAAAACAACCTGCTACTGTTAAAAATATTACGATATAAATATAAATAATTTTTAACATACTGTATAAATAATAAAAATACATATATTGGATTGAATAAAAGATTTATTTGCCAATATTTCGGTTTATGGAAGTCAACCTTTGTCAAGACATTATATAAGAATGCATACATAAGATACAAAATGTAATGCCTTGACATAGGTTGGCGTTCAGACAACTGAAATATTAACAAATAAATCTTTTATTCAATCCAATATATGTATTTTTATTATCTAAAGATTTAAATATGTATTGCTCTGTATTCAGAACACTGTAAAAAAATAAACCACTTGAAATAAGGTTTAATATAGGTAAAGATTGAATTTTTAGACGCGCGCTTTATAAAACTTAAAGTCAATTTATTTATTTTTTGCACTCAAGAATGACTGCCGCTAATTACGCCACAGAAACAGTTGCGCCTTTTATTGAGTGTTTATAAGGAAATATGCAAGGTTTGGTAGAAAATAATGCACACAATAGGTAATAACTTTTTATTGACAAACTATAAAGCTGAAACTCTATATATAAGAGCTTCTAACAGTCCTCTATGTACCATAATCAATCGATATACTCACGTTCCTTCTGTACACATTTTATCCCAAGTGTTGCTGTCTACTTGCAAAAGCAATTTGGTAAAACGTCTCATCCAACTCTTTGAAACACCCTCTAACAGATTTGAGTAAAATTGCATCACTTTCAGATGTTTACCACGTAAAAATCTCTTTGATCATCCAAAAAAAGTAGATATCTGAGGGTGCCTGGTCAGGGCTGAAAACAGGGTGAGGCATTAATGTCCACCCATACCCTACAATCTTTGCCAAAGTCAGGTGCGCCGTGTAAGGTGTCGAATTATCCTGATAAAATTTTATTAGGACGTTTTTTAAGCTAGGTCTTTTTGTTTCAATTGTTATTTTTTGCTAATGATTTAAAATAACCTTCCTTGATGATATAGAAGAATTTCTTTCAAGAGTGTCCATGAATATCAACCCTTCTTCTGGTCTCAAAAAAAAAAAAAACACATCATGATTTTGTCCTTGGGAACGTAAAGCCTTGCTTTTTTTACTGGCGATGATGTTTTATGGGTTCATTTCATTGATTGGCGTTTTGAAAAATATCTAAATAATAAACTTTATAAAAAAGGGAAATAAGAAAATATAGGTAAAATAAAGTAATGAGCAGGATAATGTCATAAAATGGAAATTTAAACAATATAGAGCACACAGGAATTTGGAAAATATTACAATAAATGCAGGATAACGTTATAAAAAACGGAAATGAAATAAAACAGGGACCGGGGGGAATAATGCAATAAGCAGGATAACGTTATAAAAACATGGAAATGAGATAGAATAGGGACCGGGGGGAATAAAGTAATAAGCAGGATAACGTTATAAAAAAGGGAAATGAGATAGAACAGGGACCGGGGGAATAATGCAATAAGCAGGATAACGTTATTAAAAACGGGAATGAGATAGAATAGGGACCGGGGGGAATAAAGTAATAAGCAGGATAACGGTATAAAAAGGGGAAATGAGATAGAATAGGGACCGGAGGGAATAAAGTAATAAGCAGGATAGCGTTAAAAAAACAAACGGAAATGCGATAGAACAGGGACCGCGGGGAATTAATATATACAGTTATCAGCGTCATGCGTTCTTAATTCTGTCACCGTTTGCTTTTGGTTCAGTGGTAGAATGCTCGCCTGCCACGCGGGCGCCCCGGGTTCGATTCCCGGCCGATGCATTTTTTTTTTTTACCATTTTTAAAACTCATTTATATATTATACAAGAATGACATCCACGGCGCCAATTTATAATTGTAACGAATAGTATTTTAATAAAAGCATTTAATCGGGTAAACCCCGGGCGTTGCCCGGGTCATTCGGCTAGTAAATTAATAAGCAGGATAACGTTATACTGTACTTATGCACTCTAGCTTCGACAATTTTCTCTGAATCCACTCTTACGCAATTGATGGTCAATATATTTCTTATTTTGGGCACTGTTTATGTGTAGTTTTTTAAAATATCGTTTGCATAAGGGGAAGTGTTAAAACACTTGTAAATATATCCCTCTCCAAACAACACAAAAAAATCTCTATATATATTTTTTAAATTGGGGAGAGTTCGGTAATGTTTTAGAAAAGGTTGCTCATCGAGTATTCAGTGATGAATCTCCAAAGAAGTTATTGATAATTAAAAAGGCTTAAATATAGAGTGAAAAACATTCGTTCGTTATTAGCTTTCTTGAGGAATGGGACACAAAGGCTCTCCTCAAATATGTAAGCGTTATATACGGGAAATATATACGAAGAGACACCTTTGTTACGGGACCAGGATTATATAGCGCAATAAGTGAGATCGATATGACGACGTTTTACTGTGTAGATACCGAGTACGAAATTTGGGTTTTAAAATTTCTACTTAAATCACAATATACCTTTGTGTATGTGATAGTAGTTAATTGGATGGCAGCCGCGGATATAAAGGGCTCTTAAATTTATACACCTACCCTCCCCATACCAATAACTATATTTTTTATGAATATCCGCCAATAAATACACTTCTATATAATTAATTAGCCAACCAGAGAATATGGTAATAACTTCAGTGAGTATTGAATTTTTTGGCCATGTATAATTTGCCCGTACGGAAAATAAATCAAGGATATTCTGTGGCCATTCATTTATCTGTCCGTGGGGAAAATTAACATAGGGCATCTCCTGGCCTTACATTTACCCGTCTATGCAGAGAATGAACATAGGGCATCCTGGCCATAAATTTATCCGTCCTTGCGGGGAATAAACATAGGGCATCTCCTCGTCATACATTCACCCGTCTATGCAGAGAATGAACCTAGGAAATTCGGGCTAGACATTTATCTGTCCTTCCGGAAAAAGAACATAGGGCATCTCCTGGCCATACCTTCACCCGTCTTTGCAGAGAATAAACATAGGGCATCCTGGCCATACATTCACCCGTCCATGCAGAGAATGAACATAGGGCATCCTGGCCATACATTTATCCGTTCTTGCAGATAAAGAACATAGGGCATCTCCTGGCCATACATTTTCAGTCCTTGCGGAAAAAGAACATAGGGCATCCTGGCCATACATTTATCCGTCCTTGCGAAAAAAATAACATAGGGCATCCTGGTCATACATTTATCAGTCCTTGCGGAAAAAGAAGATAGGGCATCCTGGCCATACATTTATCCGTCCTTGCGAAAAAAATAACATAGGGCATCCTGGTCATACATTTATCAGTCCTTGCGGAAAAAGAAGATAGGGCATCCTGGCCATACATTTATCCGTTCTTGCGAAAAATGAACATAGGGCATCCTGGTCATACATTTATCCGTCCTTGTGAAAAAAGAACATAGGGCATTCTGGCCATACATTTATCCGTCCTTGCGAAAAAAAAAAATAGGGCATCCTGGCCATACATTTATCCATCCTTGCGAAAAAAGAGCATAGGGCATCCTGGCCATACATTCACCAGCCCATGCAGAGAATGAACATAGGGCATCCTGGCCATACATTTATCCGCTCGTGCGGATAATGAACGTTAGATCTTTTGGCCATACTTTTATCTCATCGTTCAATGATATAAATAAAAATAATAGTTGAAAGCAACAAAAATAAACTTGCACACCTATCTTTAAAAATTGCCATACTTGAGTTTCCTAGCGCGCAAGGAAGAAAATTTGTCTTTCAATGCTTGGCAATGGGAATAGGGTTCGAGAAAGCTCTGGTGGATTCGAAAATGTGGTAAATTACAAGGTCGATTGCAGGGCGCCTACTTGCTGACCTCGCAGCACTCAATATTCTTTCTATTTGACCTTTCTTCTTGTTGGCGGCCTCTTCTCTCCTGGTAAGTCAGAAATAAGCCTTTCTATACTATATTTTCCAATCAGATTTTTTATAATTTGAATTATATCGAAAAAAAAAACCTTATTTATATATATAAAAAAGATACTACTTGTGTATGTGTTGTGTGTAAACCAATAAAAAAATTACCAAATCGGAATAAAGTTGCATGTTATTTTTCTAAAAAGCTCGACCAAGATTATATGACCTTGCACCTCGCGTTTGTGCTTCATCCCTGACTTTCATTCTCAATCTTCCCCGCGGAGTATAAGGCCGGTTTTCTGCAGCGCACAACTTTATTAATCACAAGGTCATAGCGCGCCATCCAGTTATGAAATTAGAAATTACTTAGTATAAATATTTCCTTTTACAAAATTTGATAATTGCCTACTGTCCTTTCCGCAATGAAAAATTATTGAAAGGGCCTGTCTCTATTTTTTTCTCTCAGTGATGAACCTTTCTAGATATCTCGCAGTATATATATATTTATTTTGCTTATCCCTAGTACACCTGGTACAGGCCTCGATAATCATGGTAGGTAGAAGCAGGCGACTGCTTTTACTATAAGTGCATCGCATGTCTACACATGTGAAAAGCAGTTCGACTTTGCATTTACAAATGTGCCAGAACCCCGTTTGGTTACTTGCACTCGCTGATGGGGTTGGACTTTTGCAAGAATCGGGGGCATTGGAGCATTTTTTTTTAAATTCAGAAAAAGCGCCCAATGCGGGATTCGACCCCGGGTCTTAACGGTGGCAAACCAACGGTTTAGACCATCCTTCCACCGACCAGTATAATTTACCATACTACTCTATTATTGTATTGAGCTCTAATCTGATTATTTATTCGGCAATTTAGAAGAATTCTTGGTTGAGGGATTTAAGGAAACTATGGCCATAAACTTTGATAACTTTTAAAACTAAAACAGATTACTTTTTGCTATTCAAAATACACCTACCCCCCGATTTACACGGTAGATACGTTCCTGAGAAAAACGTGTAAATCGAGGGATAGGTGTATATTAAACTGTCAAATATGAATAGGTGTTCGCCCCCTCATGAATCAGAGCCTCCCAATATTCTTTTCAACATAGATAGTATAGAGTAGAATATCGCATTTTGGTATAGTGCGATAAAAACAACAAAAAAAAAACTTATTTGGAAAACCGTGTAAAAGCGAAAACGTGTAAAAAAAGTACCGTGTAAATCGGGGGTAGGTGTATTTTATTAACAAATAATAAAGCTCTCAATGAAAATAACTACCTACTTTTGATTTATATAAAGCTTGGAATTTCAGCCATTGACAATGTTGTTATGTTTAATAGTGAGCAAACGAATGATAAATATTGCTGTAGATCTGTGGACTAAGAAATCATTGATTATAGGATTTAGCTAAAATTATCGATTAATTTTTTTTTTTTGCATATATTGTATGAATGGGAATATCTAAAATCTCGGCCGCACTCTTTATCTTTTAACTTCTATGACAGGCGTGTGTCCCCACCCCCATGGAATAGAAGCAGGACAAGGAGGAAAACTGTCGTCAATCGAGCAATAAGTTCTCCTGATGACATTAGAAAATTGGGAAATACAAAATAGGCGTGCGTCTGCTCTCCACTACTGAGGAAAGAAGAAACAATAGGTGATATATAGAGAAGCAGACTCCACAGAAGGTGCAATCAAGGAACAAGACAAGTTGTAGAAATCCAGAACCAATTCACCAAATTTCATGTGTTGTTCATTGTTCACACTTAGGTATGGAGAAGTAATATTGGGTGTAGGTAATAATAAATAACGATATTTTGGAATCCTATACCTAAATGGTAAAGGCTCGATCTCAATAATATGCAAACCTTCCATTCATATTGGTGTCACGTTGTTGGCTGAGTTATTGCAAATAGGTGTAAGGAAAACAAACCATTTCGAGAACAATCTGGCCAATTTGCCGAGTTAAGTTGGGAGAAACTAGGTAATGGCTATTGCCTGGGATGCCAATGGTCATAAATTGGCTTTAGAAAATTTGCTTTTCTTTATCCTCCTTAGAAAGTCGGACGTTTTGAAACGGCCTAGTTGGTTCTTCTCGGGATAAAACGAAGTTGATACATGTGCTGACAATAACACAGAGTAGCTCTCTCTTTGTGCGCGTAATCTTAAAATTAAAATGTACATTGAAATTGTGTCAAGTATTAATAAATCATCGAAGTTATATATAGAATCCGCTAAATCATTGATACTTTTTAGGCCATATGATTTTTCAACATTAACAATGAAAAATCATATGGCCTAAAAAGTCTCAAATAAACATTTAGAAAACATCATTGCGACGAGAGAGATAAAATAGAAGTGTTTACACCTCGACCAGAAAAAATATATTTTTCACTTCATAGACGTTTCGACAAGGAATTTATTAGAATAATTTTTAAAGCCTTTCCAAATGTTTTAATTTTTGTTTGCTCCGACGAGGACAAAAGATTTTCGTCGAAACGTCGAGGTAATAAAAAGATTTACTGGCCGAGAAGTATCTTTATTTTCAAGAACTATGAATGCCAGCCAGGCAGCCTCTATCTTTACGATAAGGAATTTAAAAGCTTCGTTTCTTATATATTTTATCTTGACGTGGACAAAAGAATTTTGTCGAAACGTCGATGAAATATTTTTGCTGAAGTTTTCTTTTCTCTCTCTCACACACACGAGAAAAAAGAATGACAACTTTGATATAGCGAAAAATTAAGGAATATTCAGGATTTCAAAGATCTTTTCATATTAAAGTACACTTGTGTTTTGGTCTACAAATGTTGTCTTTTTGTACATTATCTGCTGTTTGATTATGAAACTTTGGAAAGAACTGGAAATCTGAACAATATGATAACCAGAACCCGGGTTCGAAACTCGAATGTATTGAAGAATTTTTTACATATAAAACGAAAGGAATCATTTTCCATCTAAATAGACGCAAAAGCTATGCTTCATTTATTGACGCTTTCTGGGGTCGATGACAAAGCCACAACGTCAGCTTTGGCCAATTCAGAACGCCCATCTGGAGACCATGGTTTCGGGATAATGGCCTTCGTAAGTTTCGGGAGGATTTCATGAAATATTCAACATTTTCCAAAGATTAGCTTAACTAGCAAAATGGTTAGGCCAAATTTATGACCGAAATATATATATATGGATATTTCAACGGAAGATTATTGAAAATATATATAGAATATGCGATAGCCATTAATTTGAAACCATAATCTCCAGGTGAACGTTCTGAATTTGTCGAAGCTAGTGTTGTGGCTTGGTCACTGACCCGTGCTTGCGAGTTTGCAAAGACGGCCAATAGATGTAAAATAGTTTTGCGTCTATTTTGGCAAGAGAGGGAACCTTTCTTTTCATGGATCAATATCTTCCCGGTAAAATATCCATCTATATATCCCCATATCTCTTAAATTATTCCACGAATCTAATCTCACCACTGAGTGAAAATAACGGGACGTAGTTCTGGTACCTCGAATGTTTAAAGGTCGCACTGCATCTGCACGTGCAGACATATGGTGTAATCAGAGTACACTGGGCGGGAGCGACTTGGAGCTTAGCAGCAATAGATAGGAATCCTTGCCACTTCCTTTGTCTATAAGCCTAGATAGTACCCTAAGTTTTTGTTCTACAGAGCGTGGACTGTTTCAAGATATAGGCCAGACCTTTTCAGATGAATATTAGCCTTGGATTAAAGACGATAGATCCTTTATAAAACCTTCTGACTACATGATAAACATCAACCCTCTTCGACTAGGTGAATCTCCTAGCGCTAATTGATTGGAGAACAGACTCAGAGAACTAGAACGATTCTATAACTGACTACACACACTTTATTTGCCCAGCTAAGATTTGCATATCTATAACTAAGCTATTAAAAATTACATTAGAAGAAAAATTTTAACTAGATTTAAGTAATAAGCGCGAGCATTTCACACTAATATGATTATCATGACACCTATGCCATGTGTACGTAGCATAATCATATATAGGAGGTCGTCTGAGGAATGGTATACACCGTCGTTTTGGTCAGCCACAACCCGCATTGGGCACTTCTTTCTGAAGAAAAAATGCTTCAATTCCCCGATTCTTACAGAAGTCCAACCCCACTAGTGAGTACAAGAAGCCAAACATTTATTTTGTAAGTGCAAAAGTCGAACTGCCATTTCTATATGTGTCAACATAGTATATCTCACAGTCACCAAAATTTCAAATGTGTAGACATGTGGTGCACAGTTAAAAGCAGTCGTTAACTACGCACCATGATTATTATGGACTGTACCACGTGTACTTGGGATATGCACCAATTTAGGATCTAGTACAATAATGAAAACAGAAATTAGGTTTTTAATCAAAATATCTAGTTACAAACTGTCTTTGCTATATTCGGTGTTTATCAATGGCCTTTGCATCTGTGAAGGAATGTGCAGCATAAGGCAGGGATGACGCATCAAGTCGAGAAGCATTCTCTCTAGATTAAATATACAAATTCATGAATTATACTCTATTGGAATAACCCTCTATTTTTAGATTAAAAATAAAAAATTCAATCGATCAAATAGGTAAAAGATAAAATAAAATTTATATTAAATCAAAGCATATACACCAATACCTCGCTTTGCGTCGTTTCGTTTTGCGTTTTTTTTTTCGAAGTTGCGTCGCTGCTTAATTTTTACTGATTTTCACTGTGCGTCGTTAGATTTTCGAAGTTGCGTTGTTTTGGATTCGAGTGTTTAATTTAAAAAAAAAAAATCCTAAAATATGGCAACACCTTTGTTTTTGATTGCGCCTTCACATATTTTCACTTTGCGTCGTTTCAATTTGCGTCGTGTTTTTTTTTAGCGTAACCCCGACGCAAAGCGAGGTATGGGTGTACTGCTAATTCGTATTTTAAGAAAGTTTTCTACTCTTAGCAATACAAATATTGCGAGGGTCTGACTCATCAATGGTAAACTCACCTGGGCACTTTACATTTCAAATCGGTATTATTGTTCTTTGTGTTTTAGACCTGCGCGTTTTAAGACCACTTTGGACACTTTGTTGAAACTACAGACAGTTCACCATGGATGGTTCAAGTCTTATTTCATAATTTCGATATTTTGATAAATAATTAATAAAGACTTTTTTGCAGCACGAAGTTTTTTCATTTTATAATTTTCTAAACAGAGATGCTTTAAAACGTCTAAAACGCTTCTACTTTTAATCAAGCTTAATTATATTTTTTCACACCAAATTTCACCATTTTGGAATCCAAGCACCAAATTATACCAAGATAGAGGCTGCCTGGCCGGCATTCATATTTCTTGAAAAAAGACACCTCGGCCAGTATAAATCTTTTTATTACCTCGACGTTTCGACAAAAAGCTTTTGTCCTCGTCAGGAGCAAATAAAAATTAAAACAATTTTAATTTTTATTTGCTCCTGACGAGGACAAAAGCTTTTTGTCGAAACGTCGAGGTAATAAAAAGATTTATTCTGGCCGAGGTGTCTTTTTTCAAGAAATTATACCAAGTTCAAAGTTTAGAAAAAATAAAAATTGATCATTACATCGCGGGACTGCATCGACGTTTTACTACACGCCGCATATTTGGAAAAGTTCTGGATTAACAGAGGGTCATAATGAAGGAGGTGAAGGAACGACGTGGTTTAAACCAGATTAAACAGGTTCTTTCTGAAAATGGGACCTGCTTAAGGCATGTATTAATAGGTCTTACATGTCTTAAGAAAAATGGTCTTAAGATTAAACTGGGAAAACCTCTGATGAGATTCACAAACGAAGAGCTAGGCACTACCATTATTTTTTTAACTGCAGTTGGGAGTGTAAATAGGTGTTTTATCGGCTGGTGTTCAATAGAAAGTCTCAACTTTGATGCAACTACAGAACGAAGCTTTAGATGTTGATTCCTCCATGAAGAAACAAAGTGTGCGACTCGCGCGTCCATTTGACGGATTGCCACGACGGGAGGCGGTTGCCATGGAAACGGCGCGACCTTGAAGCGTCTGTTACCTGACAACTCTACTGGCTCCCTCACTAACACTGTCCGCCATTCCGCCCAATGAAGCCTGCGTTGTGCAACTGCAAGTTGGTAAGCTTCTGTCAAGACGGTTAAATATTGTTGTTCTCCCTCCAACCCCAGTTTGTTCTCCTCATCGTGTGACCACCTCATCGAGCTTTCATTTTAAAAAAGCTAAAAGTTTAAAAAGTCGCTTTACATTATAAATATATAAATCATTAAAGGTATATGCTCATCAAAAAGATATATAATTGACTACTAAAAATAAAAATGGCATATCCTGACCAGTAGCACATGTGCTTTTTAGATTGCAGAGCGCCATCTAGTGGAACAGAAATTAACTAAACATTGATTTAGCCTGTTCCCTGATATTTGGCCAACCCAATTTCTTGATAAATTAAGAAAAGCCATCCACGAACGCGTTTAGCTGTATTGGCGCTCGTCAGCGTGGAGTAGGCTTTTGCCATAACTAATTATATGCAATAAAATGAAAAATTCAGTCTAAGCAGTTCTTGTTTACATGAGAAGGCTTTTCGTGGCGTGATGTGACACCCTCTCGTTCTCGTGAATTATCTCCTCCTCAATTTTTCACACTAGAACTTGAGTCAGATACGGTAGTGGGTCTCGTCAGGATTGCCCTTCACGTACTTCACATATTTGCCAACTACTTTAATATTCTCTATGTGGGTCAAAATATTTAATCATTCATTTTTACACTTTTATATATTTTTAATTGGCGTTCAAACTGCTACGTTTTGTTATGATGGCTTTTACTTGACAGATCTTGTCATAGTTTATTTTATTTTTATATAGGTATTTATATTAAATATTTATAGGGGGTCGGTGGAAGGATGGTCTAAACCGTTGGTTTTCGACCTTATTTTACGACCCGGGTTCGATTCCCGCATTGGACACTTTTATTCTGTTAAAAAAAGAGCTCCAAATGGCCCCCGATTCTTGCAAAAGTCCAACCCCACCAGCGAGTGCAAGTAACCAAACGGGGCTCTGGGACATTTGTAAGTGCAAGGTCGAACTGCTTTTCACCTGTGTAGACATGTGGTGCACTTACAGTAAAATCAGTCGCCTTCTTCTACCCACCATGATTATCATGGCCTGTACCACGTGTACTAGGGATACGCATTATATATATAGGTATTTATTGTGATGTTTATTTACCTCGTTCTTGTTATTTTATCAAATTGATTTTCTATCTATTCATCATAATCATCATTATAAGAAATTGAAACGATTTTAGATACGTATGATCATTTTATAAAAATTTAACAATTTTCTATTGCCCTTATTGCAATGATAAATTAATGGGAGGGACTGACTCATTAGTGGTGAACCCTCCCAGCGGTTTCGCCAATTTAATATACCAGGCTGATATAGTGTTCTCAGAAGATCTTAATGCGTCTTCTTACATCACTGAGAATCATCACATCATAAGGGGGGTCGGTGTAAGAAGGATGGTCTAAACCGTTGGTTTTCGACCGCTACGACCCGGGTTCGATTCGCTCATTGGGCACTTTTTTCTGATAACAAAAATGTTCCAATGACCCCCGATTCTTGCAAAAGTTCAACCCCACCAGCGAGTGCAAGTAATCAAAAGGGGCTCTGGCACATTTGTAAGTGCAAAGTCGAACTGCTTTTTACATGTGTAGACATGTGGTGCACTTTCAGTAAAAGCAGTCGCTAACTACCCACCATGATTATCATGGCCTGTACCACGAGTACTAGGAATAAGCAAAAAAAATCACATCATAATCATCCTTGCTGCTGTCCACTGAGACATATTTGGCATCTAGGAGGGACATGGGTTTTCCCTTAAACAACGGAAAAATTGAGAGTATCCCGTGTTGTTAACATAAGAAAGCAATTTTTTTTTCTGGCACGTGTCACACATGCTTATATTGATCAAGTTAATTTAAATTATATTTATGACAACTCTCTCTCTCTGCATATCCATTAGTCATGGGATGATAACTTATAGTAAAGCAGTGTTTAATTTTACATATTTTCATCATATATTTTTATCAAATGACTATTTAATTGAGACTCTCTATGTCGCTAATAAAGAACTTCCGAGTTCTTAGACATACAGATATTTTCGTTCATAAATTTGGAGACTTTTTTACTGTTAATTCAGAGAGTGATTTTGTTTCTACATACCTGGTATAGTATCCTTCAGCACAGTTATATATTAATTATTTATTTATTTTTGCAGATGGCAAGGGGACCAAAAGTCAATCCCGAGTCTCTTAAAATAGGCTGTGATTATCCATAAGGTAAGTAAATGAGTCTTAAGATGACATGTCTTCACAAATTCTGAAACCATATTTCACCATGGAATGATAAGGTTATTATTTGTTCGGTGCATGGTCCTGGTAATACCCATATATGGTGATGGTAACTACTCCAATTTTTCTCCCTTACTTTACACAAACCACTATGCCCTCCCTTGCCTTTAGGGTTCGTATTTTTATTATAGACAATTGACATAATTTTATTGTCATCTTGTCAATACATGCAAAAGTACACAGTTCGCACTATTGTTTTAAAATAACAATATATAACTAGGTAGAATGAATATGTACATGGCGCCTCTGCCACCGCTGCAGAGTTTGATGGAGAATCGCCAGCGGGTCTCCAGCGACACCACGCATTTCAGGATCTACGAAGTAAACGTAGATCGCGTACTTCGCCACTGAGGAGATGGTGTGGCGTGGTCCTCGAGACCAACTGGAAAGATCCAGGACTGTAGGTCCGGTGGCCGGCCGATGACAGGGCGGACGGCGCTGCAGGACCAGTAGCGGTGCGACAGGTCGCTGGAACAGCAGACGATATAGACAGGCTGATTCGACGCCTTTATTAAAGAGACTTCCGTTTTCTTCACTAAATTTTGTTTAATTGATCGATCTTGTCGCCCTTAATACCTTTCTTAATTTATATGTTCAATAAAACCCTTTTCTTCGTAAATATTTAATTTAGAAATTAGCTTTCGTAAACAACTTCCCAAACACTTTTTCCGGAAAGGGTTTATAGATAAACCATCGGCGTTCAGATTTTTTTTTCCGATTTTAATATTTAAAATAGAGCGATTTAAAATTAAATATTTGTTAAAAAAGGTATAAATTGGAACAACAAAGAATTTTTTACAAACGAACTATAGGTAAATATATATATTGGTAATTTATATGGTAATAAATATATACAATTGTTAACTAAAGAATTGAATATTATGTAGAAGTTGTTCGTTATTATCATGAAATGTCTACAAAATTTTTCATTTGGATTTTATATACATTATTTCAGCAGCTGAAGGATTTGTAAAAAACAGTTTAGTATAGCGACTTGTAAATATTGTTCCGTTCTTTCTAAGTTTGTCTTCAGGTCTCCTGAATATCTATATTTCCGTGTATTTAACCCGGGTATTTCGGGGATTGGGTTGAATTTGTTGCTAAATATAGACTTTTGAATAAATGGTTTATTAGGCTCTAGATTTGTTTGAAGCGGGAAATATTCTCAATTGAATTCATTAGAGGCTCTTTCTATCAAACCGGCACACCGAATTTTCCGTCTTAACCTAGATTTGGTGATGCGGCGGTCCGAGTTCTCATTTTCACTGAAATATCAACGTGTAAAAAAAATAAATGAAAATTTTGAGTGACAAAGTTATCAAAATTCAAAACTATTATAGGCGCGTATGATTCTTTTTAAAAAGAAACAATTTCTACTGTCCTTACTGCATTGGAAAAAATCAATAGGAGTGCCTGGCTCATCAGTGGTGAACCCTCCCAGCGGTTTCGCCAGTTTAATCTATATAATTTAATACTGGTAGTTTAAACTGGCGAAACCGCTGGGAGGATTCACCACTGATGAGCAGGCACTCCTATTGATTTTTTCATTGAAGTAAGGACAGTAGAAATTGTTTATTTTTAAAAAAGAATCTTACGCGTCTATAATAGTTTCGAATTTTGATAACAGATGGCGCGCTAATGCATCATAATAAAGTTATTAAATTTTACTTTCACAGAGCAAAAATATGCTTTTTTTTCTTTTTCAAAAATATAAAATAGTTACGCTTATATTGTTTCTTTTTCGTAAATAAATAATTCACTGCTGGCCTTACTACAATGATAAAATATTGGAACAGTTCCCTATTGATGAGCCAAGCCCTTCCCAATATTTTATCATTGCAGTAAATAATTACTTATTAATAAAAAGAATGCAGGTAAATAGTTTATAATTTTGAAAACACACATATAAATGGCGTTCTTATAACATTAAACCATCATTTTTTTGAAGGATTATAAAAATATTGCCGTTAATTTCAAGTATAGGAGCTTTTTTTTAAAGGACTTTTTTTTTCTATAAAATATTTTGTATAAAATGTGACTTTAAAATTATAAACTGAAACATGAAGCTAACGCTCTTTGAGGATACGCGGGATGTAGACTTCGTGTTTCTGTTTATAATTTGAAATCCATTTTAGAAAAAAATATTTTACAGATAAACGTTGAATTAATAATCCCTATGTTTGAAGGGGATAACGGCAATATTTTGATAATATTGAAGCAAAATATTTATGAAGCAAGAAAATGATTATTCTTTGAGTGTGAAAGCTTGTAAAAAATAGGAACTTACCCCCTATTATTAATTTGTTTATTTTTTTCTTTGTCGTCTGTTTTGCACAAGTTGAATCTGGTTAGAACGATGTATGAAAATTAGATGATTCTTTTGTTGCCTTAAATACGAGGTAATTAACTCGTTTCTCTCTATATATATCTAAAAATGTTTAAAGTTTTTAATAAATTAATTTTATAAATATGATAGTTGTCTTCAAAAACGATCCAACAATTTATTATATTTTATGTATAGTTTATCATTTTTTAAATATATTATATTATTTATATGTTTCTACTCTGGAAACTTCCCTCTTTTTTTATCTTGTATCTTATAAATGTTGATTTTTTGTGCTTGCATTAAATAAATTGCCGTGTCATCCTGAAGTTTGTTTTCCCTTATTTTCTGCCTTACATTTAGTGGAGATGCTGGGTAGTTTAAAAGAAGACAAAATGCAGATCGCCGTGAAGACCATGAAGCCTTAGGTGTTGTGAGTTACCAGAATTCCACCGCCGTGTCAAAGTCAAGGTTTTTCTACAAGAAGACGATGTCCCTATTGACGATACGATGCCGAAGCCGCTCTTCACACCGCAAGAAAAAAGATGCGAATCTACTAGGGACAAAGTTTCAAGACTAAGGGAAACCTTGGCAGAAGCTCGTTATATCCATGTCAGTATCTACAATAGCGGTGGGTGACTTCTCCAATAGGGAAGGAGCTATGTAGCAAAGTATTTATTATATTTTATGTACAGATTATTATTTTTTATATTAATATTATTTTTATTTTTCTACTCTGGGAACTTGCTTCTTTGCTTATCTTGTATCTTATGATTGTTGATTTTGTTCTTGCATTAAATAAATTGCCGTGTCATCCTTATGTTTGTCTTTCCTAATTTTCTACGTTACAATATTTTAATCGAAGGAAGCATTATTGCTTAAAGAGAACTTTAATTACTTTATAATACAATATAATATAATGCGGCTTATAATTGTAAAACGACATTTGAAATACTATCCCGCATGTTTTTCCCTCATCCAAAAGGTTAGAAATAATCGTTATTTCTCCTTGAAATAAATTTTGATTTTTCGTTGAAAAAAAACACATGTGGGATAGTATTTCAAATGTCGTTTTATTTACTTTATTATATCAAAATCGACACATCAATAAACTCCCCGTAAATCTTGCAATGATCTAGAGCAACAAGGTTTACACATTTATATGAAAAATAGACACTTCGGCCAGTTGGAGTTTTTTATTTTCTCAACGTTTCAACAAAATTCTTTTGTCTTCGTCAGGAGAAGTAAATAAAAATAAAGCATTTGGCAAGGCGTTAAAAATTGTTCTGAGGCTGCAAGGGCTTCTCACGTGATTTTTCGAATTTAGTACAACATCTAAAGAGCGAGTCAAAAACAAATATTAAACTAGTCAAAGACTGATCTTGGAAATAAAAAAATATATATAATAATAAAATTATAATCAAAATAAATAAATAAAGTAATATAATGATAATAATCACAAATATTACATATCTATATTAATAAAATGGAAATTTCATAAGTGGTGTTCGCTAAAAACTTTCGTTACAATGCATCAATTTCGACCAAATTTTCAACATTTATGTAAAACGAGATGGAGCAGGTTTTGCTTAACATCAAAATATTTTTCCTAACTTTAAAATACATAACTTTGCTGTTATCGATAAAATACAAAAAAAAATCAACAGAGTTAATTTTATTTATATATAAATACAAAAAAAAAATTCAGCAATTCATTCAACTCAATCTAAAAAAATATTCAAAACAAGCAATTTTAAGATAACACCATATGTAAAACAGTCGGCCAAGAAAACAACAACGATATTACATCTTTCTCACATATTCACACACAATCTTGATTAATAATTAAAACTAATCTTTAACATTGTTTATTATACTTCATAATATATAATATTCGTTAGGCAAACTTTCACTCGGATAGAAGCCGGGTACACATCCGCTAGTTATTTTATAAATTTCTAACTATTATGTCCAATTTATATCTAGCTTTTAACTACTTTTTAAATTTAAAAATGAAGCATATTGTTGCGGAATATCTTCAAAAGTATTTATAGTTCTTTTTCCAAATTCTCGTGGTTACACAGTTTAAACGATAGAGCTTACATGCGTTAAACGATAGAGAAGGTATTCAATCAAGACCAATGTAAGAAATGGTTTCAATTATGCAAATTGTTATTTATTGTTATTAGTGGACGGGATCTAATATGCAAATACTATTTAGATACTAAAACTCAATCGGCTCTAATTAAGTATCGGAAATATTTTATGCCATAGACATTTGTTGTAATTGTAAAACGACATTTGAAATTTATCCCGCATGTGTTTCTTTTGAACGAAAAATCAAAATTTATTTCAAGGAGAAACAACGATTATTTCCAACCTTATGACGAGGAATGAAAGGATAAATTGTGAAGAGTAATGATAAACGGAAAAATAAAAATGTCCAGGGATGGGAATCAAACCCACAGTGTTCCGCTTACCTGGCAGATGCCATGTCCACTAGGCTACAATTTGCAATGCAATGATACAAATTGTAATCATACAAAATTTGCTAAAAAGGGAAAATAAATTTTCAGGATAATTTTTAGTGATAACTTTTTCCTGTTGTGATTTTTTATATTTTGATTAGTATATTAACTTTTCTGACTAAAATTATTCATAAATCTTCACAAATTCAAATGATTACTAGACAGGTCATTTTGAATGCCATTATAAGGTGAAGTATAAACGATAGTAGTGAATTTTAAATATTTAGAAAATGGTAAACCACGTATACATGCTGTAGGTATTTTGTAAAGAATAATCAATCCATATTTTGAATTTATAGTTGTTAAATATCTATTACTGGCTTTGAAATGTTTTTCTCACTACGTGTGCGCTCGTGAGGTACAAGACCCCTTCAATGGAAATTATATATATATATATAATATAAATAATATATTAAGTGTTTAAGAAAAAAAAAACATCTCCTGATCGTGGAACTAAAATTTTCTGATGGCTTGCGCCATCTCTGTCGGAATAAATATTAAATGATCGTTCATTTTTAATTATTCCATTATTGGCCATATACCCATTCTTGATTAATCAAGAAAAGCTAACCACGTACGCGTTTCAGGCTGTTGGACTTTATCAGCGTGGTGCAAGCTGTACCTCACACAACGACCAAATATTTATGGTCTTTAGGGACATCCTGAGAAATCATGTAACAAAATTACCTGTCTAGTAATCATTGTAATTTGTGAAGATTTAAGAATAGTTTTAGTCAGAAAAGTTAATATACTAATTGAATTATTTAAAATCACAACAGGAAAAAGTTATCACTAAAAATTATCCTGAAAATTTATTTTCCTTTTTCGCAAATTTTGTATGTGATTACAATTTGTATCATCACATTCCAAATTGTAGCCTAGTGGACATGGCATTTAGGCCGGAAGGTTGGTTCAAATTCACATAAATAGGTTCCGCTCAGCAAGAGCAACCTAGTTCATGATAATTGAACAATGAATAATATGTGAAGGTTATTCACATATTAAACAAAATTTAAACGCGGGATTCAATCCCGGTTCATGACTGTCGGGAATCGAGGGGGTTACCCACTCGTCCACCGTAGGCCGGAAGGACGTAAGAATGCCAAACTATGTGAAATATAGTACAAAAGTGAAATTGTATTTGGATCATGTCTTGTCGATCCGGGCCACGAAAGAAGTTTAAGGCAACAAGGCTACTATTTTCCTAAGGCTGGACTGGCTAACTTTATTCATCCATCCTATTTATAGCACAAATATTTTTATTTTAAAACTATGTAAATCAAAGAAGAACAAAGAGCAAATATACAAAGACACAACAGATCAGTTGAATAAATTAAGCAAAAAAGCAATTTCTGATCGTGTGACTAAAAATTGCTGATGACTTGCGCCATCTGTCGAAATAAATATCAACTAATCGTTGAATTTTAATTATTCCAGAATTCGAAATATATTTTCTTGATTAATCACACACACACATACACACACACACACAAGATACCATATACTACATTAACCATACATTTCAGGAGAAGGAAGGGTTTGTAAGACCCTAAAGCTTGAGAATATAAACTATAAGAAGACGATGTCCCTATTGGCGATACAACGCCGAAGCCGCTCTTCACGCCGCAAGAGCAAATATACAAAGACACAACCGATTAGTTGAATAAATTAAGCAAAAAAGCAATTTCTGATCGTGTGGCTAAAAGTTGCTGATGACTTGCGCCATCTGTCGAAATAAATATCAACTAATCGTTGATTTTTAATTATTCCAGAATTCGAAATACATTTTCTTGATTAATCACAAGATACCATATACTACATTAACCATACATTTCAGGAGAAGGAAGGGTTTGTAAGACCCTAAAAAGCTTGAGAATATAAATTACAAGAAGACGATGTCCCTATTGACGAAACAACGCGAAGCTGCTCTTCACGCCGCAAGAGAAAATATGCAAAGCCGCTATACATAACACCTAGATATAAACGCGCTAAATACTATATTATATTCTGAATATAGAGCAATCCATAGTATATGTATATTTTAAATATAAAGCTTATTTTGGATTGTAATAAGATTATTTATTAATCCGATATTTCGATGGACCAATCTTCCATCTTTTACGAGGTATTTTGCCGTGGAGCACGTAGCAGGTCGCGTGCCCCACGGCAAAATACCTCGTAAAAGATGGCAGATTGGTCCATCGAAATATCGGATTAATAAATAATCTTATTACAATCCAAAATAAGCCTTATTAAAAAAAAAACTATATTATATTCTACTCTTAAATTATATGCGGGGCTCTCTCTTTACACAAAATGTAAAATACACGATAAAATTTTCAATTCGTTTCATTTTTTATTTTGATATAATAAAAAGGGAGGCCATTACATTTTATTTTTTATATATTCTCTCTTTCTCTCTCGTTATAGAGTAATACATATTTAAGCATATATACATTTCCCATTTTTTTTTTTTTCAAATTTTTATTTGTGTGTGTTGCTTTTAGAAACCACTTTATATCAAAATTCTTAAATACATTCAAAAATACAAAACGATAAAATATCTCGAATGTGCTCGGAAAAAACATCTAGAGATATTTAAAAAAAGAAATAGCATTTAAAAAAACGTGTATGCAAATCGCACTAATGCCGAGACCGGAGGAAACAAATCAATTTGCAAGGAAGTGAGGATGAAATGGATCGTTTGTTTTACATTAGCCAAGCGTCCTTGATTTGGTTACGCATGCGCAGTTGGCTATGATTTATGGCCGAAAGGTCCTTTACACCACCGTGCCAACATTCTGAGCCGTCTGCTGTTCCTCATCCCATTACACATGTGACTCCGGTCTGTGGGGTGAAAATGTGCAATGTGTTGTAGTTACACCTGTCTCACTAAGGTTTCTTTGAGAGTAGGTAGACTCACATTGTCACATATTGTCTCACTCCAATTTGGAAGGTCCTTCATCATGGAACTCTATTTCACCCAAGTTCTGCACATTCTACCTCACCTCTACGTATCCTCTAATTTTTGAGCATGGCGAACCAATCCTTCTTTGGTCAACCGCTCCATTGTTCGAGGTGTATGGTAAATAAAGGATCTCCTGATTCCCTGAACATGTCGCCTGTAAACTTCCATTTACTTTTGGTTACTTGGTTTAGAAGCATGATGTCTCCATTTACTCCTTAGTGAACTTTATTTAGCATTGTAAAATCGCACGGTAATTTAAGCAACTTACTCTCATGGACAAAACTTAAGGAAGATGTACCTTTTAACATGTATATTGGGATTCAGATATTAACTCTGAAAGATATTTGATATACAGTGACCTTTATTCAAGACACGCGAGATAACCAAGTGTGAACAGAATTGCATCTGTCTCTAAAATATAAGAGGATTAGTCACATCAAAGACTTTTCACAAGCTTAAGTTTTGTCCGTGAGTTTAATTTTTCATTTAATTTTAGGTATTCTTATTATGGAAGGGACTATACTTATTCAAGTTTCTAATCTACCTTTGGGACACATGTATAGAGATCAAAATTTGATATTTTTGTTCTTTTCACGGGATAAATGTTGAGGTATGGGCTTCTGAATTCGGTGAGACTGCTTGTCTAGACTCGATGCTGCAATACTAAATGGAAATGCAATAATAAATGGGTAGAGAAAAAAAGAAGATTGGAAAGAAAAGAAGATAAAACATCTACAGACACATACAGCTTTAAGACTACCGGTCTTATACAGATTATCCGCAGGAAGGAAGCATAGATGAAGCTCCTATACTCCAGGCAACACAGAACCCCAACAACAGCCTCCAGGTCCGACGCATGTCCAGTGACCACAGATTCCACCGTGCATACGTCAAGGTTAGCGTATCATTAAAAAGGCGGGTGTAGAATCAGCCGCGTTCCAGTCTTCGCTTTCCTCATCTAAACGGACCACGACATTCGGCGAATCCATTAATCTTCTTCGAACAGTGAATGCGGCCTTGTGTAATCTATATAAAACAAAGACGAGATCAAACATCATTGTATTTATTCAATTATCTATTTGTTGAGAGAGACTATCGGATTGAGATAAGGATAAGTCACCCAAGAGTTTTTTTCACCTTTTCTCCAATATATATATGCATGATTTCATCTTTTATTCTGCTATTACATAGATCACAAGTTAAAGGACAATCAATCTTCCAGCACTTTGAACGATTGTCTGGAGAGAAGATCCATAGGATAAAACACATTGTCCCAATGTTATAAATGTACACACGTCTAACACGTTTAGGCTATATAAAGTATCAATTCCGCATAAAACAACTCTTTACTGCAGTTTTTAAAATTTTTATTTAACTTTCCTTCATGTCTGTCTGCCTGTCTCTCCACAAATTCACTCAGGGACAAAATTTAAGAAAGTAGAAAGTCCTTGATATCGCCAGTCCTCTGTTTTTTTTTTTTTTAAGTGTCAAAGGCAATTTTGTTCATACTTGATTATCTTATATGTCTTCAATAAAGATCAATGTGTATCAAGTATCTTTCAGAGTTATTGTCTGAATCCCGATATATATGCAAAGAGGTAAAACTTCTTTAAGTTTTGTCCATGAATGTATTGTAATCAATTTTTTATTTACAGTATTTCTAGATGACGTAGAAGTCTGAAATTCGGAACACTTGTTCAATACATGTGACAATGCAAGTTTATAAATTTTAAGATTTCTGGCTTGTGGTATAGGTCGGGAATGGATTAATTTATATATTTTCTTTTATATTTTATGTGTGTGTGAACAATCTTTATATAATATACTTCTAGTTCAAGTAGAAGTCAGTTATTTTTTAGACTCGTTCGAATTGGCTACCGATGTAAATATATAAATATTAGAGAAAAACATCATATTTTAAAATATTATAATATCATAGCGCCTTTTTTCGGGGCTCAAAAATCATCCATTCTGGTTAGCAGCCCCGTAAATAAAGATATTTTCGTGCCTTTTTTAAATTAATAATATTGGGTTTGATATAATATTTTTTTTATTTTAAATATTTTTGCTTAAATTTTGTATATATTTTAATACTATATTTTCTCTGATGTTTTGTAAATTTAAAAATCATTTGGGGCTATGGTAAATTTGTAAATATGGAATTCATGACTGAAAAACATAAAAAAAATCAACAATTATAATAAAAATAATTTTTATAAAAATATATTTTATTATCTCGCATTGGGCACTTTTTTCTGAAGAAAAAATTAATTGAATGGCCCCCTGATTCTTGCAAAATTCCAACCCAACCAGTGCGTGCAAATAACCAAGCGGGGATTTGACACATTTGTAAGTGCAAAAGTCTAACTCCTACATGAGTAGACATGTGGTGGACTTGAAGTAAACACAGTCGCTAATTATCCACCATGATTATCATGGCAAACGTGTACTAGGGAAAATCATAAAACAGCTAAGTAGAGGACGTTCATATCCGAAAGCTAGACAATTTTATTTTAGACAATTTAAACAATTTTATTGTTTCTTTTAATCAAATTTTACAAAGGTGAAAAAATAAAAGAGTAAAAGGGCATATAAAGTGTAGAAGAAAAAATATATATAGTTGTGTAAAATGTCTTCAGCAAGGAAGGCTTCCCCACCTTGAGAGAGTTCTCCTCCAGACAAGGAAGGGTCTTCTTGTACGCTCCTCAGTTCCACGCCGAGGAAGTACCTATATATGTCCGAAAGCTAGAGATTAAAAGGTTTTTGTAAAGATACTTTCCCTCTAGGCCTATTATTTTTACTCAATGGTGCGCTATACTATTTCAGACAGCCAGGTTATGGAGAGACATTATAACAACCCTATGCGATGTGTATGCAATATAGATCAGATAGAACTGATGATTCTAAAACATCAAATAAACCATTTCGTCTTCTTCAACATAATATGTATATGATTGTGGTGCAATTAATTTCTGAACTTTGATCACACCTTTGCTATTCAGGGATTCTTCCTGGAAATAGAGCATTCTTAATCCGTTCTGAAGAACCTTTCTTCAATGTTTCTCTATCTAACGCTTTTCTCACACAACCTGTTCCTTGGTCACTTTTGGAATCGTCTGTGTAAATATTATTTCAAGAGATAATTTTTAATGCTTCCTCTGAAGACTCTCGGTCAGTGATGTTCCCGTTTTTTTCGATATGGACGGTATTGGGGAGTCTCTCTTTATATATTTTCTGCAATAATCAACTTCATATTTCGGCAAAGGATCTATAAGCTTAGGGGTATTGTTTGGGAGAGGGCACGAGCGGCTGAGGCAACAGTTGATCTTATTGCCCTACAGATATTTATTCTGAAGAAATTCTGTAGAAAAGTGTTATACTTGAATAATTTTTTTACTGTTTGAAGCTGATTTTATCCAGATTCCAGAACCATAACTGGTGAATAGGGCGACATGGGCCACGCGATGGGCCAACGACAAGTCGCTGGAATCGCAGGCGATGCAGACGGGCTGGCTCGACGCCGGGTGACACGGATGAGGCCGGGCATGCAGGGCCAGCTGCAGAGCGATGTCCGCTGCACGGTCTCCGAAGGAGAAGCTATGAAGGAATGAAAATGCCAGGCTCGTGGGGTGCACGTCGACAACAGGCGCTCCAACATGCGACGCACAGTGCGTGTGCTGATGCGCAAGAACGCCGTGGAAGTCCGCGCAGCAGCACGGCTTCCTCCAAGCTTCTCTCTTGATGCCCGCTCCCCGCGTTTTCCACCACCAGACGCCGGTAGAATGCATCTAGGGAGGCTGCATCGTCGCAGTTGCTCGTCATCCGCCTGGTGGGGAGCGACACAGTAGGGCCCGCCAGTTCGCGGACACGCACTTCTCTCCACCTTGAGAGAGCCAGATGCGATGGCGTCATCAGGAACCTGCAGGCACCGACGAGAGGCAGGTTCAGTAGGGTGGGAGTGGGCACCACCCGGTGTTTCAGACCCGGGATGGAGAAGGCCTGCTCGCACAGATTCAGCAGCCGACGGCGAATGGGTAGCAACCAAGAACTCGAGGATAAGTGGGCCATCCAGGTACCGGAATCCGCCAGCCATGAGAAGACGTTCTTTTCTCCTGTTTTTCATGCGGCCTGAACCCCCTTGAAGAAGGCGAGCTGGAGTTGCGCCCTGCTATCCATCAGCTCTACGCCACTGACGGACACAAGGCAGGGCAGTAAACTTCCCGGGAGTCAGGCGACTCGATGGTAGGACCCCCAGACGAACCGCGTCAGCCTGGCCTGTAATTTGGAGATAGTAGCGTCGACGGGCAGGTAGCCGTGCAGATGGTGGAGCACTGCCGCTAGTACCAGCGAGTTGGCCGCTCTCGCTCGCCCTACCAATGAGAAACCACGGACGTATAGGGACCATCTGGACATCGCCCTCTCCAGAATGCCCAGCAGATGATTTACCTGGACCGAGGTTTCTTGGCCAGATGTAATTTCTAAGCTCAGCACCGTGATGGAAGATGCGAATCATGAGATGCCCGGCGGAGAGTTGGCGCGGTCCCTCCAGGCGCCTCACCACAGTTCCTTACTCTTAGAGAAGTTCACGCATACTCCTGACGCACGCCTAAAATAGTCAAAGATGGTCTGGCGATGTAGTCTTCAGCGCGGGGAAAAAAAAGAGGCACTTGATTTCTTCAACCAAATCCCACTTCAGTTTTCCCCATTCTCCCCATATATATCCAGGAGGAATGTCTCCGGCCTTTAGAGAAGCTTCGCCGAGAAGCGCCTCAACTCTCTCGATAACTGGCGCTAGTCGAAGCAGCGCGGAGATGGATGGCGTAGATGGTTAAAAGGAATGCTCTATTTGAAGAAGGATAGCTCGGTGGTCCGAACAGCGATATTTGTGTGTCCAGTAACTGGTGACACGTTCGGAGAGTCTTAACGGCATTATAACTCGATCCAGATGGGCGGCGTCTACCCGGCTTCCGTAGCTGGCAACCTTCGTAGGCAGGTGCGCGGCATCGAAAATGGTGGCGGTGTGTACAAGGGAGGTCCGGTCCAGGAGTTCCGCGAAAGCTTTCACGGCTCCAGACCTGATGTCACTCGAGGACTTTTCTGAGATGTTGAAGTTGTCAAGGGCCCACACATCTTCTCTGAGATGACCTGCAGTTGGAGATTCCGCTCTTCAAGAGTTGGGACAGGTTGCAGTATTTGACGCGGTTCTCGAGGCCCCGGATGTTGATCTGGTGATGGCGATTCTTTCTGGCCACAGAACGCGGTGCCAGAGACTTATAACTTTGGACGCTACGACGACGGCGAGGCCGGATCCTCTCGGAGTCGATGTTGGCGCTAAGGCGGCACTTTAGCCGAGGCAGAGATTCCGAACGTTTTTCAGAACCAGCGCGTTTGTCTCTCGCACAAACACGAAATCAACTGCATGCTGCCTAAAGAAGCAGCACAACTCCACAATACTAGCGCGAACGACAATTAAGCTTCAATCCTGGTATAGTGAGCCGCTTGTAGAGTTGACAGTTTTGTCCTCTACACGGGTGACGAGCTTCCCAATGAGGTTTATCAAGCAGTCCCGCTGTAAGGGATTCAGCACAGGGATCAGTTCACTAATGGGTCCTTTGAAACAGATTGCCTGTACAATCCTTTCCCTCTCTAAACCCGCTGTCTCAGCCTCCATGAACAAGGCGTCCGGGAGCTGCCCAAGGACTTCCTCCATCTGCAGTGAGATTTGTACCTTTCCCAGGTTTTGGTCGGGATGTTTCCTTCTCTTGAGTGTCCTGAGGAGGTTTCTCATTCTGTATTTCGGAGACCGGGGACGGTGTAAACCAGGATGAAAGCTTTATTTTTGGGCCGTCTCTCTTTTATTTGCCTGTTGGAGGGGCCTGGGAATGGGTACCCAGGGGATCATCGCCGGGTGAGGCCAGGAGAGCCGAGATGTAGAGGAGGATCAGGGGACAGGGTGGTGATCCGCGGAGATCATGGGGAGGCAGAAGGGTTCAATAGTATTGAGCTCAAGGGTGACCATGGAGATCAGACAGACCGCAATGCTCTGTTGCAGTGTTCTAGGGTACAGTGCCACAATCACACGACAGCGTCAGGGTCACAACCCCTGGCGTTTTATATCAAACCTATCTTAATTTTTATTTAATTGAGACTTGGTATTTTCGGGACAACCTAGGTGCCTTTTGACACTGTTATATGCCAAGACACGTCTCCTCGTCAATCGAGAATGATTCGAAAAATTGTCCTTCACACAACGATTAAATATAGCTTACATATCCTTTAAAAATTATTTGATATAAATGCAAAATCATATATTGTATTTAAATATTTATTCGACCAATATTTCAGGGGACAATTTTTATAATCGAGGTTATTTAAGTTTTAAACTAAAACAAGTAAGCACACTCCCCCACTTTTACAAGGCCAACGTAGATAATTTCTCGGATTAAAATATATCAAGTATATTTACACCATAAAATTATATATATACTTGATATGAGATATAAATTCTACGCTGGTCTTGTAGAGCGAGAGTGGCGTACTGGCTTGCATCGTGGATAAAGTTGGGCGAGTTGCCCCACGAAATATTTGATAAATAAATATTTTAAAATCCAATATATACCTTCATATACACCCGATTTACACGGTACTTGTTTTACACGTTTTCGCTTTTACACGGTTTTCCAAATAAGTTTTTTTTGTTTTTATCGCACTATACTAAATGCTACTGTGATTGAACACATGCGCTGTGTACACATCTCACGAGGAATCCCGAGCTTATGTGCTGACTTGCTGCACACGCACACTGTGTCTGTATTTCCTCGCATAAAAATTCGCGAAAATTTTTAATTTTAGATTTACACGTATTTTTTCAGGAACGTATCTACCGTGTAAATCGGGGGATAGGTGTATTTGTAGATGTCATTATCAATCTCTCCGAATTTAGAAAATGTCTACTATCACCTATTTGCCACATGTGTGTGCCTTTATAAATGTTTAGAGGATAAAAATATATTCCACTATTTTATTCCCTAATAACACATTTAAAAAAAAAGAAATAATCAAAGGTCATATATTCTCAATATATTCTAATATTCTAAATAAACATCATAAAGGAAACGAAATAATTAGAATATAGACGGCGCCACCTCCCGGAGTATCATGGCTAAGACATAAAAAACAATATGCAAAGTCAGCGAAGAGACCGGATGTTGTAATAAATCTGCAGACAGTAAGGCTCTCTGGACATGGACGCTTCTCAGGCGCTTGCTGCTTCTGAGTGGAATACGGCTGTAAGAACACTTCAAGATGTGCTCCTAACGTTCTTAAAGTCATCCGCGCAGGTATGCATTCCTCACCTGAGGGCGCTGCTGCTGCTTTTCTTTGTCCTTCGCTTAAAGAAGAAGCTGAATTCAGAAGGTAAGTTCCTTAGAGTATGTTACTTTCTGATATAGTCGATGCCATATATCATTTTTTAAAGTAAATTTCGCTGAGAATGAATTTTATTTTCAGTTTATACCTCGGTGCGATATAGAAAGAATCAAACGTACTTTCTAAAACCAAAAGCAAGCGTATTCCCATCATATTATTCTACGAATAGATTTAGACTCATTTTTTTGTATGGGGAAACCCTGCCTATTTTTAAAATATAGCCTTAAGTACCATATACATAGTATTTAACCAATTACAAGCATATTTAGAATTTTGGAAATTTAAGTATATTACTTGTGATCGATTATTTTTTATATATATAAAAAAATAGTCTGTATACATTCACAGACATGAGCATACGTATATTCTCTATATACAATCTTAATTTGAAGACCACAAACACACTTAGTCACGACGGCTAAGTGAAAGATACAATGATTAATCAATAATGAAAGTAATATTTTCCCAAGCATAATCACATATTGAGAGTGAGAAAATCTTTATATTAGTCCATATCTGAACATGTGTAAACTTGAAAACTAGGTTTTTTAGAAATATTATGCTATAAATTATTCCTTATGAAATTAAATATTTACAGCAGATAGGGAGAGAGAGAGAGTATATATATTATTTATTTATTTTTATAAGATTGAGCAATCCATAATTAAAATTATATTTTAAAAAGATGCATATATTGAATTTATAATTATTTTATTGTTCCAATATTTTTAAAATGAAAAACACAAACATCCTCGATAAAGAGAGGCGAGTTGCCTCTAGAAATATTGGAACAATAAAATAATTATAAAAATCCAATATATGCATTTTTTTAAAATATATATATATTATATTTTACACACACATAAATATACAAATATATATATATATGTTTTCTCAATAACCACAATTTACTATATTCGGATTCTTTCTATTGGAAAGGCTTTCGTAACATGTATGGGATGCCTAAGATAAAAACAATACAGCTTTCTTTCAGAAACCTTCTCAAGATATAAATCTGTTCTTTTTAAAGATATATTTTATTGTCTCAAGGCCTCTTCCAAATTCTTTTACTTATCATGAAGACTCTCTATGAAAGTTGAAAGCTGCTCGAAGTGATCTTACTCTGTATTGTTTGGAAGTATTCTTTAAAATATTTGCTAATCTAATATTATTTAAATATTTAATATTTTATTTATTAATTTCAAATAAATCGAATGAAATGTTTGCCCACAAAATAATAAACTATTTGTATGACAATTTCCACAAATTTCAACAAAGTATCTATATTTTTAAATATACATTTTTGTTTGTTCTGAGTTATATTAAATACTATTATATTTTCTCGGCTATATATTCGTAGAAATTTAAGATATAAATATTATTTTTTGTAGAACAAATATTCAATGAAAATAATTAAAATAATATATTTTGACCAACGACCACAGAATAATTGAGTTTGGGGCGTTGAATATATTTGTGTACTTTTCGATAAAATCATATATAAAGGTATGTATTATCATAAGTATTAATTAAAATATTTAAAATATATTTTAGATATTTCGTCTATATTGGTCAAAATAATTTATAAAGCAACGCTGGTACATTTTTTGAACCTATAGATAAACAAAATGGCGACGAGTGCATTGCTGAATTAAATTTTGAGCAATTTAATGAAAATATATAATATATTAGTAATTATAATCTAAAATATAAAATAAATTTTAGATATTTCATCTATATTGGTCAAAATAATTTATAAAGCAACGCTGGTACATATTTTTGAATCTATAGATAAACAAAATGGCGACGAGGGCATTGTGGAATTAAATTTTGAGCATTTTAATGAAAATATAAAAATTATTAGTAATTATGTATTTAAATTAGAACAATATATATTGTTAAATAATCTTTATGTCCAAAAAATATTTTATTTTAACCAGTATTGGTCAAATAATATTTAATATTTTGACTCGTGTAGTATTTCTTAAAATATAGAATCTCAAGAATACGAGAAATAATAATATTTTTAAATGGAATTTTAAACCTCACAAAGGTTAATATTATATAATTGAAAGATAAATATATCATATAAAATAAACCAATATGTAAATAAGCCAATATTTGCATAACTTGAAGCTGAATAGATTGAAAGAACAATAGAACATATGTGAATATGATAATATTGTAAATGAAAATATAAGAGATACATTTATAATTGTATTTCAATGTGATTATTACAATACTTTAAAAAAAGATAATTTAAATAAAAAAAAAAACATTTATAATGATTGAAGAAAGTATGGAATGTGTACAATGAAAGGTACACATGCAATATTCAGAAATAAGCACAGAAAATTCATTAAAAATATAATAATTAAATTTAAAAAGTGATGAAGTAAAGAGAACAGATGAAGAAAATATTGTTGAGAAAGAAACCATGAATGAGAATTATTTTTTAAATCTAAGAAATGTAAAATTTTGGAATTGATAGACACATTGTGTTATCACTTACCTCAAGGACACTAAGTATGTTGGATCCAATTTTTAATTGGTATAGAAAATGGATTAAAAATTTAAATATATTTTATTATTAATGTTAAGGAAAAAAATATTTTTTCTGTTTATCTCTTAAATTAATATTTGAAATATTTAATCACAGAGATTCAAACCACAAGTGAAAATAATTTTTCTGATATTGAGGTAGTACCCAAAAATATTTACAAACCTATATATAATAAATTTAGACCTCCGACCTTTTTATTTTAAATATTTGATATAGATGGAACTGATCATTTATTTGAGAAATTAGTATATTTAAATAGTTGAGAATATAGCATCTCCAATCTAATGTATTATATGAATATAAAAAAGATTATATGCTGATTTTAGAGAATTTCTCTAAAACTTTATATTAAAGAATTTAAGCATAATATTATAATATATATAATATATTTTATCAACTTTTAATGGCAAAGATTTTTTCAAAATTGATATATCTAAAGTTTATCATTTAATACTTCTGGAAAAAGTATCTTAAAAAAATATACTTTAATATCAACACATAAAGGATTTTATAAGTATAAAAGACTTCCTTTTTTTTGGATTGAATGACTCAGTTTTTATATGAAAATTATGGAAAAAATCTTTTTCAAAATTTGATATGTTATAACATACAAAAAGTAAAAAATAGAGATAATATTTTTATTTTTTTAGTCAATAAAGATCAACATATCTTGAGAGTATTTGAAAAAAAGTTATAAACAATATTTTGTGCATTTGGAGGAGAAACCTTTTGGAGAGAAAGAGAGAGAGAAATATTCCTAAATAGAGAGTTGTGAGAAATTATATCACAAAAATGATTACAATGGGTATTATAGTAAATTGAGAATAATTAAATATTTAATTAAAAAAGCATATATTGGATCAAAATATCATTTATGTTACCAATATTTCAGTTGGCTGAACGCCAACCTTTATCAAGGTATTATAACTTTTTAATGTGTGTCAACACCAAACTCAGCGTCACATAAAGTCAATAAAATTAAGTTTTAAAAATATTTTTGCTTATATTCAATGGGGAGAAAAAAAATTATATATATATATATTTATATTATGAACAAAATAAATTTTGAAAAAAGGGTGTGAATATTTTGAATATTAACAATAACGCCTATTTTATATTCACAATATATGATATTTTGTTTCAATATATGCCTTTTTTGAAAATAGAGCAATCCATAAATAAATCTTTAATTAAAAAGGCATATATTGGATCAAAATATCATTTATTTTACCAATATTTCAGTTGGCTGAACGCCAACCTTTATCAAGGTATTAAAACATATTTAATGTGTGTTTTTGACACACAAATATGTTATAACACCTTGATAAAGGTTGGCGTTCAGCCAACTGAAATATTGGTAAAATAAATGATATTTTGATCCAATATATGCCTTTTTAATTAAATATGCCTTTTTATTTAAAGATTTATTTATGGATTGCTCTATTTTCAAAATAATTAATATAAACAATTATATTTTGTTAGATATTCGAATGGTAACATATATGCCTCCAAAATGGTTACAGGATGAACATTTCAAAATCTCTGGGATAAATGTTTGTCTAATCAAAAATGATGACAGGTTGAGCGCACAAAGTACATTATTTTGAAAATAAAGCAATCTATAAATAAATATTCAAATAAAAAGGCATATATTGGATCAAAATATTATTTATTTTACCAATATTTCAGTTGGCTGAACGCCAACCTTTACCAAGGTGTTATAACATTTTGTTGACACACTTTAAAATCCGAAACTATTTTAAACGCGTAAGATTCCTTTTGAAATTAAACAATTTCTATTGCCCTTACTGCAATGTAAAAATTAAAGGGAGGACCACTGATGAACCAGGACCTCTCTTTAATTTTTCCATTGCAGTAAGGGCAGTAGAAATTGTTTAATTTCAAAAATAATCTTACGCGTTTAAAATAGTTTCAAATTTTGATAACAGATGGCACGCTAGTGCATCATAATATAAACACTTTAAAATGTTATAATACCTTGATAAAGGTTGGCGTTCAGCCAACTGAAAATTTGGTAAAATAAATAATATTTTGATCCTGAATATGCCTTTTTTATTTAAAGTACATTATATAACTATATTAGAAGTTTTATAGAATAGGACTTTCTCAGTTCCATAAATGGCAAAATTACCTAAAATGATCATTAATATTCGAGGCATTTCAGGAGCATCTTTGAAGGAAAATACTTTAACACATCTTCTGAGATCTTCCTATAGAAAGAAAAGTCTAAAAAAACTCTGCCTAACAGAAACCCACCTATTAATAAAAGAACTCTTCAAAGTTACATTGCAGAATTTATTCTGAGAAGAGGTGAGTGTTTGGGAAAAATACAAGAATTATGTTTTATGACCAAAGATGTAAATAATTGAATTAGAGACTTCAATTTTTTGTACGTTTTGGCTAAAGGGATAAATATAATTGTATGTCTTTTCGAAAAATTACTAATTTAATTTTTTAAATCAAACAAATAAACATCGTCTATGTTATTCTAAATAATTAATGAATCCATGTAGATATATAAATTGTGTTTGTAATTCGGTAAAATAATCTCTTGAATCAATATTAAAATAAAAACATAAAGCCTCCAGGGATAATAAAAATAATAAATAAAAGAATCTTTTCCCTGGAGGCTTTATGTTTTTATTTTAAAATTGTTTTTGGGTAAAGGTATATAGATAGACAAAACAAAAACCTTGCAAGGACTTTAGCCTTTCCTAAATCTGAATCTTATCATGATCAAATTCTTCTCAACCTGTGATTGATTTAATTCTAAAGTGTTTCTTAACTATCTACCGAAACCCGAATTTCTTTTTTAGAACTTTATTTAATAGGGAAATGCACTGGAATCTTCAAGAAGTTCATCTCATCAGAGTGTAAGCGGCCAGATGGAGTCAAAATTAGGAAATATCTCCAATTCCTTTGAACCCCTTATAAACTCACAGAAAAAAACAATCCTAATCATCTTCCTTTTTCTAACGTAGAGAACTACTTTTCTCTCTGTGATAGGTAAACACAACCGCTGGCGTTTTATATTATAAATGCGCTGATTTTTATATAACGAAACTTATTACATTTGAGCCAATACAGATGAAGCAACAAATTTTAAAATCTAATATATGAATTCTTATATATTTAGTTATCAATATGGATCACTCTGTTTTCAATATTCTCTATGTTTAGCTTCTCTTAATTTCCACATGTCCTCTCTTAAATTTGTTTGATATTCAAAATATTTTTCACCATTTTGTGTGTTCCCTGACAACAAGTTTGAATCAACAAATTATATATATGAAAAAATAGTAAAAATGTGATATTGTACTGGGATAAGGTGCATAAATTAGGAAAAATGCATCTCCTTATCGTGCAACTGAAAGTTGCTGATGGCTTGCGCCATCTATCGGAATAAATATTAACGAGAATAGTTGATATTTATTCCGATAGATGGCGCAAGCCATCAGCAACTTTCAGTTGCACGAAAAGGAGATGCCTTTTTCCTAAATTATATATAGTCAGCAAAATTGGAGAGAAACAACTAGATGGGCAACGACGCCATTTGAGAAAACACGATGCTACTTGGCAGAGTCACTTGCGGCTAAGGGATAAAAACATTTGCAAAATCAGCTAAAACGGCGGATATGTCGCAATAAATGGTCGGTGCTCTTCGTCTGGACATTTCTTAGGCTCTGTTTTTTTTTCTCACAGAAACCATGCTGGAACGTTCTTTAAGTCATCCGATATCGCGCAGGTATACATTCCTCACCTGAGGGATCTGCTGCTTTTCTTTGTCCTTCGCTGAAAGAAGAAGCTGAATTCAGAAGGTAAGTTCCTCAGAGCATGTTACATTCTGGTACAGTCGATGCTATATATAATGCTATTTTCTATACTCCATCTTCTAATTACAATATTGATTCACTATATGTGTGATTTTTGAATAATAACTCTCTCTCTCTTTCATTGCGCGGAAATTTTATGTTTTTTTTTATTCCTCGGTACGTTATAGAAAGGATCGACTGTACCTTCTATATGACAAGAACATTCGGTGTCACATCAAATTATTGTAGGTTTATATTTAGACTCGTTAGTGCATGTGAAAACCCTCCCTATACATTCGCACACATACACTCATGGACAAACTTAAGGAAGTGAAAGGACTTTGATGTCATCGAGGTCTTTTTTTTTAAGAAGACAGAAACAATTTTGTTCACCCTTGGTTATCTCGTGTGTCTTCAATAAAGGTCACTGGTATATCAAATATCTTTCAGAGTTATTATCTGAATCCCTATATATATGCCAATAGGTAAAACCTCCTTAACTTTTGTCCATGAATGTAGTATTTGACCAATCGCAAGTATATTTAGGATTTTTCAAAATTTAGCATATTTACTTGTTAATGGTTCTAGATTTTGATATAAAAATGAATAGTCTAAATATACCTTCATACGAGTACACAAATATATTTTCTATACATAATTGAATACCAGATAGACTTGTTCGGCAGACATACGACTGAGTGAAGGATAGAGTGATTAATCATGAGGTAATGTATTTAACAAGCTTGCACGCAATAGCAACATATTGTACATCTTAATGCTACTCCATATCTATGCATGTGTAAACTTAAATATTTTGTTTTGGAAATATAAAAAATACCATTTATTCATTTCGCTTTCTACACTGGCCACAAAAAAAATTACATCACCTAGAAATACTTATTTAATTTTCTGAAAATTGGTGAGCTATACTTGTATAATGGTAATGTGAAAATTAATTTATTCAAATTTTAAAAAGGAAGGCAAATTTATTGAGATCCACAACTTTTATCAATATTTGGTGTGTCCTCCTTTGGCACGTATACAAGCAGCTATACAGGGAGGCATACTGTCATACATTTTCTTATGGCTTCTTGTGGGGGGATAGACCAAACCATTTAAATTTTTTATGAAGTTTTTGAAAATTACTTGGCTGTGTAAATTGCAAAGTTTCTCTTCCCATCATGTCCCATACACGCTCGATTGGAGAAGGTTCTGGGGACTATGCGGGCCAGGAAAGGATATCAACATTTTGAAGGAAGGCTCATGAGATGTTGGATGTATGTGGTCGGTAAATATCTTGTTGGAAAATGTCATTATCAGTTTGCTCAAGAAATGATAACACAACAGGTTGCAACACATCTGCAATGTATAGCTGAGCAGTCAGTTTGCCTTGAATAAAGACTAAATGGGTCCTACTTTCATAGCTGATTCTATCACACATCGTGAAGCCAGGTTTTTTTTCTGTATGCCTTTCAACAATACAGTCCTGATGTGATCTTTCTTGGGGACTGCATCTAACATGTATCCTGCCGTCATGAACCCCCAAAATAAACCTAGATTCATTAGAAAAAATGACAATGCCATTAATGAGCCCAAATACGTCCCTCTTCGCACCAACTGAGCCTGTCGCTTCTATGTTTGACAGAGAGTAAAATTCTTAATAAAGGCCGGCGACTACGGAGTTCTGCTTCGATAAGACCGTTATTAATAGTGTTCAAAGAAGGTCCAGACTCATTCTGCACGTGTAGAGCTGCTTGAATCATTTGTAGATGTTCGTCCTGTCTGCTGCAACCATTCTTCAAAACCTCTCTCTTTCTGTTATTATTCTAGGGCGACCTGAGTCGGTTTTCTTGAACTTGTATTTTCCTCTGAACACCGACACCAAATTCTTACAACAGTACTTTGATTTCAGCCTAATTTCATATCAAATTCTCTAGTAGAAATTCCACTTTCTCAGAGGCCTATGTAAAATCATCAATTTGCTTGTATGACACCCTTTCTTCTGCCTTGACACACTACAGATTAAAGATGGTCTTAATAATAAAATAAACAAGATAACTCTAATATATGATACACTAAGAAGGCTATTTAAATACCCATCATGAATAAACAAGAGGCTATCTTTATGCATTCATATATTCAAGTTACGGTTTGAGAAAATTTGATCATTTACATAAGTATGAGAATTTTATAGGTGATCCAATTTCTTTTGCTGCTAGTGTAAAATAAAATTTTTAACATTAAATTGTTGACTCAACACCACATTTTACTTCTTCGGTTTGTTCCTATTTATGTTGCAGCCTTTCTCTGCATTGTAAAGGTAAGTGGTCGCGTGCAGTTACTTTCCTTCATCTATATGGTGGCTAGAAATGGGGTAGGTAACCATTAATGAATCTTCGGATCTGTCACCAATAGGAAAGGTCTGGTCAATGGTTGCAGAACGACTGGCTCGTCACCACACACCAGTCACTACTGTCGATGAACTGTGACATCGTGTTGAAGCTACATAAGAAGCTGTACCTATGCATGCCATCTAATCTCTGTTTGACTCAATGCCTAGGAGTATAAGTGCTGTTAATGCTGCCAAAGGCGGTATTTCTGGGCACTGATTTCTCAGGATCCATATCTCACAATTCTAGAAAATTTAATCTCTTGTTATTCTCATTGGAATTTATTTGGCCAACAACTATCATTTTACAAAAAGGTTGCGGCGTCTTATGCCTTTTTTTTGTAATTTGTCAAAATCCGCAAACCCGTGATAATGAGCTATTATTTTATTATTTGCATTTCTTCCTGGTGTTGAAATTTTAATGACCAGTCGGGAATATCCAAACAAATAATTAGAAAAGACAAAAACCCAAAGGTACAAAATTCCTGTAACACCCTCAACGCTTCGTAACTCCCATACTACACGAAAATCTCCTGTGAGTAACCATCCATCTCGGAGACCACTAGCCTAAGTGACCACTACGACACTGAGGGGCCACCATCCTGAGCGACAAGCTCTCTGAATGACCACTACCCTGAGCGACCACCGCCCTAAATGACTACCTCTGAGTGACTTTGGGTGAACTTCATCCTGAACGACCACCTTCTTTGAGTGACCACTACCCTAAGCGACCACCGTCCTGAATGACTACCTCTGAGTGAATCTACACTGAATAAACCTGAACGACCACCTCCTTTAAGTGACCACTACCCTGAGCGACCACCGCCCTTAATGACTACCTCTGAGTGACTCTACACTGAGTGAACCTGAACGACCACCTCCTTTGAGTGACCACTACCCTGAGCGACCATCGTCCTGAATGACTACCTCTGAGTGAATCTACACTGAATGAACCTGAACGACCGCCTCCTTTGAGTGACCACTACCCTGAGCGACCACCGTCCTGAATGACTACCTCTGAGTGACTCTACACTGAGTGACCATCATTATGAACGACCACCCCTTTGAACGACCACTACCCTAAGTAACCAATATTCATAGCAACCACCTATCTGGGTGACCGCTACTCAAAGAGACCACCTCTTTGAGCGACCACCATCCTGTAGGGGTTCACCATTAAAAAATCCACCCGAGAAGATAGCAGAGTTATCATTTTACGCGGTCTCTCATGAAGAGTTGTTTATTGTGTAGTATTCTTCGTGTGTGAATTCCAATAGAGTTTATCGAGGTCACCGATCTTATAAAACGTATCATTATTTCCAAAAAAAAAAGCTTTTGTTGGTCAATA
>CP092886.1:168956105-168988266 GCA_030710605.1 Cordylochernes scorpioides
AAAAAAAGAAATAGTATTTAAAAAAAACGTGTATGCAAATCGCACTAATGCCGAGACCGGAGGAAACAAATCAATTTGCAAGAGAGGAAGTGAGGATGAAATGGATCGTTTGTTTTACATTAGCCAAGCGTCCTTGATTTGGTTACGCATGCGCAGTTGGCTATGATTTATGGCCGAAAGGTCCTTTACACCACCGCGCCAACATTCTGAGCCGTCTGCTGTTCCTCATCCCATTACACATGTGACTCCGGTCTGTGGGGTGAAAATGTGCAATGTGTTGTAGTTACACCTGTCTCACTAAGGTTTCTTTGAGAGTAGGTAGACCCACATTGTCACATATTGTCTCACTCCAATTTGGAAGGTCCTTCATCATGGAGCTCTATTTCACCCAAGTTCTGCACATTCTACCTTACCTCTACGTATCCTCTAATTTTTGAGCATGGCGAACCAATCCTTCTTTGGTCAACCGCTCCATTGTTCGAGGTGTATGATAAATAAAGGATCTCCTGATTCCCTGAACATGTCGCCTGTAAACTTCCATTTACTTCTGGTTACTTGGTTTAGAAGCATGACGTCTCCATTTACTCCCTAGTGAACTTTATTTAGCATTGTAAAATCGCACGGTAATTTAAGCAACTTACTCTCATGGACAAAACTTAAGGAAGATGTACCTTTTAACATGTATATCGGGATTCAGATATTAACTCTAAAATATATTTGATATACAGTGACCTTTATTCAAGACACGCGAGATAACCAAGTGTGAACAGAATTGCCTCTGTCTCTAAAAAATAAGAGGATTGGTCACATCAAAGACTTTTCACAATCTTAAGTTTAGTCCGTGAGTTTAATTTTTCATTTAATTTTAGGTATTCTTATTATGGAAGGGACTATACTTATTCAAGTTTCTAATCTACCTTTGGGACACATGTATAGAGATCAAAATTTGATATTTTTGTTCTTTTCACGGGATAAATGTTGAGGTATGGGCTTCTGAATTCGGTGAGACTGCTTGTCTAGACTCGATGCTGCAATACTAAATGGAAATGCAATACTAAATGGGCAGAGAAAAAAAAGAAGATTGGAAAGAAAAGAAGATAAAACATTTACACACACATACAGCTTTAAGACCACCGGTCTTATACAGATTATCCGCAGGAAGGAAGCATAGATGAAGCTCCTATACTCCAGGCAGCACAGAACCCCAACAACAGCCTCCAGGTCCGACGCATGTCCAGCGACCACAGATTCCACCGTGCATACATCAAGGTTTGCGTATCATTGAAAAGGCGGGTGTAGAATCAGCCGCGTTCCAGTCTTCGCTTTCCTCATCTAAACGGGCCACGACATTCGGCGAATCCATTAATCTTCTCCGAACAGTGAATGCGGCCTTGTATAATTTATATAAAACAAAGACGAGATCAAACATCATTGTATTTATTTAATTATCTATTTGTTGAGAGAGACTATCGGATTGAGATAAGTATAAGTCACCCAAGAGTTCTTTTCACCTTTTCTCCAATATATATATAGGCATGATTTCATCTTTTATTCTGCTATTACATAGATCACAAGTTAAAGGACGATCAATCTTCCAGCACTTTGAACGATTGTCTGGAGAGAAGATCCATAGGATAAAACACATTGTCCCAATGTTCTAAATGTACACACGTCTAACACGTGTAGGCTATGTAAAGTATCAATTCCGCATAAAACAACTCTTTACTGCAGTTTTTAATTTTTTTATTTAACTTTCCTTCTAGTCTGTCTGCCTGTCTCTCCACAAATTCACTCAGGGACAAAATTTAAGAAAGTAGAAAGTCTTTGATGTCGCCAGTCCTCTGTTTTTTTGTTTTTTTTTAAGTGACAAAGACAATTTTGTTCATACTTGATTATCCTATATGTCTTCAATAAAGATCAATGTGTATCAAGTATCTTTCAGAGTTATTGTCTGAATCCCGATATACGAGTATATGCAAAGAGGTAAAACTTATTTAAGTTTTGTCCATGAGTGTATTGTAATCAATTTTTGATTTATTTTCAGATGACGTAGAAGTCTGAAATTCGGAACACTTGTTCAATACATGTGACAATGCAAGTTTATAAATTTTAAGATTTCTGGCTTGTGTTAGAGGTCGGGAATGGACTAATTTATATATTTGCTTTTATATTTTATGTGTGTGTGAACAATCTTTATATAATATACTTCTAGACTAAGTAGAAGTCAGTTATTTTATAGAGTCGTTCGATCCGGCTAGCGATTTAAATATATAAATTTTAGAAAAACATATTATTTTAAAATATTATAATATCATAGCGCCTTTTTTCGGGACTCAAAAATCATCCATTCTGGTTAGCAGCCCCGTAAATAAAGATATTTTCGTGCCTTTTTTAAATTAATAATATTGGGTTTGATATAATTTTTTTAAATTTTAAATATTTTTGTTTAAATTTTGTATATATTTTAATACTATATTTTCTCTGATATTTTGTAAATTTAAAAATCATTTGGGGCTATGGAAAATTTGTAAATATGGAATTCATGACTGAAAAACATTTAAAAGATCAACAATTACTGTATAATAAAATAATTTTTATAACAATATCTTTTATTATACTGCATTGGGCACTTTTTTCTGAAGAAAAAATTACCTCACTGGCCCCCTGATTCTTGCAAAATTCCAAACCAACCAGTGCGTGCAAGTAAAAAATTGTAGTTATGACAAATATAGTAAGTTCAAAAGTTTATCTTCTACGTGGCGTACTTGAAGTAAACGCAGTCGCTAATTATCCACCATGATTATCATGGCCAATTTAGGAATTACATGGTGCGATATTTCAATAAAATAATCCTTTGTTTCAATATTGAGTAGAAATATCTGGCCTCCGGGGAAAAGTAACTTTTCAAAAATTCTTTTAATCTCTAGATTTCGGGCACGTACGTTTTTCCCGGGAAAAAACACGTACATACCATTGTTTCTCCTGTTGGAGACGTTCATATCCGAAAGCTAGACAATTTTTTTAGACAATTTAAACAATTTTATTGATTCTTTTAATCAAATTTTACAAAGGTGGAAAAATAAAAGAGTAAAAGGGCATGTTAGCACGTTTTCTTTGAAGTTTCTTTTAGAAAGAACGAGCTGACTCAATTCGATTTATTTCAAACAACAAAAGATAATTACACTACGATTTAATGCGATTTAGTTGTATTTATAACACAAAAGAAAACTGAAAAAGAAAAAAAAAACCTAACAGGGCATATAAAGTGTAGGGGAATATATATATAGTTGTGTGAAATGTCTTCAGCAAGGAAGGCTTCCCCACCTTGAGAGAGTTCTCCTCCAGACAAGGAAGGGTCTTCTTGTACACTCCTCAGTTCCACGCCGAGGAAGTACCTATATATGTCCGAAAGCTAGAGATTAAAAGGTTTTTGTAAAGATACTTTCCCTCTAGGCCTATTATTTTTACTCAATGGTGCGCTATACTATTTCAGACAGCCAGGTTATGGAGAGACATTAAAACAACCCTATGCGATGTGTGTGCAATATAGATCAGATAGAACTGATGATTCTAAAACATCAAATAAACCATTTCGTCTTCTTCAACATAATATGTATATGATTTTGGTGTTATTAATTTCTGAACTTTGATCACACCTTTGCTATTCAGGGATTCTTCCTGGAAATAGAGCATTCTTAATCCGTTTTCAAGAAACTTTCTTCAATGTTTCTCTATCAAACGCTATTCTCACACTTCATGTTCCTTGGTCACTTTTGGAATCGTCTGTGTATTTTTTCAAGAGATAATTTGTAATGCTTCCTCTGAGGACTCTCGGTCAGTGATGTTTCCGTTTTTTTCGATATAGACGGTATTGGGGAGTCTCTCTTTATATATTTTCTGCAATAATCAACTTCATATTTCGGCAAAGGATCTATAAGCTTAGGGTCAATGTTTGGGAGAGGGCACGAGCGGCTGAGGCAACAGTTGATCTTATTGCCCTACAAATATTTATTCTGAAGAATTTCTGTAGAAAAGTGTTAAGCTTGAATAATATTTTACTGTTTGAAGCTGATTTTATCCAGATTCCAAAACCATAACTGATGAATAGGGCGACATGGGCCACGCGATGGGCCAACGACAAGTCGCTGGAACTGCAGGCGATGCAGACGGGCTGGCTCGACGCCGGGTGCCACGGATGAGGCAGGGCATGTAGGGCCAGCTGCAGAGCGATGTCCGCTGCACGGTCTCCGAAGGAGAAGCGATGAAGGAATGAAAATGCCAGGCTGGTGGGGTGCACGTCGACAACAGGCGCTCCAACATGCGACGCGCAGTGCGCGTGCTGATGCGCAAGAACGCCGTGGAAATCCGCGCAACAGCACGGCTTCCTCGAAGCTTCTCTCTTGATGCACGCTCCCCGCGTTTTCCACCACCAGACGCCGGTAGAATGCATCTAGGGCGGCTGCATCGTCGCAGTTGCTCGTCATCAGCCTGGTGGGGAACGACACAGTATGGCCCGCCAGGTCGCGGACACGCACTTCTCTCCACCTTGAGGGAGCCAGAAGCGATGGCGTCACCAGGAACCTGCAGGCACCGACGAGAGGCAGGTTCAGTAGGGTGGGAGTGGGCACCACCCGGTGTTTCAGACCCGGGATGGAGAAGGCCTGCTCGCACAGATTCAGCAGCCGACGGCGAATGGGTACCAACCAAGAACCCGAGGATAAGTGGGCCATCCAGGTACCGGAATCCGCCAGCCATGAGAAGACGTTCTTTTCTTTTCTCCTGTTCTTCATGCGGCCTGAACCCCCTTGAAGAAGGCGAGCTGGAGTTGCGCCTTGATATCCATCAGCCCTACGCTACTGACGGACACAAGGCAGGGCAGTAAACATCTCGGGAGTCAGGCGACTCGATGGTAGGACCCCCAGACAAACCGCGTCAGCCTGGCCTGTAATTTGGAGATAGTGGCGTCGCTGGACAGGAAGCCGTGCAGATGGTGGAGTACTGCCGCTAGTACCAGCGATTTGGCCGCTCTCGCTCGCCCTACCAAGGAGAAACCACGGACGTATAGGGACCATCTGGAGATCGCCCTCTCCAGGATGCCCAGCAGATGATTTACCTGGACCGAGGTTTCTTGGCCAGATGTAATTTCTCAGCCCAGCACCGTGATGGAAGATGCAGACCATGAGATGCCCGGCGGAGTGTTGGCGCAGTCCCTCCAAGCGCCTCACCACAGTTCCTTACTCTTAAAGAAGTTCACGCATACTCTCTCTCCTGACGCACGCCTAAAATCGTCAAAGATGGTCTGGCGATGTAGTCTTCAGCGCGGGGAAAAAAGAGGCACTTGATTTCTTCAACCAGATCCACTTCAGGTTTCCCCATTCTCCCCATATATATCCAAGAGGAATGTCTCCGGCCTTTAGAGAAGCTTCGCCGAGAAGCGCCTCAACTCTCTCGATAACTGGCGCTAGTCGAAGCAGCGCGGAGATGGATGGCGTAGAGGGTTAAAGGGAATACTCTATTTGAAGAAGGATAGCTCGCTGATCCGATCAGCGATATTTGTGTGTCCAGTAACTGGTGACACGTTCGGAGAGTCTTAATAGCATTATAACTCGACCCAGATGGGCGGCGTCTACCCGGCTTCCGTAGCTGGCAACCTTCGTAGGCAGGTGCGCGGCATCGAAGATGGTGGCGGTGTGGACGAGGGAGGTCCGGTCCAGGAGTTCCGCGAAAGCTTTCACGGCTCCAGACCTGATGTCACTCGAGGACTTTTCTGAGATGTTGAAGTTGTCAAGGGCCCACACATCTTCTCTGAGATGACCTGCAGTTGGAGATTCCGCTCTTCAAGAGTTGGGACAGGTTGCAGTATTTGACGCGGTTCTCGAGGCCCCGGATGTTGATCTTGTGATGGCGATTATTTCTGGCCACAGAACGCGGTGCCAGAGACTTATAACTTTGGACGCTACGACGACGGCGAGGCCGGATCCTCTCGGAGTCGATGTTGGCGCTAAGGCGGCACTTTAGCCGAGGCAGAGATTCCGAACGTTTTTCAGAACCAGCGCGTTTGTCTCTTGCCCAAACACGAAATCAACTGCATGCTGCCTAAAGAAGCAGCACAACTCCACAATACTAGCGCGAACGACAATTAAGCTTCAACCCTGGTATAGTGAGCCGCTTGTAGAGTTGACAGTTTTGCCCTCTACACGAGTGACGAGCTTCCCAATGAGGTTTATCAAGCAATCCCGCTGTAAGGGATTCAGCACAGGGATCAGTTCACTAATGGGTCCTTTGAAACAGATTGCCTGTACAATCCTTTCCCTCTCTAAACCCGCTGTCTCAGCCTCCATGAACAAGGCGTCCGGGAGCTGCCCAAGGACTTCCTCCATCTGCAGTGAGATTTGTACCTTTCCCAGGTTTTGGTCGGGATGTTTCCTTCTCTTGAGTGTCCTGAGGAGGTTTCTCATTCTGTATTTCGGAGACCGGGGACGGTGTAAACCAGGATGAAAGCTTTATTTTGGGCCGTCTCTCTTTTATTTGCCTGTTGGAGGGGCCTGGGAATGGGTACCCAGGGGATCATCGCCGGGTGAGGCCAGGAGAGCCGAGATGTAGAGGAGGATCAGGGGGCAGGGTGGTGATCCGCGGAGATCATGGGGAGGCAGAAGGGTCCAATAGTATTGAGCCCAAGGGTGACCATGGAGATCAGACAGACCGCAATGCTCTGTTGCAGTGTTCTAGGGTACAGTGCCACAATCACACGACAGCGTCAGGGTCACAACCCCTGGCGTTTTATATCATAACCTTCTTAAATTTTATTCAATTGAGACTTGGTATTTTCGGGACAACCTAGATGCCTTTTGACACTGTTATATGCCAAGACACGTCTCCTCGTCAATCGAGAATGATTCGAAAAAATATCCTTCACACAACGATTAAATATAGCTTACATATCCTTTAAATATCCTTTGATATAAATGCAAAATCATATATTGTATTTAAATATTTATTCGACCAATATTTCAGGGGACAATTTTTCTCTCTTTATCGAGGATATTCAAGTTTTACCCTAAAACAGGTAAGCACACTCTCCCACTTTTACAAGGCCAACGTAGATATTTTCTCGGATTAAAATATATCAAGTATATTTACACCATAAAATTATATATATACTTGATATGAGATATAAATTCTACGCTGGTCTTTTAGAGCGAGAGTGGCGTACTGGCTTGCATCGTGGATAAGGTTAAGCGAGTTGTCCCACGAAATATTTGACTAATAAATATTTTAAAATCCAATATATACCTTCATATACACCTATCCCCCGATTTACACGGTACTTGTTTTACACGTTTTCGCTTTTACACGGTTTTCCAAATAAGTTTTTTTTGTTTTTATCGCACTATACTAAATGCTACTGTGATTGAACACATGCGCTGTGTACACATCTCACGAGGAATCCCGAGCTTATGTGCTGACTTGCTGCACACGCACACTGTGTCTGTATTTCCTCGCATAAAAATTCGCGAAAATTTTTAATTTTCGATTTACACGTTTTTTTTTTCAGGAACGTATCTACCGTGTAAATCGGGGGATAGGTGTATTTGTAGATGTCATTATCAATCTCTCCGAATTTAGAAAATGTCTACTATCACCTATTTGCCACATGTGTGTGCCTTTATAAATGTTTAGAGGATAAAAATATATTCCACTATTTTATTCCCTAATATATAACACATTAAAAAAAAGAAATAATCAAAGGTCATATATTCTAAATATATTCTAATATTCTAAATAATCATCAGAAAGGAAACGAAATAATTAGAATATAGACGGCGCCACCTCCCGGAGTATCATGGCTAAGACATAAAAAACAATATGCAAAGTCAGCGAAGAGACCGGATGTTGTAATAAATCTGCAGACAGTAAGGCTCTCTGGACATGGATGCTTCTCAGGCGCTTGCTGCTTCTGAGTGGAATACGGCTGTAAGAACACTTCAACATGTGCTCCTAACGTTCTTAAAGTCATCCGCGCAGGTATGCATTCCTCACCTGAGGGCGCTGCTGCTGCTTTTCTTTGTCCTTCGCTTAAAGAAGAAGCTGAATTCAGAAGGTAAGTTCCTTAGAGTATGTTACTTTCTGATATAGTCGATGCCATATATCATTTTTTAAAGTAAATTTCGCTGAGAGGGAATTTTATGTTCCGTTTATACCTCGGTGCGATATAGAAAGAATCAAACGTACTTTCTAAAACCAAAAGCAAGCGTATTCATATCATATTATTCTACGAATATATTTAGACTCATTTTTTGTATGGGGAAACCCTGCCTGTTTTTAAAATATAGCCTTAAGTACCATATACATAGTATTTAACCAATTACAAGCATATTTAGAATTTTGGAAATTTAAGTATATTACTTGTGATCGATTATTTTTTATATATATAAAAAAATAGTCTGTATACATTCACAGACATGAGCATACGTATATTCTCTATATACAATCTTAATTTGAAGACCACAAACACACTTAGTCACGACGGCTAAGTGAAAGATACAATGATTAATCAATGAAGTAATGAAAGTAATAATTTCCCAAGCATAATCACATATTGAGAGTGAGAAAATCTTTATATTAGTCCATATCTGAACATGTGTAAATTTGAAAACTAGGTTTTTTAGAAATATTATGCTATAAATTATTCCTTATGAAATTAAATATTTACAGCAGATAGGGAGAGAGAGAGAGTATATATATTATTTATTTATTTTTATAAGATTGAGAGAGAGAGCAATCCATAGTTAAAATTATATTCTAAAAATATGCATATATTAGATTTCTAATTATTTTATTGTTCCAATATTTTTAAAATGAAAAACACAAACATCCTCGATAAAGAGAGGCGAGTTGCCTCTCGAAATATTGGAACAATAAAATAATTATAAAAATCCAATATATGCATATATTTTGAATATATGTATATTATATTTTACACACACATAAATATACAAGTATATATATATATAAGTTTTCTCAATAACCACAATTTACTATATTCGGATTCTTTCTATTGGAAAGGCTTTCATAACATGTATGGGATGCCTAAGATAAAAACATTGCAGCTTTCTTCCAGAAACCTTCTCAAGATAAAAATCTGTTTTTTTTTTAATTAGATAATATTTTATTGTCTCAGGGCCTCTTCCAAATTATTTTACTCAACATGAAGATTCTCTATAAAAGTTGAAAGCTGCTCGAGGTGATCTTACTCTGTATTATTTGGAAGTATTCTTCAAAATATTTGCTACTATCTACAATTATTTAACTATTTAATATTTTATTTATTAATATCAAATAAATCGAATAAAATATTTGCCCACAGAATAATAAACTATTTATATACCAATTTCCACAAATTTTAACAAAGTATCTATATTTTAAAATATACATTTTTTGTTTATTCTGAGTTATATTAAATACTATTATATTTTCTCGGTTATATATTCGTAGAAATTTAAGATATGAATATTATTTTTTGTAGAACAAATATTCAATGAAAATAATTAAAATAATATATTTTGACCAACGACCACAGAATAATTAAGTTTGGGGCGTTGAATATATTTGTGTACTTTTCGATAAAAATCATATATAAAGGTATGTATTATTAGAATTATTAATTAAAATATTTAAAATATATTTTAGATATTTCGTCTATATTGGTCAAAATAATTTATAAAGCAACGCTGATACCTTTTTTCGAACCTATAGATAAACAAAATGGCGACGAGTGCATTGCTGAATTAAATTTTGAGCAATTTAATCAAAATATAGATAATATTAGTGATTATAATCTAAAATACAAAATATATTTTAGATATTTCGTCTATATATTGGTCAAAATAATTTATAAAGTAACGCTGGAACTTTTTTTTTGAACCTATAGATAAACAAAATGGCGACGAGGGCATTGCTGAATTAAATTTTGAGCAATTTGATGAAAATATATAAAATTTTAGTAATTATGTATTTAAATTAGAACAATATATATTGTTAAATAATCTTTCTGATAAAAAATATTTATTTTAACCAGTATTGGCCAAATAATTTTTAATATTTTGACTCGTGTAGTATTTCTTAAAATATAGAATCTCAAGAATACGAGAAATAATTATATTTTTTAAATGGAATTTTAAACCTCACAAAGGTTAATATTATATAATTGAAAGATAAATATATCATATAAAATAAACCAATATGTAAATAAGCCAATATTTGCATAACTTGAAGCTGAATAGATTGAAAGAACAAATGAACATATATGAATATAATATAATTGTAATTGAAAATATAAGAGATACATCTATAATTGGATTTCAATGTGATTATTAAAATACTTTTCAAAAATATAATTTAAATTAAATAAAAACATTTATAATGATTGAAGAAAGTATGGAATGTGCTATTAAAGGTGCACATGCAATATTCAGAAATAAGCACAGAAAATTCATTAAAAATATAATAATTAAATTTAAAAAGTGATGAAGTAAAGAGAACAGATGAAGAAAATATTGTTGAGAAAGAAACCATGAATGAGAATTATTTTTTAAATCTAAGAAATGCAAAATTGTGGAATTGATAGACACATTGTGTTATCACTTACCTCAAGGACACTAAGTATGTTGGATACCATTTTTAATTGGTATAGAGAAGGGATTTAGAATTTAAATAAAATTATTATTAATGTGTGTGTTAATGAAATAATGAATTTTCTGTTTGGGTGTGTGTGAGATCTTAAATTATTATTTAAAATATTTAATCACAGAGTTTCAAACCACAAGTGAAATTAATTTTTCTGATATTGAGGTAGTACCCAAAAAAAATTACAAACCTATATATAATAAATTTAGACTTCCGACCTTTTTATTTTAAATATTTGGTAGAAATTAAATTGATAATTTATTTGAGATTAGTATATTTAAATAGTTGAGAATATAGCATCTCCAATCTAATGTATTATAAGAAAATAAAATAAGATTATATGCTGATTTTATAGAATTGTTCTAAAACTTTATATTAAATGAATTAAGCATAATATTATAATATATAGAATATATTTTATCAACTTTTAATGGCAAAGATTTTTTCAAAATTGATATATCTAAAGTTTATCATTTAATACTTCTGGAAAAAGAATCTTAAAAAATATACTTCAATATCAATACATGATGACTTTATAAGTATAAAAGACTTCCTTTTTTTGGATTGAATGACTCAGTTTTTATATGAAAATTATGGAAAAAATCTTTTTCAAAATTTGATATGTTATAACATACAAAAAGTAAAAAATAGAGATAATATTTTTATTTTTTTAGTCAATAAAGATCAACATATCTTGAGAGTATTTGAAAAAAGTTATAAACAATATTTTGTGCATTTGGAGGAGAAACCTTTTGGAGAGAAGGAGAGAGAGAAATATTCCTAAATAGAGAGTTGTGAGAAATTATATCACAAAAATGATTACAATGGGTATTATAGTAAATTGAGAATAATTAAATATTTAATTAAAAAGGCATATATTGGATCAAAATATCATTTATTTTACCAATATTTCAGTTGGCTGAATGCCAACCTTTATCAAGGTATTATAACTTTTTAATGTGTGTCAACAACAAACTCAGCGTCACATAACGTCAATAAAATTAAGTTTAAAAAATATTTTTGCTTATATTCAATGGGGAGAAAAAAAATTATATATATATATTTATATTATGAACAAAATAAATTTTGAAAAAAGGGTGTGAATATTTAGAATATTAACAATAACGCCTATTTTATATTCACAATATATGATATTTTGATTCAATATATGCCTTTTTTGAAAATAGAGCAATCCATAAATAAATCTTTAAATAAAAAGGCATATATTGGATCAAAATATCATTTATTTTACCAATATTTCAGTTGGCTGAACGCCAACCTTTATCAAGGTATTAAAACATATTTAATGTGTGTTTTTGACACACAAATATGTTATAACACCTTGATAAAGGTTGGCGTTTAGCCAACTGAAATATTGGTAAAATAAATGATATTTTGATCCAATATATGCCTTTTTAATTAAATATGCCTTTTTATTTAAAGATTTATTTATGGATTGCTCTATTTTCAAAATAATTAATATAAACAATTATATTTTGTTAGATATTCGAATGGTAACATATATGCCTCCAAAATGGTTACAGGGTGAACATTTCAAAATCTCTGGGATAAATGTTTGTCTAATCAAAAATGATGACAGGTTGAGTGCACAAAGTACATTATTTTGAAAATAGAGCAATCTATAAATAAATATTCAAATAAAAAGGCATATATTGGATCAAAATATTATTTATTTTACCAATATTTCAGTTGGCTGAACGCCAACCTTTACCAAGGTGTTATAACATTTTGTTGACACACTTTAAAATCCGAAACTATTTTAAACGCGTAAGATTCCTTTTGAAATTAAACAATTTCTATTGCCCTTACTGCAATGTAAAAATTAAAGGGAGGACCACTGATGAACCAGGACCTCTCTTTAATTTTTCCATTGCAGTAAGGGCAGTAGAAATTGTTTAAATTCAAAAAGAATCTTACGCGTTTAAAATAGTTTCAAATTTTGATAACAGATGGCACGCTAGTGCATCATAATATAAACACTTTAAAATGTTATAATACCTTGATAAAGGTTGGCGTTCAGCCAACTGAAAATTTGGTAAAATAAATAATATTTTGATCCTGAATATGCCTTTTTTATTTAAAGTACATTATATAACTATATTAGAAGTTATAGAATAGGACTTTCTCAGTTCCATAAATGGGACAATTACCTAATAAAATCATTAATATTCGAGGCATTCCAGGAGCATCTTTGAAGGAAAATACTTTAACACATCTTCTGAGATCTTCCTACAGAAAGAAAAGTAAAAAAAAAAACGCTGCCTAACAGAAACCCACCTATTAATATAAAAGAACTCTTCAAAGTTACATTGCAGAATTTATTCTAAGAAGAGGGGAGTGTTTGGGAAAAATACAAGAATTATGTTTAATGACCAAATATGTAAATAATTGAATTAGAGACTTCAATTTTTTGTAGGTTTTGGCTAAAGGGATAAATATAATTGTATGTCTTTTTGAAAAATTACTAATTTAATTTTTTAAATCAAACAAATAAACATCGTCTATGTTATTCTAAATAATCAATGAATCCATGTAGATATATAAATTGTGTTTGTAATTCGGTAAAATAATCTCTTGAATCAATATTAAAATAAAAACATAAAGCCTCCAGGGATAATAAAAATAATAAATAAAAGAATCTTTTCCCTGGAGGCTTTATGTTTTTATTTTAAAATTGTTTTTGTGTAAAGGTATATAGATAGACAAAACAAAAACCTTGCAAGGACGTTAGCCTTTCCTAAATCTGAATCTTATCATGATCGACTGCTTCTACAGCCTGATTGATTTAATTCTAAAGGGTTACTTAACTATATCTACCGAAACCCGAATTTATTTTTTAGAACTTTATTTAATAGGGAAATGCACTGGAATCTTCAAGAAGTTCATCTTATCAGAGTGTAAGCGGCCAGATGGAGTCAAAATTAGGAAATATCTCCAATTCCTTTGAACCCCTTATAAACTCACAGAAAAAACAATCCTAATCATCTTCCTTTTACTAACGTAGAGAACTACTTTTCTCTCTGTGATAGGTAAACACAACCGCTGGCGTTTTATATTATAAATGCGATGATTTTTATATAACGAAACTTGCTATATTTGAGCCAATACAGATGAAGCAATAAAGTTTAAAATCTAATATATGAATTCTTATATATTTAGTTATCATTATGGATCACTCTGTTTTCAATATTCTCTATGTTTAGCTTCTCTTTATTTCCACATTTCCTTATTTTTGTTTGCTGGATCAAAATATATTTCACCATTTTGTGTGTTCCCTAACAACACGTTTGAATCAACGAATTATATATAGTAAGCAAAATTGAAGAAAAACAACTAGATGGGAAACGTCGCCATTTGAGAAAACACGATGCTACTTGGCAGAGTCACTTGAGGCTAAGGGATAAAAACATTTGCAAAATCAGCTAAAACGGCGGATATGTCGCAATAAATGGTCGGTGCTCTTCGTCTGGACATTTCTTAGGCTCTGTTTTTTTTTCACAGAAACCATGCTGGAACGAATCTTACTCCTAACATTCTTTAAGTCATCCGATATCGCGCAGGTATACATTCCTTACCTGAGGGATCTGCTGCTTTTCTTTGTCCTTCGCTGAAAGAAGAAGCTGAATTCAGAAGGTAAGTTCCTCAGAGCATGTTACATTCTGGTACAGTCGATGCTATATATAATGCTATTTTCTATACTCCATCTTCTAATTACAATATTGATTCACTATATGTGTGATATTTTAAGTAATAACTCTTTCTTTCTTTCATTGCGCGGGAATTTTAGTTTGTTTATTCCTCGGTACGTTATAGAAAGGATCGACTGTACCTTCTATAAGACAAGAACATTCGGTGTCACATCAAATTATTGTAGGTTTATATTTTGACTCGTTAGTGCATGTGAAAACCCTACCTATACATTCGTGCACATACACTCATGAACAAATTTAATGAAGTGAAAGGACTTTGTTGTCATCGAGGTCTTTTTTTTAAGAAGACAAACAATTTTGTTCACCCTTGGTTATCTCGTGTGTCTTCAATAAAGGTCACTGGTATATCAAATATCTTTCAGAGTTATTATCTGAATCCCTATATACATGCCAATAGGTAAAACTTCCTTAACTTTTGTCCATGAATGTAGTATTTGACCAATCGCAAGTATATTTAGGATTTTTCAAAATTCAGCATATTTACTTGTTAATGGTCCTAGATTTTGATATAAAAATGAATAGTCTAAATATACCTTCATACGAGTACACAAATATATTCTCTATACACAATTGAACACTAGATAGACTTGTTCGGCAGACGTTTACAAACGACTGAGTGATGGAAAGAGTGATTAATCATGAAGTAATGTATGTAATAAGCTTGCACGCAATAGCAACATATTGTACACCTTAATGCTACTCCATATCTATGCATGTGTAAACTTAAATATTTTGTTTTGGAAATACAAAAAATACCATTTATTCATTTCGCTTTCTACACTGGCCACAAAAAAAAATTACATCACCTATAGAAATACTTATTTAATTTTCTGAAAATTGGTGAGCTATACTTGTATAATGGTTTTTATTTTTCTTGAAAAAAGATACTTCGGCCAGTATAAATCTTTTTTAAAAGATTTATACTGGCCGAAGTATCTTTTTTCAAGAAATATTAATGCCGGCCAGGCAGCCTCTATCTTCACGATATTGTATAATGGTAATGTAAAAATTAATTTATTCAAATTTTAAAAAGGAAGGTAAATTTATTGAGATCCACAACTTTTATCAATATTTGGTGTGTCCTCCTTTGGCACGTATACAAGCAGCTATACGGGGAGGCATACTGTCATACATTTTCTTATGGCTTCTTGTGGGGGGATAGACCAAACCATTTCAATTTTTTATGAAGTTTTTGAAGATTACTTGGCTGTGTAAATTGCAAAGTTTCTCTTCCCATCATGTCCCATACACGCTCGATTGGGGAAGGTTCTGGGGACTATGCGGGCCAGGAAAGGATATCAACATTTTGAAGGAAGGCTCATGAGATGTTGGATGTATGTGGTCGGTAAATATCTTGTTGGAAAATGTCATTATTAGTTTGCTCAAGAAATGATAACACAACAGGTTTCAAAACATCTGCAATGTCTAGCTGAGCAGTTATTGTGCCTTGAATAAAATCTGAAGTGGTTCTTCTTTCATAGCTGATGCCATCCCACACCATGAAGTCAGGGGTTCTTTCTGTATGCCTTTCCACAATACAGTACTGATGTGATCTTTCTTGGGGACTGCATCTAACATGTATCCTGCCGTCATGAACCCCCAAAATAAACCTAGATTCATTAGAAAAAATGACAATGCCATTCATGAGCCCAAATACGTCCCTCTTCGCACCAACTGAGCCTGTCGCTTCTATGTTTGACAGAGAGTAAAATGCTTAATAAAGGCCGGCGATTACGGAGTTCTGCTTCGACAAGACCGTTATTAATGGTGTTCAAAGATGGTTCAGACTTATTCTGCACGTGTAGAGCTGCTTGAATCATTTGTAGTTGTTCGTCCTGTCTACTGCAACCATTCTTCAAAACCTCTCTCTTTCTGTTATTATTCTAGGGCGACCTGAGTCGGTTTTCTTGAACTTGTATTTTCCTCTGAACACCGAGACCAAATTCTTACAACAGTACTTTGATTTCAGCCTAATTTCATAACAAATTCTCTAGTAGAAATTCCACTTTCTCAGAGGCCTATGTAAAATCATCAATTTGCTTGTATGACACCCTTTCTTCTGCCTTGACACACTACAGATTAAAGATGGTCTTAATAATAAAATAAACAAGATAACTCTAATATATGATACACTAAGAAGGCTATTTAAATACCCATCATGAATAAACAAGAGGCTATCTTTATGCATTCATATATTCAAGTTACGGTTTGAGAAAATTTGATCATTTACATAAGTATGAGAATTTTATAGGTGATGCAATTTCTTTTGCGGCTAGTGTAAAATAAAATTTATAACATTAAATTGTTGACTCAACACCACATTTTACTTCTTCGGTTTGTTTCTATTTATGTTGCAGCCTTTCTCTGCATTGTAAAGGTAAGTGGTCGCGTGCAGTTACTTTCCTTCATTTATATGGTGGCTAGACATGGGGTAGGTAACCATTAATCTATCTTCGGATCTGCCACCCATAGGTAAGGTCTGGTCAATGGTTGCAGAACGACTGGCTCGTCACCACACACAAGTCGCTACTGTCGATGAACTGTGACATCGTGTTGAAGCTGAATGGAAAACTGTATTTAAATTACAAGAGAAGGAATCGCCTGACATCATCTTGAAGAAGAAATAAAAGTTAACGGCGACGAGTTTATTTTATTAAAGTTGTAAAATTCGGCAAGCTTTAATAAAAGAAACTCGTCGCCGTTAACTTTTGTTTCGTCGTCAAACTTTATTTATACATGCCATTCAATATCTGTTTGACTCAATGCCTAGGAGTATAAGTGCTGTTGATGCTGCCAAAGGCGGTATTTCTGGGCACTGATTTCTCAGGATCCATACCTCACAATTCTAGAAAATTTAATCTCTTGTTATTCTCATTGGAATTTATTTGGCCAACAACTATCATTTTACAAAAAGGTTGCGGCGTCTTATGCCTTTTTTTTGTAATTTGTCAAAATCCGCAAACCCGTGATAATGAGCTATTACTTTATTATTTGCATTTCTTCCTAGTGTTGAAATTTTAATGACCAGTCGGGAATATCCACACAAATAATTAGAAGAGACAAAAACCCAATGGTACAAAATTCCTGTAACACCCTCAACGCTTCGTAACCTCCATACTACACTAAAATCTCCTGTGAGTAACCATCCATCTCGGAGACCACTAGCCTAAGTGACCACTACTACACTGAGGGGCCACCATCCTGAGCGACAAGCTCTCTGAATGACCACTACCCTGAGCGACCACCGCCCTAAATGACTACCTCTGAGTGACTTTGGGTGAACTTCATCCTGAACGACCACCTCCTTTGAGTGACCACTACCCTAAGCGACCACCGTCCTGAATGACTACCTCTGAGTGAATCTACACTGAATGAACCTGAACGACCACCTCCTTTAAGTGACCACTACCCTGAGCGACCACCGCCCTTAATGGCTACCTCTGAGTGACTCTACACTGAGTGAACCTGAACGACCACCTCCTTTGAGTGACCACTACCCTGAGCGACCATCGTCCTGAATGACTACCTCTGAGTGAATCTACACTGAATGTACCTGAACGACCGCCTCCTTTGAGTGACCACTACCCTGAGCGACCACCGTCCTGAATGACTACCTCTGAGTGACTCTACACTGAGTGACCTTCATTATGAACGACCACCTCTTTGAACGACCACTACCCTAAGTAACCAATATTCATAGCAACCACCTATCTGGGTGACCGCTACTCAAAGAGACCACCTCTTTGAGCGACCATCATCCTGTAGGGGTTCACCATTAAAAAGTCCACCCCAGGAGATAGCAGAGTTATCATTTTACGCGGTCTCTCATGAAGAGTTGTTTATTGTGTAGTATTCTTCGTGTGTGAATTCCAATAGAGTTTATCGAGGTCACCGATCTTATAAAACGTATCATTATTTCCAAAAAAAAAAAAAGCTTTTGTTGGTCAATAAATTGTGCATGCCATCATAAGTGGATAATTATTGAATGCCAATATACTACTCAAAAGGTGAATGAGCATTTCAGAGAAGCAATTCACTCGTCCTACAAACCAGCAATAGTTTAATAAAGTCGAGACAAAATCTACCAGAGTCAAAAGATATCTGGGAAACAACTATATTCCATCTTAGAAGAGGAATCGCCAATATATAGACATCTTGTCAATACATTCAAAGTGCACAGTCTGCACTATTAAAAAAAAGATAATATGCATTATATACACTATGAAAAAACGAAAGAAAAAAAATGAAAGATAAAAAGATCAGGTGTTGAAATCAAAAATAAAAATGGCATATCCTGACCAGGAGCACATGTGCTTTACAGAAGGCAGAGCGCCATCTGGTGGAACAGAAATCAACTAAACATTGATTTAGCCTGTTCCCTGATATTTGGCCTGAAAAGCGCCAAAAAGCGCGAAACGCGTTCGTGGATGGCTTTTCTTGATTTATCAAGAAATTGGGTTGGCCAAATATCAGGGAACAGGCTAAATTAATGTTTAGTTGATTTCTGTTCCACCAGATGGCGCTCTGCCTTCTGTAAAGCAAATATATACACTATGTACAATGAATATGGCACCTCTGCCAGCGCTGCATATATACATAGAACAATATTGCATAGAACAATATATAGAACAATGCCATTTCTAGAATAAATACTTAATGCCTCAGAGAGAGAGAGAGAGAGTGTGTAGTACTATTTTCAATATGTGCCTTGGAATGTTCCAAATTCGCTGTGGAATTCCACGAAAGAAAACATACCCATGGGGAATGGCCTCTATGATGACATCATAGCCTTTATAATCCGAAAGTTAGTCGTCCGGCTCTAGGGAAAGTGTTGCTGTGCGAGTGTTTGTTTTCCTCAGCCGTAGATCAGGATCAACGCTGGCTGTCCTAGATGCTGCCCCTGTAATTTGGACGGGACCCAGACGATAGGAACTTCTTCAAGGCGTTAATTGCGGGCCATCGAACTGGATGCTATTTGAACTTGTGGTCTGGAGACCATTATGAAATACCTTCTGTGTTTTGTGTACGATCTATAAATGATCTATAATATGTGGTTGTATTTTTGTATGACTTTATTTTGGTACCACGATATTTGAACTTCCTTTTGACGTCGAGTTTACTGCTCTAAACTGGGAATATTCGGGCAAGTACTTTCCTTTTTTCATAAACAAGAGCATAACAAGATCCGTAAAAGTAAAACAAATTTTTAAAATATTTTATAAAATTGATCAATTTATGGCACAAAAAACGTAAAAATAATTTATAAATTATTGTAGATCAAAAGGTATAACAACTTTGTTATTGGCCATTTTTTTTTAAATAATAAAATATCAAAAGGATCTTGAAAAAAGATACTTCATCCAGTATAAATCTTTTTATTACCTCGACGTTTCGACAAAAAGCTTTTGTCCTCGTCAGGAGCAAACAAAAATTAAAACATATGGCAAGGCGTTAAAAATTATTATAAGGCTCTAAGGGCGCTCTCACGCGATATTCGAAATTTTGTACAACATCTAAAGCACGAGTCAAAAATAAATATTTAACTCACAAAAGACTATGATCTATGAGATAAAATTATGATATACATATATATATTAAGAAATTATAAACAAAAATAAATATAAAAATAATAATAACATTTAAAAGATTTAACAATAGTATATATTAATCGATATCTATTATGTACAATTTATACTTACCCTTTATAACTACTTTTTTAAATTTAAAAACAAATTGTATTGTAGCGGATATCTTCATATACATTTAAAGTTATTTTCCCCATTTCCCGTGATACCCACCCCTCTAAAAATAATCTTTCTTTTTTAAATTTTATATTCCTATGAAATATCTCAATATCATTCCAATCTGGCCTATGTCCTGAATATAATGCATGTTCCCCAATTTTGCTTAACGCCCTTCTCCCCATTAAACCCTGTTGGTGTTCTTTAATCCTAGTCTCTAAATTACGGCCTGTTTCTCCTACATAAATTTTGTCACATTGTGTGCATTTAATTCCATAAATTACATTACTTGGTTTTGATGTGTCTATGTTATCCTTCATTATGCTATTTCTAGTTTAAAATTCCCTTTTTGTCCCCGTACTATACCAAATATTATATTTAAATTTTCTCAAAATTCTAGATATTTCGTTATCTATATCTCTAAGATATGGAATAATTATATTATTCCAATAAACTTTATTCCTTTTTGAATTTGGCCTATCTATTTCATATCTTCTAATCCATTTGTTTGTGAAACCATCTGGATAATCAGATTGTTCTAGTTCTGCTCTAATTTTCATTATCACTTTTTTATAAATATCTCGGTCTGTGCATACTTGTTTGGCTCTTTGTACAAGAGATTTTATCACCTGTCTTTTATGTATCATAGGATTATTGGAATTAAAGTTTAGATGTATACCACAGTCTGTTGGCTTCCTGAAAACGCTGGTTAAAATTGAACCATCTTCTTTGCGAGTTAGTCCTACATCTAAGAATGATAAAAATCCCTCATTTTCTGTTTCAACCGTGATTTCTATTCCTCTTTCTAAATTATTCAACATGACCATGATTACATTAAGATTTTCTTTGCGGATCACTGCAAAAACATCATATATGTATCGGCCCCAGATTCTTATTCCCTCAATCAAGATTGCCTTTTTATCTACCGATGCCATTACGATGTCAGCAATGATCATGCTTGTAGGGCAACCCATAGCAGTGCCGTCTTTTTGCCTGTAAAATTTATTCCCATATCTGAAGTAAATATTATCTAAACATAACCTAAAGCCTTCTATCATTTCGTTGATTTCTAATCCTTTGTTTTCGCAATCTTTTCTCTTCACCTCAAAATATTCCCTTATTTCTTTAAGAGCTAGAGTTCTATTGATATTGGTGAAAAGTGATTTGACATCAAAGGATACCATTATTTCATGGTCATTTAACTTCAAATTTTTAGTGATATCTAATAGCTCTTTCCTATTTCTAATCTCTAACCCGGAAATTTTACTTGTACTCGGTACCTGTTTTTTAAGCCAGTCCGCTAAACGTCTGGGGTGGGGGCCTTGAATCCTGACACAATGGGCCGTAGGGGAACTCCTTCTTTATGGATCTTTGGTAGTCCTTTGAAGAGAGGTGCGGCGACATCTTCTAGCTTCATTTTTCTTTTATCAATGTCCTTAGACTTCATGTTTTTGATGAATTTTGATATTTTGAGTTTTATCTTTTTAGTAGGGTCTTCGCGAATTTCTTCATATGTATTATTATCGTTGAGAAGGCTCTTTATTTTATCATTGTAATCTTCTCTCTTCATCACGACTGTCTTGCCTCCTTTATCTGCTCTAGTTATAACTATGTTGTCATCATTTTTAAATTTCTTTATAGCCTCCCATTCGGAGCGTTTTGTCTTCTCTAACTCAAATTTATTTTGTTTTTTTGTTGTCCTTGATATAGCATTTGAAATTTTGTTTCTAATATTAATTTTATCATTTTCATTCAAATTTCTAATCCCATTCTCAATGTTGGAAATTAATCTAATGTAATCAGATTTAAGTGGCATAGGTCTATAGTTGGACCCTTTATCAAGAAGCCTCAGCTGCTCTTCAGTTAAATCCTTCCCTGAGATGTTGCATACTCTTCATAGGAATATAAAATTTAAAAAAGAAAGATTATTTTTAGAGGGGTGGGTATCACGGGAAATGGGGAAAAGAACTTTAAATGTATATAAAGATATTCCGCTACAATACAATTTGTTTTTAAATTTAAAAAAGTAGTTATAAAAGGTAAGTATAAATTGTACATAATAGATATCGATTAATATATACTATTGTTAAATCTTTTAAATGTTATTATTATTTTTATATTTATTTTTGTTTATAATTTCTTAATATATATATGTATATCATAATTTTATCTCAAAGATCATAGTCTTTTGTGAGTTAAATATTTATTTTTGACTCGTGCTTTAGATGTTGTACAAAATTTCGAATATCGCGTGAGAGCGCCCTTAGAGCCTTATAATAATTTTTAACGCCTTGCCATATGTTTTAATTTTTGTTTGCTCCTGACGAGGACAAAGGCTTTTTGCCGAAACGTCGAGGTAATAAAAAGATTTATACTGGCTGAAGTATCTTTTTTCAAGAAATATGAATGCCGGCCAGGCAGCCTCTATCTTTACGATATCAAAAGGAGATAAAAAATAATAAATTATGAAGGTATTAAAAATGTTTATATGGAATTTAAAGATTTTAAATGTTAGTAATACCATTAATGTGCGTGTGTGTAAAAGAGAGAGTGAGATAGGGAAGAATAAAATTGTAAATAAAAATTTAAAATAATAAAATAAAGAAATAACATTTTAATGAGTAAAATAAAAGGATTTAAAAGCGCGAATGTTTCTTTTATACATAAAACGAACTTCTACTGTCCTTACTGCGATGAAAAAAATATATTGGGAGGGCTTGGCTCATCAGTGGTGAACCCTCCCAGCGGTTTCGCCAATTTAATCCACCAGACCGCTTCTCAGAGCTCTAATACTGTATTGGATCATTCTGCTTTTATATGCTACACTGAAGGATGGAATCTTAGAAATGGTTTTCAAGTAAACTATGGACATAAGCTTATAGGACAGTAGAATTACATTCAAATATTTGCTTCGAGCAATGCTCTTCAGCAAACTATAAAGACAAGGCCAGTTACACATAAATTAACACAAATCAATAACGCGCCATCTATATATATAAAATAAAAGGATTTAAAAGCGCGAATGTTTCTTTTATACATAAAACGAACTTCTACTGTCCTCTGAGAAGCGGTCTGGTGGATTAAATTGGCGAAACCGCTGGGAGGATTCACCACTGATGAGCCAAGCCCTCCCAATATATTTTTTCATCGCAGTAAGGACAGTAGAAGTTCGTTTTATGTATAAAAGAAACATTCGCGCTTTTAAATCCTTTTATTTTATATATATAGATGGCGCGTTATTGATTTGTGTTAATTTATGTGTAACTGGCCTTGTCTTTATAGTTTGCTTAAGAGCATTGCTCGAAGCAAATATTTGAATGTAATTCTACTGTCCTATAAGCTTATGTCCATAGTTTACTTGAAAACCATTTCTAAGATTCCATCCTTCAGTGTAGCATATAAAAGCAGAATGATCCAATACAGTATTAGAGCTCTGAGAAGCGGTCTGGTGGATTAAATTGGCGAAACCGCTGGGAGGGTTCACCACTGATGAGCCAAGCCCTCCCAATATATTTTTACATCGCAGTAAGGACAGTAGAAGTTCGTTTTATGTATAAAAGAAACATTTGCGCTTTTAAATCCTTTTATTTTATATATATATATGGCGCGTTATTGATTTGTGTTAATTTTAATGAGTGTAAATGGTAATTTTAACAAAGAATAAGGAAGCTAAAAGTATAAACAAATTAAGCTGACTGCTATTAATATTTTAAAAAATTAGGTGAAGGAAGATATATATGGTTCTGGAATTATTTCATATCTGTTCACACTAGCTGGGTTTTTTAAAATTTATTTTAAATGGAATTTCCTTTGGTGGGCGAATTACGGATGCCCCTGTACACAATAGATGTTTTGTCCCAATCTGGTTGAATTATCGATTGATAGGGCTCTACCATGGCGAATCTTTCCTTGAAATATTTGCAAGAAAATGTGTGTTCTTTCTGTGGCTAGGCAAGATCGCCATCGTTAGCATCAACGTCCGGGGCCTCGAGACCCGCGTCATCAACTGCCACCTGTCCCACACTCCTGAAGAACGGAATCTTCAACTGCAGGTCATCGCAGAGGAAGATGCGTGGGCTCTCGGCGACTTCAACATCTCCGAGGAGTCCTCGAGCGACATCGGGTCTGGAGCCGTGGAAGCCTTCGCGGAACTCCTAGGCCGAACCGCCCTCGTCGACACCGCCTCCATCTTCAATGCCGCGCACCTACCTACGAGGGTTGCGAGTTACGGAAGCCGGGTAGACGCCGCCCGTCTGGATCGAGTTCTAATACCATCAAGACTCTCCGGACGCGTCACCCGTTACTGGACCCTCAAATACTGCTGTTCGGACCACCGTGCCATCCTTCTCCAAGTGGGAGATCCCCCTTCACCATCTGCGCCACCAATCTCCGCGCTGCTTCGACTGGCGCCTGTCATCGAGAGAGTTGAGGCGCTTCTCTGTGAAGCTTCTATGAAGATCGAAGACACCCCTCCTGGAGATCTATGGAGAGAATGGGGGAAACTGAAGCGGTACCTGGCGGAAGACATCAAGTGCCTCTCCATTCCTCGCGCTGAAGACGAAAACTACATCGCCAGAGCAAGCCGGTTTCTGCGTTCCAGGCTCGAGGCCAAGACCGTAGATGCCGGTTACCCTTCGCTGCCTGAGCTTGGGCGCGCCTTGCGCCTTCGAATACCTCGATCGGAAATGGCAACCGTCTTCGACGCCCAGGGGAACCCCGTCGAGGGAGTGAGCCTGAGGAACACCGTCTTCAACTGAAACAGAGAAGGTTTCGATAGCTCTGCCTGCTGCCCGGAGGCCATCGCTGGGTTCCTGCAGGGAGCTGTGGAGAGCATCACCCTGGAGGACAGTGACCCGCTTCATCGAGCAGATATCTCCTTGAGTGAAGTGGAAACTGCCATCAGCCGTCTGCCTTAAGGGAAAGCGGCTGTTTGGGATAGCGTGCCCTGCGAGTTCGTCAAAGTCTTCGAGGACTTCTTCGGAAGGGCCATACATCGAGTCATCCTCGAATCCAAGCTTCGCGGGGCTCTGCCTGAATCCTCGAGGAGAAACATCATCTGCCTCGTCCCCAAAGCGCACGGTGGTACGGGCCTAAGCGGCTACCGGCCTATATCTCTACCAACGGCGGACTACAGAATCGTCAGCGGCATACTTCTGGGTCGTCTTCGTCGCCACCTACCAGCCATCGTGCCGGAATGTCAGACGTACGCCGTTCCGGAAAGATACCCCTCCTGGAAAATCGCGTGCGTATCTGACGAGGTGGCCCTGGCCTTCAAGAACAAGTCGCCCCTGACAGTCATCTCCACCGACCTGCAGTCCGCCTTTGATAATGTGGACCAGGAGTTCCTGGCCACCCAGCTGCGCTCCATCGGCCTGAATCCGCCCTTCATGGAATGTCTCCACCTTTTCTACGCGGAGGCCGATACTACTATCAATGTCGATGGAAACTTCACCCGCCCATTCAGAATGCGCAGAGGGCTTCGGCAGGGTTGTGTCTGCAGCACAGCCCTATTCTCCATCTTCACCAGTCCCCTCCTGCGCCACCTGAGAGAGCTCTCGGAAGAGGGAACGTCCTGGCGTACGCCGATGATATTCTCCTGCTGATCCGTGAAGATTGGCAGTTCGAGAAAGTCAAGACCATCTTTGACGAATTCCGGCGTGCGTCTGGAGTATGCCCGAACTTCACCAAGAGTAAGGGATTGTGGTGTGGCGCCTGGAGGGACGGCGCCGACTCTCCGCTGGGCATCTCGTGGTCCGCATCTTCCATCACGGTGCTGGGCTGCGAAGTTACATCTGGCCAAGAAACCTCGGTCCAGGTAAATCATCTTCTGGGCATCCTGAGAGAGCAATCTCTAGATGGTCCCCATACGTCCGTGGCTTCTCCCTGGTCGGGCGAGCGAGAGCGGCCAACTCGCTGGGCTTCAAGGGAGTTCAGGCTGCATGCCTAAGCGGAGGGGGAAAATGCTTATTCATGGCTGGTGGAGTCCAGTGCCTGGATGGCCCTCTTGTCCTTGGGTTCCTGCTGATGCCTCGTCGCCGTCGGCTGCTAGATCTGTGGGAGCAGGTCTCCTCTATCCTGAGCCTGAACCACCGAGTGGTTCCCACTCCCGCCCTACTGAACCTGCCTCTCGTCAGGTTCCTGGCAACGCCATCGCTTCGGGCTCCTTCAAGATGGAAAGGAGTGCGCGTCCGCGACCTGGCGGGTCCTGTTACGTCCCTCACCACCAGGCTGACGAGGAGCACCTGCGACGATGCAGCCGCCCTTGGTTCATTTTGCCGCCGTCTAGTGGCGGAAACCGCGGGGAGCTCGCATCAGGAGAGGAGCCTGGAGGAAGCGTGGTGCTGCGTGGGACGGCCACGCCGTTCTTGCGCATCAGCACACGCACTGCGCGTCGCATTTTGGTGCGTCCCCGTCTGGCCGCCGTTCTCATCTCGCGGTATCTCCGGCGCTGGGCGCATGTCGGCTACGTGCCCCTCACCAGCCTGGCGTTCTCATCCCTCCGTCGCTGCTCCTTCGGAGGTCATGCAGCGGACATCGCTCTGCGGCTGGCCCTGCACACCCTGCCTCATCCGGAGCACCTGGCGTCGAGCCAACCCGTCTGCATCGCCTGCGGCTCCAACGACCTGTCGCTGGCCCACCGCTACTGGTCCCGCAGCGCCGTCCGCCCTCTCATCCGAGAGGTGTTCTCCATCATCGGGCGGCCGCCGGACCTGCAGTCCTGGATCTTCGCGATGGACCTCGAGGACCACGCCATCACCATCTCCTCAGCGGCAAAGCATGCCATCTACGTGTTATTCGTAGATCGCGAAATCCATGGTGTCGCTGGGGACCCATTGGCGATCTTCCATCAAACTCTGCAGCGGTGGCAGAGGCGCCATGTACATAGTTGTATATTTAATCATTTTTGTTATAACCATCATCCTCATTATAAATCTCTCATTATCACATAAATAGTGCGGACTTGTGCACTTTACATTTTTTTGACAAGAGATCAATAAAACTATGCCAATTGTCTCTTTCTCCAAATTTAGATTTAGTTTACATATCAAGGGATAGTCTGCTAAATTGATGGCAAGCATTCTTCATGCTACTCCAATGAATAAATGGATGCTGAATACCATCAGATCTGTTGTCCATTGTCTAAAAGCTATTTCCTTCCATCTAATATATACTTGTACACACTTTTAATTTCAAATTTATGTAAAATACTTTGAGATAGCTTTCTTTTGTTTGCCTTTAAGTTATTGGTTCATTAACATTTCGAATATTTTAATATCCCGATGGAAATTTTATGATATTTTTTTTTCTATTTCTTCAACTTGTTCTTCTTATCTTTTTATATTTCATGTTCAATGTTTCTTGTGCTCTGACTCACTGCTTCCCTTCTAATTCTCACTGGTTTTAGTATCTACCCCGGACAACTAATGCCTTGCTTGTTCGGTTTATATAGTCCGTAAGATTTATTCTTGGTTCAATGATATTTGGATATACTCGTACTCAAAAGTATCAGGGAATATCAGGGAACAGGTTAAATAAATGAATAGTTGATTTCTGTTCCACCAGATGGCGCTCTGCCTTCTTAAAAGAAGGGAAGGGAACATGTTCTCCTGGTCAGGATATGCCTACTTTGTTTTTAATACTAAAAAGTGAATATTTATTTTAAACATAATTAAATATTGTTCATTTAAAAAAAAATTAACAAACATATTATTAATGAAGTTATTTGTTGTAGATATAAAGTATGAAAATGGACATAAGATATGTTAATAGATTTACATGATAAATAATGATTCAACCATCAGTATTGTAGCATAAATATTGTATATGACTATATATATTAGAGGCTGCTCGAGAGGTTTGACTTTACTCTTTTAAATTTTTAACAAAGCTTCACAAACTATGAAGAGGATTTTAAACTTCAAGCACCTTTCTTCAGATTAGATGACAATGTTTTAAAGACAAAGACCTGTTTTTGTATAATATATTTCAAAATTCCTTTTATTCATCAATATATTTCCATTAGAATTTTTCGATAAATATCTAATCTAAAATATTTCCATAGGCATGAACTTATTACATGCATATAAAATACCATGACTCATGTTAAATAGAAGCAAAAAAAAATAAAAAATAAAATAATATATTCTATGGAAAAATAGAGGAAGATATTATGGTAGTGAATATATGATAACGCATCTCCTGACAGAGCGCTGATGATAAGTTGCGTATTGAATCTGCTGAATATTAACTAAACGAAGGCCAAGAGACCGAAACTTGTAGATGATAGACTTAATTTTTCATTAGAATGAGAAAATTTTGGGAGGAGGGAATATACCAGTGAGAGAGAAAGCTAAAGGCGGGTACCAAGTCATACTTTAGTAAATAGCTATCGTACAAACACAACCACGCTACACGAGGATATTTGTCCACATGTCCAATGTTGATATAGGCGCATTAATGACCTTGCATCCACAACTACACCATAAATGTACCACTACACCTCTCACTGAATTATTTACCACTTATATAACATTCGCAGAGGCGATATCGCAGCCAATGAGGATCTTCCGAGGCGCGATTATTGCTAGTTGAATACTTTAACATTCGGCATTCAATGGTTTATTATGTAACGGCCGCTTATAATTTTTACATTGAACGGTCGTCTGGTATGTTGAAATTGTGGCAAAAATGTATTTATTTGATTTATATGTTGAAAATATTCTCTCGTGTAAAATATCGCCTAGAACGGATAAGCATCACAGAACACTAATACAAAATGTTATAAGTAGGAATACCTTTATGACAGGGGTCAGTAAACTGCGGCTTGCGGGCCACATGCGGCTCTTTGGATGTGAAACTGTGGCTCTTTATATAGTTCCATACGCAAATATTATTTATGTGAGCGCTATTTATTGTTGGCAAGAAAAGAATGGTGGCTCTTTACAAATTTTGAAATTTTGTAAATTGCAATTTTTGACTCTTCCGACTCAAAAGTTTGCCGACCCTGTTCTACGATACCCAAAAAACCTTTACTCTCTTATTATTATTAAAAGTTTTACTTAACTTATTAATATGTCAGTCTGTCGTTCTGTCTGTCTGTCTACAAATCTCGTAATCAATTTTAAATATACTCACAGAGCACCTAGAAGACTGAAATTAGGTACACATTTTCGAATCTGATGAAAATCCAAGTTAAATAAATTTCAGACTTCTAGGTGATCGGGGTGGTGGGGAATTGGCCTATGGATTATATACTCATAGGGCACCTAGAAAACTGAAATTTGGTGTACACTTGTTAAAACCTGATGATATTGAAGTTGCCAAAATATCAGATTTCTGGGAGGTCGGCAATGAACTAATTTAATTTCTATATTCAATATAAAATTTTGTAAACGAATACAATAAAGCATCAAGGGCTGCGTATCTGCGTAAAGATACGCAGCCCTTGATGCTTTATTGTATTCGTTTATAAATTGTACAGGGTTTTTCATTCTATAAAATTTTGTGTACATTTTTAATATACTTTAGAACACGTAGAAGTTTGATATTAAATTACTAGTTCAATCCAACTAACATAGAAAATGTACAAAATTTCCGACTTCTAGGTGTCCGCGAGGGTCGGGAATAGACGAGAGAATTTCCTTCCTTTCATACGAACAGAAATGAGGGCAGTCGTTTCTTTGGCGTAATAAGCGGCTAGAGTTCCATAAAATGTGGTCGGGGTTTTTCGGGACAGAAATAATTTCTATATGTCTATAAAGTTCTAATATAGTTCCTGTGACAGCATAGAATTATTACATTTTGTATACTCGCTCGATTTTGATAACAATGCAGGTTCATAAATTTTGAGACTTCTTGGTTTCGGGTATTGGACTAATTTCTATATTTAGGAGATGAAAACATAAAAGAGAGAGCACGAATTTTTCTTTTACACATAAACAAATTCTATTAGGACGTAAGTTTCTAAAGAGCGGCAAAATCACCTCCACAGTCTTCTAGCGCCATCTCTCGATGCAATTTCTAAACACTTACAAAGTGGAAAAATTCGAAATTGTTTATAAAATTATTTTTAAATTGTGTGTGTTGTGTTTGTATATAAATCTATATGATTATTTAAAATAAATTTCGACCACAAATAGATCAATCATTTATTATTATCTTTCATATATCACACTTAAAAAAGAATAAGCATGCCCTACTTTACTAATGCACTTTATCATACTAATCGACCTATTTGTACTCTTGAATCAATACATAGCTCACTATATAAATACGCACTTTTTTACTATACTTATAAATTCAAAACTCTTTATTAAGGTACTGGATTTGATCGATATTGGCTTTACTGTAGTAATCACCTTACATTTCTAATACACACGTTCGTGCTAATTGAATCAATACCTGCCTCACTTTTCTAATGTTCCTTTTTATTGTACTTATATATTCTACTATATTAGTATAGTAATGTACTAATTAATATACGTTGCTGCATTAGTGACCTACTGTATGAATACACCTTAGTGTACTTATACACTTTAATATACTAGTTTCACTGCTGTAGTAATACACACGCTACTCTATTAATATACTACTGTATTGAAATATGTTACTAAATTAGTCCATTACTGTAGTAATACCGCTATCTATTAATGTATTAATGTACTACTTTACTAAAATATGTTGATAAATTAGTGCACTGCTGTACTAATACACCTTGGTATACTAGTTGCACTACTGTAGCAATACACGCTGCTCTATTAATGTATTACTGTATTAAAATATGTTGATATAGTGCACTACTTAAGTAATACACACTACTCTATTAATGTACTACTGTACTAAAATATGTTGATAAATTAGTCCACTGCTGTACTAATACACGCTATCTATTAATGTACTACTTTACTAAAATATGTTGATAAACACAAGGTAATAAGACCAAATCCAAATAAATAAATAGTGTGTGACGTTTCGGTAACAGCTTTGTTACCATCTTCAGACAAAAAGGTAACAACGCTGTTACCGAAACGTCACACACTATTTATTTATTTGGATTTGGTCTTATTACCTTGTGTTTATAATCTATAATCCAAATTGTGCCTTATCAATATGTTGATAAATTAGTGCACTGCTGTACTAATACACCTTGGTATACTAGTTGCACTACTGTAGTAATACACGCTGCTCTATTAATATACTACTTTACTAAAATATGTTGATAAATTAGTGCACTGCTGTACTAATACACCTTGGTATACAGTTGCACTACTGTAGTAATACACGCTGCTCTATTAATATACTACTGTACTAAAATATGTTGATAAATTAGTGCACTGCTGTACTAATACACCTTGGTATACTAGTTGCACTACTGTAGTAATACACGCTGCTCTATTAATGTACTACTGTATTAAATATGTAACTAAATTTGGGCACTGCTTTACTAATACACTTTAGTATACTAGTTGCACTACAGTACTAATACACGATACTCTATTAATATACTACTGTATTAAATAATGTTACTAAATTAGTGCAATACTGTAGCAATAAACGCTACTCTATTAATGTAATACTGTGCTAATTATTGTACTACATACTAATATAACCTACTCTTCTAATACGTACTTTTGAAATATTTAAAAAATACACCCTATGTGCTAATTCGTGTTTCTGTATTAGTGCACTACTATACTAATTCATTTTATTGTTCTAGTGTACAAAAATATATTAATACAAACACACTTCCGTACAATTGAACCAATACAAAATACCTTATTAATACTTGTTACTGTTCTAGTAAGCTACTGTACTCTGCCTTCTTCTACATATTTAGACCTGTGATGCCTTTGTACCACAAGTATTAATGGTAATAAAAAACTGCTGTAATAACACACTTTATATATTAACACAATTTTGTACTATTGAACCAATGCATACTGCTCTATTAATACCCGTTATTGTTATAGTTTTATACTGTACTAATGCATGCTACCTTACTAA
>CP092886.1:168998218-169065472 GCA_030710605.1 Cordylochernes scorpioides
AATTGTGCATGCCATTATAAGCGGGTATTTCTTGAATGCGAATATACTACTCAAAAGGTGAATGAGCATTTCAGAGAAGCAATTCACTCGTCCTACAAACCAGCAATAGTTTAATAAAGTCGAGACAAAATCTACCAGAGTCAAAAGATATCTGGGAAACAACTATATTCCATCTTAGAAGAAGAATCGCCAATATATAGACATCTTGTCAATACATTCAAAGTGCACAGTCTGCACTATTAAAAAAAAGATAATATGCATTATATACACTATGAAAAAAACGAAAGAAAAAAATAAAAGATAAAAAGATCAGGTGTTGAAATCAAAAATAAAAATGGCATATCCTGACCAGGAGCAAATGTGCTTTACAGAAGGCAGAGCGCCATCTGGTGGAACAGAAATCAACTAAACATTGATTTAGCCTGTTCCCTGATATTTGGCCTGACGAGCGCCAAAAAGCGCGAAACGCGTTCGTGGATGGCTTTTCTTGATTTATCAAGAAATTGGGTTGGCCAAATATCAGGGAACAGGCTAAATTAATGTTTAGTTGATTTCTGTTCCACCAGATGGCGCTCTGCCTTCTGTAAAGCAAATATATACACTATGTACAATGAATATGGCACCTCTGCCAGCGCTGCATATATAGAACAATGCCATTTCTAGAATAAATGCTTAATGCCTCAGAGAGAGAGAGAAAGAGTGTGTAGTACTATTTTCAATATGTGCCTTGGAATGTTCCAAATTCGCTGTGGAATTCCACGAAAGCAAATATACCCGTGGGGAATGGCCTGTATGATGACATCACAGCCTTTATAATCCGAAAGTTAGTCGTCCGGCTCTAGGGAAAGTGTTGCTGTGCGAGTGTTTGTTTTCCTCAGCCGTAGATCAGGATCAACGCTGGCTGTCCTAGATGCTGCCCCTGTAATTTGGACGGGACCCAGACGATAGGAACTTCTTCAAGGCGTTAATTGCGGGCCATCGAACTGGATGCTATTTGAACTTGTGGTCTGGAGACCATTATGAAATACCTTCTGTGTTTTGTGTACGATCTATAAATGATCTATAATATGTGGTTGTATTTTTGTATGACTTTATTTTGGTACCACGATATTTGAACTTCCTTTTGTCGTCGAGTTTACTGCTCTAAACTGGGAATATTCGGGCAAGTACTTTCCTTTTTTCATAAACAAGAGCATAACAAGATCCGTAAAAGTGAAACAAATTTTTAAAATATTTTATAAAATTTATCAATTTATGGCACAAAAAAACGTAAAAGTAATTTATAAATTATTGTAGATCAATAGGTATAACAACTTTGTTATTGGCCAGTTTTTTTTAATCATAAAATATCAAAAGGAGATAAAAAATAATAAATTATAAAGGTATTAAAAATGTTTATATGGAATTTAAAGATTTATAATGTTGGTAATACCATTAATGTGCGTGTGTGTAAAAGAGAGAGTGAGATAGGGAAGAATAAAATTGTAAATAAAAATTTAAAATAATAAAATAAAGAAATAACATTTTAATGAGTGTAAATGATAAGTTTAACAAAGAATAAGGAAGCTAAAAGTATAAACAATTTGGCTGAGTGCGATTAATATTTTTAAAAATTAGGTGAAGGAAGATATATATGGTTCTGGAATTACTTCATATCTGTTCACACTAGCTGGGTTTTTTAAAATTTATTTTAAATGGAATTTCCTTTGGTGGGCGAATTACGGATGCCCCTGTACACAATAGATGTTTTGTCCCAATCTGGTTGAATTATCGATTGATAGGGCTCTACCATGGCGAATCTTTCCTTGAAATATTTGCAAGAAAATGTGTGTTCTTTCTGTGGCTAGGCAAGATTGCCATCGTTAGCATCAACGTCCGGGGCCTCGAGACCCGCGTCATCAACTGCCACCTGTCCCACACTCCTGAAGAACGGAATCTTCAACTGCAGGTCATCGCAGAGGAAGATGCGTGGGCTCTCGGCGACTTCAACATCTCCGAGAAGCCGTGGAAGCCTTCGCGGAACTCCTAGGCCGAACCGCCCTCGTCAACACCGCCTCCATCTTCAATGCCGCGCACCTACCTACGAGGGTTGCGAGTTACGGAAGCCGGGTAGACGCCGCCCGTCTGGATCGAGTTCTAATACCATCAAGACTCTCCGGACGCGTCACCCGTTACTGGACCCTCAAATACTGCTTTTCGGACCACCGTGCCATCCTTCTCCAAGTGGGAGATCCCCCTTCACCATCTGCGCCACCAATCTCCGCGCTGCTTCGACTGGCGCCTGTCATCGAGAGAGTTGAGGCGCTTCTCTGTGAAGCTTCTATGAAGATCGAAGACACCCCTCCTGGAGATCTATGGAGAGAATGGGGGAAACTGAAGCGGTACCTGGCGGAAGACATCAAGTGCCTCTCCATTCCTCGCGCTGAAGACGAAAACTACATCGCCAGAGCAAGCCGGTTTCTGCGTTCCAGGCTCGAGGCCAAGACCGTAGATGCCGGTTACCCTTCGCTGCCTGAGCTTGAGCGCGCCTTGCGCCTTCGAATACCTCGATCGGAAATGGCAACCGTCTTCGACACCCAGGGGAACCCCGTCGAGGGAGTGAGCCTGAGGCACACCGTCTTCAACTGATACAGAGAAGGTTTCGATAGCTCTGCCTGCAGCCCGGAGGCCATCGCTGGGTTCCTGCAGGGAGCTGTGGAGAGAATCACCCTGGAGGACAGTGACCCGCTTCATCGAGCAGATATCTCCTTGAGTGAAGTGGAAACTGCCATCAGCCGTCTGCCTCAAGAGAAAGCGGCTGGTTGGGATAGCGTGCCCTGCGAGTTCGTCAAAGTCTTCGAGGACTTCTTCGGAAGGGCCATACATCGAGTCATCCTCGAATCCAAGCTTCTCGGGGCTCTGCCTGAATCCTCGAGGAGAAACATCATCTGCCTCGTCCCCAAAGCGCACGGTGGTACGGGCCTAAGCGGCTACCGGCCTATATCTCTACCAACGGCGGACTACAGAAGCGTCAGCAGCATACTTCTGGGAGGTCTTCGTCGCCACCTACCAGCCATCGTGCCGGAATGTCAGACGTACGCCGTTCCGGGAAGATACTCCTGGTCCACATTGTCAAAGGCGGACTGCAGGTCGGTGGAGATGACTGTCAGGGGCGACTTGTTCTTGAAGGCCAGGGCCAAATCGCGTGCGTATCTGACGAGGTGGCCCTGGCCTTCAAGAACAAGTCGCCCCTGAGAGTCATCTCCACCGACCTGCAGTCCGCCTTTGACAATGTGGACCAGGAGTTCCTGGCCACCCAGCTGCGCTCCATCGGCCTGAATCCGCCCTTCATGGAATGTCTCCACCTTTTCTACGCGGAGGCCGATACTACTATCAAGGTCGATGGAAACTTCACCCGCCCATTCAAATGCGCAGAGGGCTTCGGCAGGGTTGTGTCTGCAGCACAGCCCTATTCTCCATCTTCACCGGTCCCCTCCTGAGCCACCTGAGAGAGCTCTCGGAAGAGGGAACGTCCTGGCGTACGCCGATGATATTCTCCTGCTGATCCGTGAAGATTGGCAGTTCGAGAAAGTCAAGACCATCTTTGACGAATTCCGGCGTGCGTCTGGAGTATGCCCGAACTTCACCAAGAGTAAGGGATTGTGGTGTTGCGCCTGGAGGGACAGCGCCGACTCTCCGCTGGGCATCTCGTGGTCCGCATCTTCCATCACGGTGCTGGGCTGCGAAGTTACATCTGGCCAAGAAACCTCGGTCCAGGTAAATCATCTTCTGGGCATCCTGAGAGAGCAATCTCTAGATGGTCCCCATACGTCCGTGGCTTCTCCCTGGTCGGGCGAGCGAGAGCGGCCAACTCGCTGGGCTTCAAGGGAGTTCAGGCTGCATGCCTAAGCGGAGGGGGAAAATGCTTATTCATGGCTGGTGGAGTCCAGTGCCTGGATGGCCCTCTTGTCCTTGGGTTCCTGCTGATGCCTCGTCGCCGTCGGCTGCTAGATCTGTGGGAGCAGGTCTCCTCTATCCTGAGCCTGAACCACCGAGTGGTTCCCACTCCCGCCCTACTGAACCTGCCTCTCGTCAGGTTCCTGGCAACGCCATCGCTTCGGGCTCCTTCAAGATGGAAAGGAGTGCGCGTCCGCGACCTGGCGGGTCCTGTTACGTCCCTCACCACCAGGCTGACGAGGAGCACCTACGACGATGCAGCCGCCCTTGGTTCATTTTGCCGCCGTCTAGTGGCGGAAACCGCGGGGAGCTCGCATCAGGAGAGGAGCCTGGAGGAAGCGTGGTGCTGCGTGGGACGGCCACGCCGTTCTTGCGCATCAGCACACGCACTGCGCGTCGCATGTTGGAGCGTCCCCGTCTGGCCGCCGTTCCCATCTCGCGGTATCTCCGGCGCTGGGCGTCTGTCGGCTACGTGCCCCTCACCAGCCTGGCGTTCTCATCCCTCCCTCGCTGCTCCTTCGGGGGTCATGCAGCGGACATCGCTCTGCGGCTGGCCCTGCATGCCCTGCCTCATCCGGAGCGTCGAGCCAACCCGTCTGCATCGCCTACGGCTCCAGCGACCTATCGCTGGCCCACCGCTACTGGTCCTGCAGCGCCGTCCGCCCTCTCATCCAAGAGGTGTTCTCCATCATCGGGCGGCAGCCGGACCTGCAGTCCTGGATCTTCGAGGTGGACCTCGAGGACCACGCCATAACCATCTCTTCAGCGGCAAAGCATGCCATCTACGTGTTATTCGTAGATCGCGAAATCCATGGTGTCGCTGGGGACCCATTGGCGATCTTCATCAAACTCTGCAGCGGTGGCAGAGGCGCCATGTACATAGTTGTATATTTTAATCATTTTTGTTATAACCATCATCCTCATTATAAATTTCTCATTATCACATAAATAGTGCGGACTTGTGCACTTTACATTTTTTTGACAAGAGATCAATAAAACTATGCCAATTGTCTCTTTCTCCAAATTTAGATTTAGTTTACATATCAAGGGATAGTCTGCTAAATTGATGGCAAGCATTCTTCATGCTACGCCAATGAATAAATGGATGCTATATACCATCAGATCTGTTGTCCATTGTCCCAAAGCTATTTTCTTCCATCTAATATATGCTTGTACACACTTTTAATTTCAAATATATGTAAAATTCTTTGAGATAGCTTTCTTTTGTTTGCCTTTAAGTTATTGGTTCATTAACATTTCGAATATTTTAATATCCCGATGGAAATTTTATGATAATTTTTTTGCTATTTCTTGAACTTCGTTCTTCTCATCTTTTATATTTCATACTCACTGTTTCTTATGCTCTCACTGCTTCCCTTCCAATTCTTACTGGTTTTAGTATCTACCCCGGACAACTAATGCATTGCTTGTACGGTTTATATATTTCATAATTAAGAGTTATTCTTGGTTCAATGATATTTGGATACACTCAAAAGTATCAGGGAATATCAGGGAACAGGTTAAATCAATGAATGGTTGATTTCTGTTCCACCAGATGGCGCTCTGCCTTCTGAAAAACACATGTTCTCCTGATCAGGATATGCCTACTTTGTTTTCAATACTCAAAAGTGAATATTTCTTTTAAACATAATTGAATATTGTTCATTTTTTTAAAATTTAACAAACATATTATTAATGAAGTTATTTTTGTAGATATAAAGTATGAAAATGTGTATAACGTTAAGTCAATAGATTTTCATGATAAATAATGATTCAACCATCTGTATTGTAGCATAAATATTGTAAATGACTATTGTATATTAGAGGCTGCTCGAGAGGTTTGACTTTCCTCTTTTAAATTTTTAACAAAGCTTGACAAACTATGAAGAGGATTTTAAACTTCAAGCACCTTTCTTCAGATTTGATTACAATGTTTGAAAGACCTGTTTGGATAATATATTTTAAAAGTCTTTTATCCATTCAATATATTCCCATTAGAATTTTTCGATAAATATCTAATCTAAAATATTTTCATGGGCATGAATTTATTACATGCATATAAAATTTACATGACTTATGTTAAATAGAAGCAAAAAATAATAATGAAAAAAAATATATATTCTATGAAATATATAAGGAAAATATAATATTATGGTAGTGCAAATATGATAAAACCTCTTCTGACAACGCTAATGATAAGTTGCGTATTGAATCTGTTGAATATCAACTAAACGGTCCATGAGGCCAAAATTCGTAGATGATAGGCTTTTCTTAATTTTTCATTAGAATAAGAATATTTTGGGTGTGAAGGGAGAAAATATACCAGTGATAGAGAAATCTTAAGGCTGGAACCAAGCCAGTAAATAGCTATCCTACGAATACAACCATGCTACACGAGAATAGAGATTCGTCCACATGCTCAATGTTTATATAGCCATTAATGACCTTGCATCCACAACTACACCATAAATGCGCTACTACACCTCTCTCTACCACTTATTTAACATTCGCAGAGGCGATATCGTAGCCAAAGAGGATCTTCCGAGGCGCGATTATTGCTTGTTGAATACTTTGACATTCGGCATTCAATGGTTTATTATATAACGGCCGCTGATAATTTTCACATTGCACGGTCGTCTGGTATGTTGAAATTGTGGCAAAAATGTATTTATTTGATTTATATGTTGAAAATATTCTCTCGTGTAAAATATCGCCTAGAACGGATAAGCATCACATAACACTAATACAAAATGTTATAAGTAACGAATACCTCTACGACAGGGGTCAGTAAACTGCGGCTCGCGAGGCACATGCGGCTCTTTGGATGTGAAACTGCGGCTCTTTATATAGTTCCATACGCAAATATTATTTATGCGAGTACTATTTTATGTTAGCAAGAAAAGAATTGTGGCTCTTTAAAAACTTTTAAATTTTGTAAATTGCAATTTTTGACTCTTCCGACTCAAAAGTTTGCCGATCCTGTTCTACGATACCCAACAAACCTTTACTCTCATATTATTATTAAAAGTTTTACTTAACTTACTAATATGTCAGTCTGTCGTTCTGTCTGTCTGTCTACAAATCTCGTAATCAATTTTAAATATACTCACAGAGCACCTAGAAGACTGATATTGGGTACACATTTTCGAATCTGATTAAAATCCAAGTTAATAAAATTTCAGACTTCTAGGTGATCGGGGTGTTGGGGAATTGGCCTATGGATTATATACTCACTAGCCGAATGACCCGGGCAACGCCCGTGTTTTACCCGATTGAATGTTTTGATTCAAATACTATTTGTTACAATTATAATTTGGCGCCTTAAATAAATGCATATGTTAGTTAATAACTATAGCCTATGTGCTTTATCTGTCTATGTACTGTTGGCTTCCGTAGGCGTCTCTTACTGGGAAAAGGAAAGAGAGGATTCCATTTGGTTATTACCTAATATATGCATTTATTTAAGGAGCGACCCGCTCCAACACAATAGTTACAAAAACGAAAATGCGATTATTGGGGGGGGGGGGGCAAAGGTGGGGCGCCATTCCAAAAAAAAAAAAAGCAAACCGTGACAGAGGCGACGAAGAATGACGCTCGTAACTGTATATAGAATAGGGCACCTAGAAAACTGAAATTTGTGGTACACTTGTTATAACCTGATGATATTGAAGTTGCCAAAATATCAGATTTCTGGGTGGTCGGCAATGAACTAATTTAATTTCTATATTCAATATAAAATTTTGTGTACATTTTTAATATACTTTAGAACACGTAGAAGTTTGATATTAAATTACTAGTTCAATCCAACTAACATTGAAAGTGTACAAAATTTCCGACTTCTAGGTGTCCGCGAGGGTCGGGAATAGACGAAAGAATTTCCTTCCTATCATACGAACAGAAATGAGGGCAGCCGTTTCTTTGGCGTAATAAGCGGCTAGAGTTCCATAAAATGTGGTCAGGTTTTCGGGACAGAAATAATTTCTATATCTCTATAAAGTTCCAATATAGTTCCTGTGACAGCATAGAATTATTACATTTTGTATACTCGCTCGATTTTGATAACAATGTAAGTTCATAAAATTTGAACTTATTGGTTTCGGGGATTGAACTAATTTCTATATTTAGGAGATGAAAACATAAAAGAGAGAGCACGAATTTTTCTTTTACACTTAAACAAATTCTATTAGGACGTAAGTTTCTAAAGAGCGGCAATATCACCTCCACAGTCTTCTAGCGCCATCTCTCGATGAAATTTCTAAACACTTTCAAAGTGGAAAAATTCGAAATTGTTTATAAAATATTTTTAAATTGTGTGTGTGTTGTGTTTATATATGATTATTTAAAATGAATTTCGAGCACAAATAGATCAATCATTTATTATTATCTTCCATATATCAAACATAAAAAAAAGAATAATCATACCCTACTTTACTAATGCACTTTATCATACTAATGGACCTATTTATACTCTTGAATCAATACATAGCTCACTATATAAATACGCACTTTATTACTATACATATAAATTCAAAACTCTTTATTAAGGTACTGGATTTTATCTATATTGGCTTTACTGTAGTAATCACCTTACATTTCTAATACACACGTTCGTGCTAATTGAATAAATACCTGCTTTACTATTCTATAGTTCCTTTTTTTTACTGTACTTATATATTCTACTATATTAGTATATAGTAATGTACTAATTAATATACGTTGCTGCATTAGTGAACTACGGTATGAATACACCTTAGTGTACTTATACACTTTAATATACTAGTTTCACTGCTGTAGTAATACACGCTACTCTATTAATGTACTACTGTATTAAAATATGTTATTAAATTAGTCCACTGCTGTAGTAATACACGCTATCTCTATTAATGTACTACTTTACTAAAATATGTTGATAAATTGAGACACTGCTGTACTAATACAACTTGGTATACTAGTTGCACTACTGTAGCAATACACGCTGCTCTATTAATGTACTACTGTACTAAAATATGTTGATATAGTGCACTACTGTAGTAATACACGCTATCTATTAATGTACTACTTTACTAAAATATGTTGATAAACACAAGGTAATAAGACCAAATCCAAATAAATAAATAGTGTGTGACGTTTCGGTAACAGCGTTGTTACCTTTTTGTCTTAAGATGGTAACAACGATGTTACCGAAACGTCACACTATTTATTTATTTGGATTTGGTTTTATTACCTTGTGTTTATAATCTATAATCCAGATTGTGCCTTATCAATATGTTGATAAATTAAGACACTGCTGTACTAATACACCTTGGTATACTAGTTCCACTACTGTAGTAATACACGCTACTCTGTTAATATACTACTTTACTAAAATATGTTGATAAATTAGTGCACTGCTGTACTAATACACCTTGGTATACTAGTTCCACTACTGTAGTAATACACGCTACTCTGTTAATATACTACTTTACTAAAATATGTTGATAAATTAGTGCACTGCTGTACTAATACACCTTGGTATACTAGTTCCACTACTGTAGTAATACACGCTACTCTGTTAATATACTACTTTACCTAAAATATGTTGATAAATTAGTGCACTGCTGTAGTAATACACCTTGGTATACTAGTTCCACTACTGTAGTAATACACGCTACTCTGTTAATATACTACTTTACTAAAATATGTTGATAAATTAGTGCACTGCTGTACTAATACACCTTGGTATACTAGTTCCACTACTGTAGTAATACACGCTACTCTGTTAATATACTACTTTACTAAAATATGTTGATAAATTAGTGCACTGCTGTACTAATACACCTTGGCATACTAGTTCCACTACTGTAATAATACACGCTGCTCTATTAATGTACTACTGTACTAAAATATGTTGATAAATTAGTGCAATACTGTAGTAATACACGCTGCTCTATTAATATACTACTGTACTAAAATATGTTGATAAATTAGTGCAATACTGTTGTAATACACGCTGCTCTATTAATATACTACTGTACTAAAATATGTTGATAAATTAGTGCAATACTGTAGTAATACACGTTACTCTATTAATGTACTACAGTACTAAAATATGTTGATAAATTAGTGCAATACTGTAGTAATACACGCTGCTCTATTAATATACTACTGTACTAAAATATGTAACTAAATTTGGGCACTGCTTTACTAATACACTTTAGTATACTAGGTGCACTACAGTAGTAATACACGATACTCTATTAATATATTACTGTATTAAATAATGTTACTAAATTAGTGCAATACTGTAGCAATAAACGCTACTCTATTAATGTAATACTGTACTAATTATTGTACTACATACTGATATAACCTACTCTTCTAATACGTACTTTTGAAATATTTAAAGAATACACCCTATGTGCTAATTCGTGTTTCTGTATTAGTGCACTACTATACTAATTCATTTTATTGTTCTAGTGTACAAAAATATATTAATACAAACACTTCCGTACAATTGAACCAATACAAAATACCTTATTAATACTTGTTACTGTTCTAGTAAGCTACTGTACTCTGCCTTCTTCTACATATTTAGACATGTGATGCCTTTGTAACACAAGTATTAATGATAATAAAAAACTACCGTAATAACACACTTTATATATTAACACACACTTTTGTACTATTGAACCAATGCATACTCTGCTTTATTAATACCCGTTATTGTAATAGTTTTATACTGTACTAATGCATGCTAACTTACTAATGAGCCACTGTTCTAATACATTTAATTGTACTAATACTCGTTACTGTTCTAGTTTACTGTTGTACATCATTGCACAATATTGGACTAGTGTACCACTATACCAATATATTTTACTGTACCAATACACATTACTGTTTTAGTTTTCCACTGTACCAATACGTGTTACTGTACTATTTATATATAATACACACTATTTAACTAATATATACTACTGTGTATTAATAGACATTTTAACTATATATTAAACCAATATACTACTGTATCAGTGCAATACTATACTGATACACTATTTGTACTTTTAAACCAATATATACAAGTATATATCACTGTATTTATACATGTTTACTAGTGTGCTACTATACTAATATATGTAACTGTACTAATACACACTTTGTACACTATATTGAAACTATATATATAAGCTGCTGAAATATTGATAAACACACGTTTTTTTTTTTTGATAACAGATGGCGCGCTACTGCATCATATTATAAATGTTCTAATAAAAGAAACAATTTGATATTTGCGGAAGAGCGATTGCTCGAAGCATATTATATATTTATAAATGTATGTAATTCTACTGTACTCAAAGCTTATGTCCATAGTTCTTCTAAAATACCCATTCCAAGAGTCTAATAACAGTATCACTATAAAAGGAAGTTCCAAAAATACAATATAACAGCGGTATGGTTGGTTAAACTGGCGTAACCGCTGGGAGGGTTCACTACTGATGAGTCAGGCCCTCCCATTAATTTTTCCATTGCAGTAAGGGCAGTAGAAATTGTTTATTTTCAAAAAGAACCTTACGCCTTTAAAATAATTTTGATAACAGATGGCGCGCTAGTGCATCATATTATAACACGTTTTTTTTGTCTACTGATATACTAATGCACTTACTGTATTAGTACAATTTAACACGTTTTAATGTTTTAATTCACACTATTATAGTTTCATCTTTATTCGTCAGTGTATGTTGTATATGTCTTAGTGTTTCCATATATATTTTACTTTTTCTTTTCACACGACTGTGCTTATAGCCTACGTGATATCTGGCTACCTATAATCTCTTATATTTGTTAGCCCCAATAAATAGAGTTGTATACTTGCCTCGACTCGATGTGGATAGCTTCTTTATGACAGCCTCCAACATACAGACGGGGCCGACACTGCCATGTTCCTACATGGGAATTGTCTGAACATGACTACACCTCATTTCTATGGCTTTGACATTGTGGAAAGCCCCCGAAGAAACATACCCGAAGGTTTTGCCTGAGGTACGGAGCACAGATGATAAAAGCTATTATGTCCTTCCCTAGATCTTGTATCAAAGTCAGAAGTAACTCGATAGAATCACCTCCCAATACAACCAATATTCACATTTTCTTTTTATTTATGACGGCCGGCACTCCAACAGCACTAAGTGCAAATATTTAAAATTAAACGGCGTTTAATTCCTCTCTAGTTACTGATCCATAAACCTGTCGCAATGACCTCCGCGTCATATTTCACTGGTGATTGTTTGGCATCGATTGCAACTCACATTTCCTATACCCCAGAATATCTTTCGAAAATGTTAAAATGGAGAATATTATATCAATATTAGTGTCACTAAAGCCTTTTTTTTTCTTTATTATTCAACTATGGTTTATCACTTACTGCGTTATAGTAAATCAATTAGAATAACTAGTATAACTAATACTAGTAATAACTAGTATTTATTAGTGACTGAAATATAGTGAATGAGTATATCTCATGTGTGTATATATATAAAATGGATGCGAACATTATTTCCAAAATTACTGTCACATTGTCCATTATTAATTTAGTAAATACAAAGGGGGATCAATAAATAAGGTGAATTATCTTATTTCTTAAAAATTAAAAAAGCAAAAATAATTTAAACCACAGAATATTAAAATATGACATCGAGAGACTATTTAAGGTGTTCTGTTCTTTTTTCTCACGCGCGGAGCGAGACTTATAAATAAACTAAAATGGAAGCTCCCTTGAAGGATTGCACCACGCTTGAACAACGTGCAGTTATTCGTTTCTTGAATGCAGAAGGTATTCAAACATCTCAAATATGCCATAGAATGAAAAATATCTATGGTGGGTCTTGTTTGTCTCGAAAAACATTTATAAATGGGTTAACGAGTTCAAAAATGGACGAATTACATGTTCCTCCGGTCTCAACGTTCGGGCGGTAAAGTTTTGTTTACAATTTTTTGGGATGTTGATGGACCAATCTGTCTTGATTTTTTATCCTCAAGACAACGTATGAACAGCGACCTTTATTGTGACATTCTTGTAAATAAGCTAAAGCCCGGTATAAGAAACAAAAGAAGAGGGAAGCTTAGTAAAGGTGTTCTCTTCCTTCATGATAATTCAAGGCCGCATACACCATGTAAAACTGTATCTACAATCATTAAATTAGGTTTTGAAGTTTTAGAACATCCTGCATATAGTCCAGACCTAGCCCCCTCTGACTATTTCCTTTTTGGACTACTAAAGAAGGAGTTAAAGGGAAAGCGATTTGACTCGGATGAAGATGTCCAGAAAGTGGTGCAAGATTTTTTTCACACGCTTCCTAAGAGTGCCTATAAAGAGGGTATTTACAAGTTGCCAGAACGATGGAGACGATGTATAGAAAGCCAAGGTGATTATTTTGAATAAATCAAGTCCTAATTTTTAATATCGTTCTTATTTTTTTAAATAAATTATAATTCACCTTATTTATTGATCCCACCTTGTAATTAGTATTGAAGATTATTAAAAATTGTGATCTCTTTATCGTCAATCAATGAAATGAATTCATTGTCACAACACAAAACACATCGAGATTAACAATATATAATTAATTGTTTTGAAAATTATCTAATAATTAATTGTATAGTTTTTCATGTGTTAAGCGTATTTACGCAAGTTTGGCCTTAAATACCCCTTTCTTTATTTTTCGGGAAGCCACTGGGACCAAAATTATTTTTGGTCGCAGTGGTACAGCCTACTCCACACTGACGAGCGCCAACAGCGCGAAAGCGTTCGTGGATGGCTTTTCTTGATTTATCAAGAAATTGGGTTGGCCAAATATCAGGGAACAGGTTAAATCAATGAATAGTTCATTTCTGTTCCACCAGATGGCGCTCTGTCTTCTGAAAAGCACATGTGCTCCTGGTCAGGATATGCCTTTTTTATTTTTAATTCTAATAAATTGTGTAAGGTAATTTATATATAAATTATTGAGGTATTGTAACTAGCGCTTATATATGAGGGCACCTGCGATTTTTTTTTATAAATCACTAATTAATTAATAACCTTATAAAGTAGAACCTCCATAAGAGGACACTCTAGATAAAGGACACTTATCTAGAAAGGACAGTCTTCATTGTCAAAATTGTCATTTTTACTTTTTTTTATAAACTCTCCGGTAAGAGGGCACCTCTCTTTAAAGAAAATTTCGGCTAAGCAACTAGATGCTTTACAGAGAGGTTCTACTGTACCATGTTTAAGTTAAGAAATAAAAGAAGTTTTTTTGTACTAATTATTTATATGCGCTGAAATAAAATAATTATATATATGTAAATAAGCAAAATCTGCAAATCGAGCTGTAGTCGCCAACTGTCCGGAAGTGCGAGTGTAATTTTATCACACAAAGCACTCGATTAGGTTTTTATCAAACAATCTCGCTAAAGATAAATAATGGAATGGCCAAGTAGGGAATATATAAACCTTTAATTATAAGTCCCCTCCCATTTCAATTAATATTTCTGTTGTTGTTACTTATTCTCATCAAATGTCTGATGGAATATCTACCCAACTTTATTTGAGTGGGTTGGCCATGTCACAGAAGATTGATGATTTTTCCATGATTTTCCCAAAAGTTCAATTTTGTAGCTTGGATACAATCAAGAACATTTTGGGACAATAGTTTAGAAGCTTCTCCGGAACATATGATGCTCAGAACTGACAATAGAGGACCTATTTTCCAGACCTATAACTACCATCGCAAAATTGGAGAGGAGTGGACTTCAGGAATTGGTTTAACCATGGAGATAAGCACCACCACCACATTTTGGAAACTGGTTTTACAAGTTTTTCACTTGGTGCATTTCGAAATGCTTTGACGTTACCTGTAAACTTAAGGGGTTTATATGTCCGGTCTGAAAGGTAATCTCTTCCGTGACGATATCAGAAGCCCAGACTATACACATAAGTACGTATATGTCCATTCTTATAACCGCTGGTAGCTAAATTAGAGTTGAAAGAGCAGAAATGTCAAACCAATTTTACATCTTGAGAAGGGACGAAACGAATTGAATTATACAATGTTTTTTTCCAAACTCATTCGAAAACAGGAGAACTTTGAAGTAATATAAAAGATAATTTCAAAAATACAGGTAGATTTTAGTCTCAATTTGTATTACAGGGAAAGTTCAGTGGGGATAGATGTAGTAGTAAGGCAGAAGTCGGCAAACTGCGGCTCGCGAGTCACATGCGACTCTTTGGATGTAAAACTGCTATAATATTGGAATTTGTAATATAAGATAATTAGTGATCTCGAGGAAATATGAGTATGAATTTGCATACATTGGCACCAGGTCCTTATGTAGTATGAAGCACTATCGGCTGATTCCAGGCTCTCGCCATAGCGATAAGATACTGACACACAACGTGTTGTCTGCGATTTCTTTAAAATATTCTTCCCCCAACATCTTTTCTTCTTCTCAAGATTATTGACATCTTTGGTTCAAATCTTTGGTTTTCAAGGTCTATAATTTCGGGTACTGTGATGCACTTGTCGGGTGTCCTCTTATCAGAACTCTTAAAATATTAACATTTTTAAAGTTCTGAAATGGAAAATGCAATGGCTCTTTTAGATATATACATTTAGTGGCAGCACGGTAATCATCAATGGAATGTACTTGTACTCGTACATAAGGACCAGCTGTTGAAAATTCAGACTTCATTTCGTACAATTTATGAGTCCGTCTCTCAAACCTGACTATTGAGGGTTCTCAATATAGATTGCTGTCTCTCTTTACCTCGAGAGACGAGCTTTACCTAGTGTTTAGTCCAGCTACTTGACCAGATCCGCAACTCCAAGGAAGAGGCTCTAAGGACGACTATCAATTGTCCTAAACTTATCTAGAAACTCTTTTTTATTGAAAAACACGCTCAATTTATACATTAAAGAAATTTACATACCAATTTATACATTAAAATAAATTTACATACTTTTTTCTCTTAGTTTTCAAGTTACAAATATATTTGCATAAAAATAAAGTTGACTACTCTAGTAGTCGTAACACTGACCATTCTATCTGTCCACTTATGTTTATGGGAGATAGTATTTTTCTTGTTGGTAGGAACAGTGATGGTCTGTATGGTGTCAATATTGTCTTAGTCCATCAGCTGGCTTGTTTCAACTTGCTGTTGCCTCTCTGGACTAAGATATTGTGGCAACAATAGGACTGGTCTAAGGTTCTATTTGTGTTCCAGAGTGAGAGGTTAAGGCGACAATAAGAGTGACATCTGGCTCTATTTTTGCTATATGTGATTCGATTATTCAGCACTAATGTGGATTCCCTCTTTTCTTTTAATACTCACTTTTTATTAGTGCTAATTCTCGTTCATTAAATCTTCCAAATTTATTAGCCTAGAAAATATATTTATACATAGTTGATTAGAACTTTTTAATAGCTATGGAGTCTCCTTGGTTTTTCAGTTGGTGACATTCAGGTAGAATACAGATTGAATAGGAATGTGTTTGCCTTCTGAGAATATTGACAGGTCTGAATTAGGGGTAAGTAAGGTTGAAGTTTCTGAAGGTGTTCCATTGTTTGTTTTGTCTTAAGTTTATCTTCTATCCTGAATATCTTTACTTTTTCAATAAAAAAATATAATAATAATACAAATGTGAAATTGTGTGTTGTGTGGGATCAGGTTGATAAATCAACAAAAATGCATCTCCTGATCTCGTAACTAAAAGTTACTGATGGCTTGCGCTATCTGTCGGAATAAATATCAACTAATCGTTGATTGTAATTGTTCTAGAATTTGCCAAATACTCTTTTTTGTTTAATAAAGTCAGCCACGTATGAGTTCTAGGTTGTTATCCTTCATCGTCGAGGTGCAGTTTGTACCGCAACGACCAAAAAACTGATCCTTGAGACTTCCTGACAAATCAATAAATGACTTTATTATGGCCTTGAATACCTATTGCTTGATTTTTCAGAAAACTTATCAGTTTTTTTTTTGTCGTTGAGCTACAGCCTGATGAAGGCCAACAATCTTGAAATGTATACGTAGTTGGCATTTTTTGATTAATCAAGAAAGGTTATTTAGCCAATTTTAGAAAATAATCAAAAATCAATGATTAATCGATATTTTTACGACAGATGGCGCAAGCCATCAACAACCATTATTTGCATGCATAGCAAATGCCTTTTCATTAATTTGTTATATATTCCAATCTCCTAGGACATGTAATTTGTTCTCATATCAGGATAAGTTGTCACTTATATTATATAGGCTCTTTACCACTTTTTCGAGGTCCATGGTCCATATGATCCAGGTCGCATGTTGTATATCCGCCTATAATTTATTTCAAATTGCACACCGCCAAGAAACATTTCATTGCGACATGTAATTCTATACACGAATCTTCCTCAGCGTCCAAAAAAAGCAAAGTAAAATTGAAAATCAAAAGATATTTACATATAACGATAATACAAAGATAATTTGTAATGTGTACGAAATTATCTAGTTATATAGCTTCTTTGTCTTTCAGTTCAATTCTTATTTTCCCAATAGTAGCAGAAGTCCTATAAAAAAATTAATTTCTAAAAAGTAAAGTTTTGTTGAGTAAGGAATTCGTTTATTCTCTAAGTTGAGATGTGAACTATGTAATTCCCCCTTACTTCTTGGGAACAGTAGAAAACAACGATAGGCAACCTCTGTCTTGAATTACATCTACACTTTTTTCGACCCGATCAATTTTGCTGAGGAGCCACGAACGCGAAAACTTGGGTTCATCAACTACGAGAAAGATAACAAATAAAAATAGTAACTTTAAAATGTAATTTACTATTTGATTGTAGAAACCCGCTCAGGAAACGTGTACAACACAGAGAAGGAAATCAAGGTCGATGACCTTACAAAACTGCAAACTGGGATGTAATAATGTCAACTTATATTTTGTTATCTATATGTTATTCAAATTCCTTAATTTATTCCCATTGTATGTAAATATGTTCAATAATGACACTTCTCCTTTTGAATAAATGTATTAAAACAATGAAGTGCTATGATCTTCTCTACGCAGATAGCACAGCAGAAATATAAACGAATGGGCCGCAACACGAATTAATGGCGATTTCTAACGAAATTTCAATCTGGTTGCTATTGTTTTGAGCCATGGCTCTCTTCAATACAGAGACGGCTTCAATTTCATATCACCCTAAGGAAGGAGTTATGAAGCTGGCCCCGTACTGAAGGCCATAAGCCCAAAAAGCCATCGTATTCAGATTGCCTTTTTGATAGATTTTCACTAAATTCGTGCCGTGGCCCATTCTTTAATCCGATTATGTGCGTTTAGAATATAAGAAAAATACAATATTTTAATTAAACATAAACCTTCCGCACTTTAAATATGTAATTCTGTAACTATATTTTTCGCGTGTTTTATTTTAATTTTTATTTATCTATGAATAATATCATAAAATAAAAGTTACTTTATGTATTTCCCCATTTTGCAAATCTGGCCTCTTCAAGAGGCCTACCTCGTCTGTAGTTCTAGCGACCTGTCATTAGCCCATTGACATTGGTCCTGCAGCTCCATCAGACCCCTCATACGGGAGGCCTCTGACATCATACAGCAACCACCCGACCTGCGGGGCTGGCTCTTCGGCCAAGGGCTGGATGACAACGCCTTCGCCATCCTCGCGTCGGCCAAGACATCAACGCCCAGGTTTTTCCCTTGATCTAGAGGTAGAAGGACAACTTAAAGATACCTGGTTGTCTAAAGGAAGTCTCTTCGTCGTTGGGGGAGCCTCCTGGACATTATAAATAATTATAAATTGTTTCCCCTTTTCTATTTGCTTTGTTTACACTCCCTCCACCAATGTAATGTCATATAAAGCCAATAAAATGTTTTAAATATTTACATAAAAGCAAAGTTTCAATCTCTCTCTCCCCTAAATACAGCTTAGGTTATTATCTCACTCTTCACAAATTAGGAATTTTCATTTTCACATCTCACATATTAAATAAATGTGATCATGTGAATTTGTGTGTGGGGGGGAGAGGGGGGTACTCGCATGGATAGTTTGTTTAAGTGCAAAATGACAAACCTTCTACGGATGGGTACAATTTAATTGGAATACTCTAAAGTACTCAAAGCGTTATGTAACCCAGGTTCCTGGAGCGGTTGGTTGATAAAGCCCATAATTAACTTCGCAGAAAGCGCAGATAAGAGATAAAAAACATTTAGATAGAGCAGCGCAACAAATCGGCGATTAGGTGCGAGTCAACCAACTCTCGTTGAACGGATTCAGCCAACTCTTGTTGAACTGGGTCAACCAATTCTTGTTGAACGGGGTCAACCAACTTTCGTTGAACGGAGTCGGCCAATTCTCGTTGAACGGGTCACCCAACTCTTGTTGAACGGGGTCAACCAACTTTCGTTGAACGGGGTCAACCAACTCTTGTTGAACGGAGTCGACCAACTCTTGTTGAACGGAGTCGACCAACTCTTGTTGAACGGGGTCACCAACTCTTGTTGAACGGGTCACCCAACTCTTGTTGAACGGGGTCAACCAACTTTCGTTGAACGGGGTCAACCAACTCTTGTTGAACGGAGTCGACCAACTCTTGTTGAACGGGGTCACCAACTCTTGCTGAACGGGTCACCCAACTCTTGTTGAACGGGTTCAATCAACTCTTGTTGAAAGGAGTCGGCCAACTTTTGTTGAACGAGGTCAACCAACTCTCGTTGAACGGAGTCAGCCAACTCTTGTTGAACGGAGTCGGACAACTCTTGTTGAACTGGGTCAACCAACTCTTGTTGAACGGGGTCACCAACTCTTGTTGAACGGGTCACCCAACTCTTGTTGAACGAGTTCAATCAACTCTTGTTGAAAGGAGTCGGCCAACTTTTGTTGAACGGGGTCAACCCACTCTCGTTGAACGGGGTCACCCAACTCTTGTTGAACGGAGTCGGCCAACTCCTGTTGAACGGGGTCAACCAACTCTCGTTGAACGGAGTCAGCCAACTCTTGTTGAACGGAGTCGGACAACTCTTGTTGAACGGAATTTTTTGAGACTAAAAATGGAATCGTGGGGTACCCATACAATATTTCATATTTACAAGGTATAAAAAGTATTTTCACAATATAGTTAATTTTAATGTAATATTTAAAAACAACCACGAATCTCTTCAAAAGTAGAAATAGCTAATGCCCAACTCTATCATTTTCGGTAAAAAAATTCAATGATCTTGTTTAACAGAAAAATGTTTTTAATTATGTTTAGATCACTTCGAAATAAAATCTTGTTTTAAAAAAGCTTTGTATTTATTTTAATTTTTAATAACTTAAATATGTATAAAAGCAAATTAAAATTGAAATGCAGGGGCGCATCGAGATCACCACATTCGCGCTAGACAGGTTCCAAATTAACAGGGGAAGATCGCCACTAGCCATATGCCTGGGTACAACTGCCACCGCCCGTGCAAAGGTCGCTAGTTCTCGGCCCAGCTCGTCGTTCCAAAGGTCGTTCTCCCTGGCCCAGCTGCCCATCGTTCCAAAGGTCGCTCATTCAGCCGTCTCAATTTCACCCAACACGGTCTCCCTTGAAGGAAATCACGATCAGGAGTAACGATGACGTCTAGTTTGGACAACTTGATGACGAGTTTTCGAAAGATTCCGCTGGCAGTTCGGGCTTCCGCAACTCGTACAATCCAGTCTTTTCCTAGGAATACATTTTCCACAATTTCGAGTGGACAACTTCGCGTCTTAGATTCTCGTCCCCATATCTCCGACGGCAATATTGGAAAATTCTTAATCCACTTGTTTCTTCCCTGTAATTTTGGCAAGTGCCCTTACAGTAATCGTTTCCAGAACATATCTGCAAAGCGTTGCGTGATTTACCATATTTTTTCAGAAAAGGTCTCTAGCGTATAATTTCCCTCGAGATTATAATGGGTTTAATGCTCTAGTGATGTTGTGCATAGGTGTCAGGGCCTTTGGTGACAAGCGATCCACAGGCACATCTGTCAATGGGCGACTAATTATATGTTTCAACTCGAGTCCAAATAGTTGTCCTTAGATTGCTTGTTTACAATTGAAGCTGCGGCGTGTCAGGAAACAATTTTCCTGCTCTCGTGCAATGAGCCTCCTTATATACTGCACCCAGAATGGGAACAGTCATTTCTGAACATCACCTCTAGTTGATGTATAACTGGGGTTTTTGGCGTCTTCTCTCCTCCAAAACCTCAGAAAAAGGCTATTTTATTTGCGAATTTGGAACTGGGGAAACATTTCCTCTAAATTCTCGATAAAGAGGCAATCTTCCTTTGTCGAACTTCAGTATAAAGCCTGGTAGGGAATTAAGAAGATCAGGTCCGGTCAGGAGTAAGTTCCACATTCTCGCCCCTCCAGAGTAATCCGGTCACGTATCTTTCTCCTACTCTTCATCTCACCTCCGTGATCATGTCGTCAGTATCCTCTTTGGACCTGAGGTTAGTGGCCTGGGTAATTCCGATCTATTCCAGAGTAAATGTTTATTCCATAAGGTTATGCATTAATTCCTCGTTGTCCTCATCGAAAAAGCGAAGCGTAACATCCTCTGCTGGTGTTTCTTCTAGAAGTCCGTGGATACTCTACCCAAGGAATCTCTTTTTTTCAATCACCTCGCGGACGATCGTCAGATAACCGTGTCTTTGTCCAATTAAAAACTCCGACTTCATCTCATCTGTCGATAGTTCTACTGCACCTAGATGTGGTTATCTGTCGCTGAGTTTCGGGACATTCAATAAATGAGTTGGCAGGTTCAAGTCTTCTAGTGTGCGAACGTGGTCTAACCTAAATTTCTCACCACCAGCACTGTGTTTGTCACTTTTCATTCGTTCATTTTAGCCTCTGGCGAGTTGACCACTGTCTGTAGATGCTTCGTCAAGAAGAGCGAAAGTGGATATCTTTCCTCCTGGACCGTAAATGACGATGGGGATCACTTGAAACAGAACAGGTGATAAGGCTTGGATGGTATGAGAATTCGTTTAATCAAATGACGGCCGTACGCCAATAGTCGCGTCGGACTTATTATTTGGGTGATGATGTAGGCGATGATGTGGCCCCAGGTTCTCTTTCTCTCATGCATGTTGCCATTCGGTGCTCGGGGTGTAAGCCGAAGATGCAGAGTTTCTTCCGTATCACTGTCTCCATGCGTCTGTCGTAGTCGGCGTTCTTGAATTCCTGACAGTATCCATGAAGTATCCATGCTCCAGCTTCCTGTATCTCTTAAGTCGACGTTGACGTGAATACGACGCTATACACGAGGCAGAGGTCCTGGACGTTGTTCAGAGACAGAACGTTTACATCAACTGCATGCTGCCTAACGAAGCAGCAAATCTCCACACTCCTAGCGCGAACGGCAATGCCACGGACATTGAGGCACACCATGCGGAATCTCATGACGTTTTCCTTCCACTTGCTCTAGCCCTGGTGTTATTAAGCCGGTTGTATAGTTGACAGACTTTATCTTCTACACATAATATGATATTCCTTGTGAGTTCTATCAGGCAGCCTGCCCAGCTGCTCAGGATTAAGGGAAAAGATCAGTTTCTTCATAAGGCCTTTGTTGCTGATTGCCTGCATAGCCTTTTCTCTCCCTTTGCCCGCTGCCTCAATGTCCTCGAATAAAGTGTCAGGGAGTCGTTCAAGAACCGGTTTCAGCTGCTCAAGGGGTAAATATGTCTTTGTTGTTGTTTCTTCCTTCTGAGAACTTTTCCTCCTGCACATTGAGAATAGGACGTAGGGGCAGGATGGAAACGGAGACCTTAGTCTGACTTACTTTGCCAAAGAAAGTGTCTTTTGATGCTGATGATATTGCGGCACCTATAACAGGTGTCGAAAGATGACGCCGCGGGAAAAGAGATATTTATGGCAGAGATCTGTCAGAGATCAGAGAGGCGTGCCAATGTCTGGTGGTGGAGTTGCGGCAGAGCCGGTAGAGGACGGCGTTTGTGTAGCAGGAGGAGGAATCGCTGGATACTGCTGAGATATATGCTGACGAGTAGGGCGCTCCCTCCTGGGGCAGCTGGCTCGCCAATGTCTATGGCGATGCTACATGCTCCATTCACGTCGTGTGTGATGCAGGCAGGTGTTTTTTTTTTATTCTTGGACTTGATGTCCAGTTTCGCAGCGAGATGGTAAAGCTTCATGCCTTCATTCATGAAGATGAAGGCCTACCTGTTACCTGTGGTCCAGAAGTAGCTCTCGCAATTCATTATCTCGAAGGCCAGAGATACAACCCGGCAGAATGGTCGCAAAGTTGCAGCAATGTCTTCCTCCTTTATTGCGATTGGCAAACTCTCTATTATGATCTTTTCTACCTTTTCCTGTAGGAGAATGCTCTAAGGATGGTATTTCCGATGGCAATTCCATCTTCTTCCAGGCGCTCCGCTTTATCCACACGGACGAGTCCGACCAGAACCTGACCGGGAATTTCTATGAGCCACCCATAGATAACCTTCAGCACCATGGAAATAGAAAAAAACACTGTTAAGCACCATGGAAATAGAAGACTGTTCAAATATTATGATCCCATATATATATGTATCAAGAACCGGTTTCAGCTGCTCAAGGGGTAAATATTTCTTTGTTGTTGTTTCTTCCTCCTGAGAACTTTTCCTCCTGCACTTTTAGAATAGGACGTAGGGGCAGGATGGAAACGGAGACCTTAGTCTGACTTACTTTGCCAAAGAAGGTGTCTTTTGATGCTGATGAATTCTTGTGTACCTCTTTTAATACCTGTCTCAAGCTTTCTGGTCTCAATGCCCTTCTACAGGAGCTTTGATGACTCACTACGTCGCCCATTTAATAAAAATAATCCAGGGAATATGTATAAATTGGTGTAGAAGGGCGTCAAGGCTCCAAATCTTGAGAACGATATTAGAAGAGATATACGAGAAACCTAATCCTGTTCCCAACTGATATAACACGGCCTTTACACCGAATAGAGAGATAATGGCAAAGCGGGCTGATAGATTAACCCAGGAAAACTGCTTGAAAGCATTGAGTCAGGATCTTCCAATATAGATATCATTTTCAATAGTATTTATATTGTAGCGAAGTATTTTTTATTTTGCACTTGTATTAACAGAGTATCATTTTTTAGGTTTATTTTTTCCTACTCTGTAAACTTCCTTCATTGCTTATCTTTTGTTTATCATTGATAGCTTGTTCTTGGCTTATATAAATTGCTGTGTCATCCTGAAGTTTTTGTCTTCCCTAATTTTTCATGTTTCACTGTTGAAGGAATGACAAGTCCGAAAGCTTGAAAATAAAAAGTTGCACAGAAAACTTAACCCTGGAAGCTTTATTTATTTTATAATAATATATAAATTCTTTATTTATTACGATATATCAATCAGGATAATTGCAAAAGATTTATTTATTTAGTTGAAAATGGCAAAAAAAAACCAACAAAACAAACATCTTCGATAAAGCTTGTCATTTTTAACTGAATAATGAAACCCTTTGCAATTATCCTGATTGAAATATCGTGTTTAAAACTTTGCAATTATTTACAATCTAAGTCAAGATGGAGTTATCTCTTTATTTATTGTTGCGGTAACGAGTCTTCTGGTTAGAGAGAAATAAGGATATCCCAGGCCCCTGAAGCGCAAGAAACGCCAACCGCCCGGTATTTTGGGTAGATTTGAATAATAAGTTTTATATGAACTTAAATAGTTAAATAGTTTGAGATATAAAAAGTTGAATAGATAAACTAAGTTAACTAATAAAAATAAATATTAATTAAGGAGATAATAACAAAGACCCAAACGGCTAGCAATCAGCTACCTCTACAGAAGGAAGTTAATGCTTACAAACTCCCTGCCTAGAGCGCGCGCCATCTGTCGGGGCTTAGGTACGCAACACTTGTTGAGCTCTGCCGATGTATTATTGACGTTTACAGGATATGCACATTTTTGGGTATGCAATATTTATAAACAATAAATATATTTGTTGTTATTAAATATTATGATAGTAATTGATTGTAGGAACAACTATCAAATAGAGAATAATGTTTGTAGAACGACATTTCAAAATTATCCCGCATGTGTTTCTTTTGAAGAAATAACGATTATTTATAACCTTAGGGATGACTTATGAAGAGTGTGAAGAGTAATGATAGACGGAAAAATAAAAGTGTTCAGGGATGGGAAACGAACCCACAGTGTTCCGCTTACCGGGCAGATGCCATGTCCACTAGGCTACCCTGGACATATTTTTCCGTTCGTAAATATTATATGAAGTAATTTATAATACAATATATGTGTGTATATATAGCAGAATTAAATATAATTTATATGAAAGATAGCTGGTATTAGAGAAGGAGTATTGATAATTAAAAACAAATTAGAAAAATATTACTTTTAAGGTGTCAAAAAGGTTTTGTATTTTAAGTAACAACATAGGGTTATAACAAGTTCACGCTGTAGCATCGGCAGTTACGCGTCATAGAAGCAAAACATTAGGGGGGGGGAGGGGGAAAGAATAATTGAAGGTATTAGGATAAGAAAAAGAGCAAAGACAGAACCATGTCAACCTTTCATCAAACTTTTAAGGGTAAAAAAGAAAGAATATATAATTTTCTTTAAAAGTATTTTTTGATTAGGATATACTCGCGTATATATATATTTAAAATAAAAAGGCATATCCTGAGCAGGGTCCCATGTGCTTTACAGGAGAGAGAGCGCCATCTGGTGGAACAGAAATCAACTAAACATTGATTTAGCCTGTTCCCTAACACCTGACCTATTTATTGTTTTATTATTTTATTCTATCATTTTTTCATTTATAATTTTTTTTCATATATATATTGTCCAATATATATCCTAAGCAAAAGACAAAGCATGGTAGTAGTACTTATACCAAGTACGCCATGATCATCATGGTGGGTAGTAAGCGACTGTCTTTACTGAAAGAGTACACCACATGTGTAGAAAACAGTTCGATTTTTTACCTCACAAGTGTGCCAGAGCCCCGTTAGATTACTTGTACTTACTGATGAGATTGGTATTTTGCTAGAATCTGAGGTCGAATCAATTTTTCCAGAATAATTTGTTTAATTATCTGTTTGATTTATTCAGTGCAGACGATACGTTACAATAATTACAAATCATAGCTTAGATGAAATATGACGCGAGGGCCGCCGTGAGATGGCAACGAACCTAGTACTGAGCGGGCCCTGTCCGAAAATATCCACTGTAACCTAACTAACTGTCAACACCAACGCCCCTTCTTTGTCCCTCTCTGGATCCCCCGGGTGTCCAGTGGCAAGTTGGTGTCACTTTGAGACGACTAGAAAAGACGTCATACTTTATTACTTACACATCATATTGTTTAAATTACGATATATATTTAAAAATTATTTTATTATACTTATTAGGACTCATATATTATTACTTAATTCTTATAAATGTACATATATAGTCTATATATTTTAAATAATAGCCCCATATATATATATATAGAGAGAGAGTGAGTTTTGTAAATATTTTATATATCGTCGCGTGAAGGCATCGTGTGATCAATCAAAGCAGTTTAAAAACAAGAAAAGTCCTGACGAAGTAAGGCGTACAGCCTATTGAAATATTGGAATTTTGTAAAAAAATAAAATGTTTTATTTTATTTTAGATCCAAAATATGCCTTTTAATTAATATACATATATGCTGTATAAAATAATATTAATAGTATTTTATAATCTACAGATAATAGATGTCAAGATATTTCTTTCATTCTTGTGTCAAGATTACGTCGCCAGCCGGGGAATTACCTATAGCGTCGCCATCTACCGAGGCTTTTTGTCATTAAATTCTATTTTGATCTTCAATAGCGTCAAAATGCTGTCTAAATTCAGTAAAAATAATTTTTAATATTTGAAAAATATCTAATTGATTTTTAAATAATTATTATTCTCTTTTAGTAATTCGTGGATAGTTCTACATTTAATTTAAGTTTGCGTCGCACGAACTGGCCGCTTGGAGGCGCTGTATTCTAGTTTTGGTAGTAAGCTCGCCTGCTATCCTAGCCGATTGGAGTCAAAATGGTAAGTGTGCTTTTTCTATATTCTTAGCTAGAGGAGATAGTATTGGATATGATATGGTGTTATTATGATAGACCTTTAAACTAATTACTATATTAATATTTATAAATTTATGTAAGTTTTTGTAATAGTTGTCTTAGTCTAGAAAAAAGTCTGCGCTGCCTGCTATATTTAGACGATACATGTTGAGATATAGTGTTTGCTGATGTTGAGAACATATGTGTTTCTGCGTAGAAATTTATAACAGATAACTCGATACGGTAGTTGTCGTTGAATTTCTTGTCATCAATTGGTCTTTCAGAATTCTCACGCTTAAATTTAATCGTTCAAAGTTAACCTACAGACGGTTGAAACCGTCAGTAAGATTTCAATGCTCTCAAAATTTCTTTTCTCATAGATCCAATACCAATTATAAAAAGTGTATACTATAATAATGACCCATTTATGTTCATGCCAGCAATTTAAAGCTTTTTCCAAACGTTTAAACGTCTCCTCACAATATAATACCAACAATTTTAGTGACAAAAAACAAGTCCCACCGGGTCGTTCATTATACAACTTGTATAGTGTCGTCCTGACTAGTAGCGCCATCTCTTGATGCATTTTGTAAACATTTACGCCTCTTGGCTATTTCAATTTATAAAATGTATTGTGTTTAATGCCTCAATGTATCTTTTATAACTTGTAAAATGTACAGCGAATTTTTAAATATTTTTCTGAGTTGTAAAATAGGCTGATAATGGGCCATTCTAAGAACTGCGATCGTCACGTGATCATGTTTGCAGTCGCAGCGGCCTGGCTTCAGGGAATTACCGTCTGCCGCCAGCGCCGTCTTTCGGTGCCGAGCCTTAGTAACAAAACTAATGACGTAATGCAGAGCTAAACCAAAAGTTTGAAACACACATTTTCTTATTACAGCATTCATCATCTTAAACAAATTTCCATAAATGAATAATACCACCAATTTTTGGAATGTTTTTGAAACTACGTGAATATTTTAAACGCGCAGGGATGTTATCGAGCCCACGTGTATCTCGGTGAATTACCTCTCCCGTCCTTGTCAACTCTCGCGTCAAAAAGGCTGTGCTTTCTCTATACGATTCCGGTGAAAGGAGTTTTACGAATATAATGACCGTAGATGTATGAGCTAGTGGGGAATTTTGTTGCGTGAAAAAGAATGGCAACATGTCAAACCCGATCCTTGTTTGGACATATATCGATGACTCTAGCATTCTGACAATCAAATGTTTTATACATTTTATTTGATATCCAAACTAATTTACTAAATTCGAATGATGTTTTCTCTTATTTCATATCCCAGTGCCAAAATATTTGGCATCTAGCTTTATATAGACTTTCGATATTAGTATGATGGTTAAATGAACGTCTGCCGTTGATTAAAAGAATCTGCTGTGGTGGTTCTACTCAGCTTCAGACAAGGTTGTTCCCAACATGAGAAGAAGAGACACCTTGGCTGCTAGTCGTGACTCAGATTCAGACAAGGTTGTTCCAAACATGAGACGAAGAGACACCTTGACTGATAGTCCTGACTCAGCTTCAGACAAGGTTGTTCCCAACATGAGAAGAAGAGACACCTTGGCTGCTAGTCGTGACTCAGATTCAGACAAGGTTGTTCCAAACATGAGAAGAAGAGACACCTTGGCTGCTAGTCGTGACTCAGCTTAGACAAGGTTGTTCCCAACATGAGAAGAAGAGACACCTTGGCTGCTAGTCCTGACTCAGCTTCAGACAAGGTTGTTCCCAACATGAGAAGAAGAGACACCTTGGCTGCTAGTCCTGACTCATCTTCAGACAAGGTTGTTCCCAACATGAGAAGAAGAGACACCTTGGCTGCTAGTCGTGACTCAGATTCAGACAAGGTTGTTCCAAACATGAGAAGAAGAGACACCTTGGCTGCTAGTCCTGACTCAACTTCAGACAAGGTTGTTCCCAACATGAGAAGAAGAGACACCTTGGCTGCTAGTCCTGACTCAGCTTCAGACAAGGTTGTTCCCAACATGAGAAGAAGAGACACCTTGGCTGCTAGTCGTGACTCAGATTCAGACGCAGGTGTTGGTTGACAGTGCTTACTTTTAATGGCACTCCATAACTTCACCATTCACATCGTTTCTTCTGCTTTCGAATCTTTCAGCAGGCCGAGCCTTACCACATTCTGTTGATGTCTGGTAATCCGATTATTATATATTGGTAGCTAACCGCCCAGTTTTAATGGCCGTTCTGGGCCTATAAACACATTCTAAATAACATTTCTGCAGTTTGAAAATAATGTTAATATTAAACATAATCGTAAAGGTGTCCAAGAAGTCGATGGACGAGTGATTAAAACCCTCGATTCCCGACAGCCATGAACCAGGATCGAATCCCGCATTGGATCCTTTGTTTAAATATGTGAATAACGTTCACATATTATTCATTGTTGCAAATATCATAAATCTGGTTGCTCTATTCGAGCGGTACCTATTAAAGTTATTTTGGAAAGGTGTCCACGCGGTGTGGTGTAGTGGTTCTTGAATGGTAGGTAAATAGGGCTCATTCCAACAAAGTGGGTAAAGTAGCATTAGAGGTGAAGAGATAGTTCCTGGAAATTAGCTATTGTTTCAATTTTCACTGTGTGGAGTTTGAATGGATGATTGGGATTTTTGTTGAAGAATTTATTATTATTATTTAAAATAATTTTTTTGTGAAAAACTGCCTCTAGTGCGTCCCACGTGTGTAATATCCGAGACTGTTTGGATGCGGCGAGTATCTAATCTCCAAGTGGCGACAGTGATATGCTGATACATCAGGTCTCCAATGTAGACTCCTCTTTATGCAAAGATCCGAAGGTTGCGTATTGTTGTCTACAATCAAACAATTGTAAATTGTTTTTATTAAAATTTTAAAAATATATGGCTTTCAAAATGACCATTCTCTCCTATACAGGCTTTTACCAAAGAAATCAACTAGCTATCAAAGCTATCAATCGACGTAAAGAATGTTCCACCATCTTGTACAAAAATAGCGAAATACCTAGATCTCAGCGAAACCGATGGAAGGACTCATCACTGATGAGCTAGGCATAACCAATAATTTTCCTATTGAAGAAATGATAATAGACAATTGGTTTATCAAAGAAAATATCGCGCTAAGAGTTTCGCAATTCAATAGATCTGCCACGTTCGGCCGTTGAGAAGAGCAAAATCTCGCGCTTATATTTATTAAAGAAACTTACTGCGAAAGGTTTTGTTTATTCTCTCAATTTTACGGATCGTTCTCCTTTAAAAAATAACGATTAATAAAGACACGATTTGCATATAATTATCTGTTAATTGGCATAGTGTGTGTATATTCGACATTAAAATATATCGATGTGAAAGCAGAAAAAATATATAATTAGAATATCTTTATGGCGCTACATGCTAATCACTTTTACGAGTGACGATAAACGATATCCATTGGCGATATTCAAATACTTCTTATATTCTGGAGACAAGTTGAGCGCTAACAACGTTTTTTAATCTTCACTCGTTATTTGAGACGCACAACCAAAGTTTAGAGTTCCTCGAAGACGCTATATGTAGTAAGTTATATGCTGGCACCCTGGTTTCTTTCTGCTCACGTTGGCTACACTTATTTATGGAAGATACTTGATGTTCGATAAAAAGTCGAAATAATATAAAAGTTTGATATGAATATTCAAACACATTGAATACAAGATTCGTTCCAAGTTTTTAAAAGGTTAATTATGGATAGAAAAACGACTTTAAAAATGACTCTTTTTAGATCTCTTATATACAGTCGCTTGTGTGTGTGAAGGAATTCGGCAGTTATTCAAAACACTTTTAAAAAAAGATCCTGAAGAAAATATATAGGCGTATAGAGCCTATTGATATATTGAATTTATAAAATGAATGCTTTATTTTTATCTTAATCTACAACTAGTGTGGTTCTCTCTCGATTGAGAGTTTCTAGGTCCGGTTTCTTATTTCTGCAAAAACCAAAAGGCGTCCGGAGAATATCCTTAGACTTGATACTCCTAAATGGATTTCGGCGGTGAAATGGCGGTTTCGCCAGTTTAAATATAAAATTTTTCTCTAATTATAATAAAAATCTGAAAGCCTTACTTCCGTCGGTAAAGAGAAACTTCGGGTAAGATTAGGTCATCATATGGCACGGTGCCATCTGGCATTGCTTTCGAGCGCTAATATATTGCACGGGATGAAAAACTATTAATTAACTAGTGGAAGTGAAGGAGGTTATTACTCAGAGGATATTCGGGGAAGTACAGTGAGGAATGGCGGGAACAAGTCTATTTTAGCTATCGCCCGGCGTCGCTTGGCGGCGCCACCGTCAAGTTTGGTGAGACATTGACGCCTTTACCGAGGTAAGCCCTCCGCTTCTCTTACTTAGAGCTAGAGGCTTTGCAATCTTATAGAGACTTTGTGAACTTCTTTACTATACATCGTTGTTGTATAAATAGAGACTTTATAATGTTATTTAAACTTTATGATCCTAAAACAGTTTTATATCTAGAGTATATATTGTGGCTTCATAATTCTATTACAATTTTGTGTTCCTATGTATTGGAAACATGTTCCTATAGCAGAAATTATAAAGCTAGATTGTTTTGGTAGATTTTTAAATCTCCTCATATTTCTGTGAAAAATAGACACATCGGCTAGTTAGAGTTTTATTAGTAGCGGTTATTTAAATAAAAACTGATGTAAAAAATTCGAAAATCTCGCGAGAACGCCCTTGCAACCTCAGAACAATTTTTAACGCCTTGCCAAATGTTGCATTTTTATTTATTTTTCCTGACGAAGACAAAAGAATTTTGTTGAAGCGTTGAGAAAATAAAACTTTAATTGGACGAAGTGTCATTTTTCCCATAAATATAAAATAGTTTAAAATAAATAATTTAAATAAAATATTTGATATATATAATATACTAGCCGAATGACCCGGGCAACGCCCGGGTTTTACCCGATTAAATGTTTTTATTCAAATACTATTCGTTACAATTATAAATTGGCGCCGTGGGTGTCACTCTTGTGAAACGTCCCGCTCCAAACTTTGTGTCTGAGAAGCGATATTTTTATAGAAAGATGATCTGGCTTTGTATCTTCTGCTCGAATGAATGTTTTTCTGTTAGAATTTTGTTCTTGCATACTAAAAATGAACTGGCTTTACCCGTGGTCTCTGCTTTTTGAAAATGTTCCCGTTATAATTTTGTATCTGATAATCAAACATGATACAGCAATATTGTCATGATCATTTTCTGAATAAAATACAGCTATTTTTGTCCAGAACCTTTCAATTTCAAATTTTCTTGGCTAAAAATCCGATAAATATCTCTTCCAGATTTTTTCTCTATGTCCTGTTAAAACACGTTTTACATGTACATTAGGTCAGCTGATATTACCTCCCATTTTCACCGCTAGAGGCGCTGCTTGCGAGCGAAAGGGCAAATTCGCAACGCAATTTACAAATAACTCAAAAAATATTCGGGATAGAGACCTGAAATTTTCACTATAAGTGTTTCCAGATTCTACTCTATATACCCTTAAAATTTCGGTCAGATTAGTTACGTATTGTGGACGTGTATAGCCGACATAGGAACAAACACACATACATACACTGACTTTTATATATATAAGGATACTAAGGAGTGAGGATAGATAGCTATTGAACAGTATCACCTGTAAATAGATATAGGTCGGGTGGTCTAGGATCATTGCTTTCAATATCAGAATTCGAGTTCGAACCCGCGTGAGGGACATTTGGCTAAAAATATTCGCAAACGAACTGACTTCTGCTTAATTCTGATCTAACGAGGGAACACAATTAACCAGAGTCCTACATAATTGTGAGAACGAAATTGAACTCTCTGTTGTGCTATCTGTGTGTGTGTGATATAGATAATATAGATATTAACTCTCTCACGAGGCTATCTCTTCACCTCTCATATTGGAATGTAGACTACCTGGTCTACAATATTAGACCAATGTGTATAAACAACAGAAGTTCTGAGATTAAGAGTGGAATATGGGGTTAGACAGGTGACTGAGGTGTCAATAGATCAAAATGGTTTAGTAATCTTTAAAAATATATCAAAGAAATAATTTTAAACTTCTCTGGGAATATATGGGGATAGAAAATAGATGGAATATAAAAAGAATTATTTTTAAACTGATGTTACTCAATAAGTAGATTTTGATTTGGATATGGATGCAAGGTGATTGGAAAAAGAACTGTTACAAGTTTCGGTAAAATTGAAAGCTGTAGATGCAATTTTCCTTAGAAAAGCATAAAAGTAGAATAAATGGTGTATCGAATTAACTTTTGAAGTAGTCTTGGAAAACATTTCTCGAGTTCACTCATTGCGCAAAAAGACAAAGCAGAAGTAATCCATCGACAATTAGTTCTGGTACAGCTTAAAATTGAAGATACTTCGGCCAGTAAATCTTTTTATTATCTCATCGTTTCGACAAAAATCTTTTGTCTTGAATATTTTTAACGCCTTGTCAAATGTTTTAATTTTGTTTGCTCCTGACGAGGACAAAAGATTTTTGTCGAAATAATAAAAAGATTTACTGGTCGAAGTATCTTCAATTTTAAGAACTATGAATGCCGGCCAGGCAGCCTCTATCTTTACGATAATAATACAACGTTGACCTAAGTAAAGAAATCAAGTTGTTGGTATATTCTCACTAACTATTGTGTCACACCACAAATCAACCACAAATTGGGAATCGCAATGGGCGATTAGCCTTTCTGGCAATTGTAAACAGATGCCTCTACCTATTTGGTGACAGTGCACCGCTGCGTGTTGAAGATGATAAACCTACCTATCTTTGTGCTATCTTATACATAAACACACATATGTGCACACACACATGTCGAAGAAGATTTTCATTTATTGTCCTTTCCAGGCACATATGGGCAGAATTTGTATTCGTGATTTAAGGTAAAATATTGTGAACCACATTGAATTTACATATATGATTTTTTCACGAAATGTGTGGGATTATATATATTTATTTGAAATGCAAGCAAAAATCGTATTTCTACAGACTTGTCTCAAAGAAACATTGATTATTTCTTAACGAAATCTGTTTACAATTGCAAATTGTTAATCGCCCATTGTAATTCCAAATTTACCGTTGATTTGTAAGTATAACACGATAGTTAGCGAAAATATGCCAAAAACGTGATTTTGTACTTATATTTGATATAAGCTTGTAGAAGTGCGATTTTCGTTTGAAAAGTTTGCATTTCAAATAAAAATATATTCTCTTTCTCTCTCTTTGTAAAATATAATTTATTTATTTTAATATGTACACGCAAAACCACACACAATAATACAGTCAATCGCTGTGGGAACAATACTAAGAAGTCTGGATTTGGATATTGGAATTTTAGACCTAATTACGCACTTAACACACACGAAAGGGTATCATTAACAATCAGTTTACATTTTTTGGTAAAACTTTATCCATAGAGTTTGCATCACACTTCCTCGATATAGTACATCCCCAGATTCTACGTCTCCCACATCAATGGTTCTATCACATAACTACAAAGAGCTGAAATGTGGAAATTATTAAAGAGAAGGAGTTAATACTGTCTTTAGAAAATTATTCTAGACATCAGATAGTAATTGATTAATTAAAACTTCAATTGAGATCAATAAAATTAGCTAACCAACAACAACAACAAACTTTATTAAGACACTATTGTCCTACAAGGGGATTCCCCTAAAAAGTTATATATGTACATGAGTGAGGAGAGGAAAAGCAATTTAGAGGGAAGGGGGAGCAATCAGCCGTTGTCTGTGGAGTTGAATACTTCTCCTCTCATTTTATCAATCGCCTTGAAAATTTTGAAATATTTATAAACAAATGTTTATCCAGCCGGATAGCAGTAAAGATTTTATATACATGTTGTTCATTGTAGTGAGTTAGCCCCGATATTTCGCGAATTTCCAGTCTCTTTTCATGTAGAAATGGGCAATGGAATAGATAGTGGACCAAATTGTCTTGGCTGCCAACATTGAAGAAGTAGCAATTTAAAGGGTCGCTGTTCCAAAATCCCGTGATATCCTCGCCGAAAAGTAGCCATAGAATCCTTTGACGGGCTATAAATTGTTTAATTTTCAAAGGGAGGTTTGATAGTAAGTAGTCCTCAGAAAATTAGCCAACCATAGAGAGGTATTGTTCAACTAAACACTAAATAAACACATACGTTATATATTAGAATATATATACTTCTTGCCTTAAATAAAAGCAAAAGTTGTCCCTCTCTGGTGACGCATAGTTTTTATTAATTAAATAATTCCTTATAACAATATTGCACCGTTTTTTTCCCCTGTAGAAGGGAGTTCGTGCCCGAAAGCTAGATTTACATTTTTTAAAAAGATACTTTTATTTGCAGACCTGATGTTTTAACTCTCAGTTTTGCCTTTATTTTCACTGAAAAGAATATTTTTACTTTTTAAATATAGATTTTCTCTCTCTCCATCGCCAAAACCCCACATTTACAAATTTTATTACATTAAAAAGAGGTTCGTATATATATCATTTTTGGTAGATTAACGGATGGTTTAATTACTCCTTTAATGGAGAGGAGTGGACTTCAGGAATTGGTTTAATCATGGAGATAAGCACCACGACTCCTTTAATACATACATATAAACACATTAGAAACAAGGTGTTTAGTGAGAATCGGATTTGAAAAATCACAGATGTTTTTAAACAAAATGTATCTCTCATAAACCACCCATACACACACAGCCATATCTTGGTGGCTGGCAGTATTTAGCCTTCTCAGAGCTTCCTTTCTTTGGCCAGTCTTTTGTAGGGTCTTCTTCCGAAATTGTCTATGAATTCCATTCTCGGCCTTCATCTTCCTGGTATTCCTTCCATACATCGCTCCAGGAATGTCTTTATACATTCCGAGCGTCGGAGAAAATGCCCAAACATTCTTCTCCTCTCAATCGTCACACTCCTATATCATTTTAAGGACATTTTTTCATTTCTCAGTCTTTCGATCCATGATATCGGTGTTATCACCAATTCTTAATAACAACAAAAAATCTTAAATAATATATTGATTTCCCAAAAACACTTTGGAAAAGGTTTTGTGTGTGAAGCATATATTAGAAAATAAAGTTTTAAATCGGCTGCACTTTGAAACATATTTATAAACTCAAAGCATTATCTTCTTCATTCAGTAGCTCATGATAGCTCATTTTAAGAATCATTATTGAAGACGGATTTATGTAAACTCAAATAAAAACTTATCAACCTTCAACTTTATTTATCTTCGTTTCGTCGAACTACTGACGCCTTTCTCAAGGTTGAACTTCATATCTAAAAAAATCAGCGCATTGCAGCACATTACAGCTTCTATCTTGAAAATGGCGATAGTGGGTCCCCGAGACATCGATTGATTTAAATTTTTTAAATTTTATTTTAAATATTTATATATGTTTTCATTTGAATTTAATTATAAAAAAAGAACTCTTTTCCTTTTTGAAAAAAAGTATAAAAGTGAAATTATACTGGGACCAAATAGATAAATTAAGAAAATAAAAGGCACATCTATTGATCGCGCAACTAAAAGTTTCTGATGGCTTGCGCCCTCTGTCGGAATAAATATCAACTAAGCATTGATTTTTAATCATTCCATTCATAATCAAGAAATGGTATTTGGCCAATTGTGGAATAATTAAAAATCAACAAATAGTTGATATATATTCCTACAGATGGCGTTAGCCATCAGCAACATTTATTCTCACGATCAGAAGATGACTTTTTTTCCTCTTTTAATTTTACTTCTTAAATTAAGTCAAAGCTTGTCAAGCATTTCTAAGCTCTGTCAGTAGTTATGCCCCAGTTCAATTGTCAACTACCCTGACAGAATCACATATATAGAATAAAAAATATTTACCAAAAAGCCAGAGGCAATTTTTACATTACTGCTATTAATTTAGGGTCTGATAAATTGCTTCTTTTTTGTTTTAAAGTAATTGAAGTTCACTTTCAACAATATTGTGTTTCTTCTAGTAAATGGATATCTAAATATTAACGATCAAGTATAAGACCTCTTTATCAACAAAACATCTGATGACGAGCTTTTATGCTTGACAACTATTGTTAATATATACTTTTGATGATTCTTCAATAATAAAAAAACATTATTTTGAAAGTTGACTTCAGTTACTTAATTATTTAATATTAATAAAGAAGATTATAATATGTGAATAACTATAAAAAGCCATTTTATCGGTTATATAAATTAAAATAAAATAGTTTTTCTTTGTATGTTGTACCAAAAAAAGACGCGTTTCATATAAAATTAAAAAGCAATGCGTCCATGTCTCAAGATATTCGGTAAGGTAGTAGCGACGGAATTTAAGGATAAGAGAAAAGTGTCTGCGCTTCTAAAAGAGCGAAGGGCTTAAATTGGAGTTTACGGTTTCGCAATTGGCTATCCGGTTAAAAATAGAAAGCCGGATTCCTGGTAAAACAGTGGCGGGCTTTCAGCGCAGTTGCTGGGATGGTGAGTCCGTAGTTATCATATTGTTCTACACCTTTTACCATCTGGCCCTTTCACATGTAAATTATTTCGTCGGTGAATAGAAGTGGAATACAATAAAGTTCATCATGAAGCTGTGTCTTTTCGCTATCTACATAAATAGTTTTTTTTACGCACAATATTTGAATCAAAATATATAATATAGAATATACTATCTTTGTTTTCCGTCTCTTCTATACTCCATTAAAATTAACATCCTCTATCACATCCTATAACAGAGGGTAAAAAGGGGTGTGTGGAGGGAACAAAGATCATCTCTGGAAGTCTCTGATGTTTTCACCTTAATAATTCTCATTTAATTGTTAAAATATTTTTTTTTATAATGTTGGGGGAATATTTATGGCCCTCTCTTAGATTTGGTTTAAATGAACTAAAGCGCATTTCGAACTTTATACATGTCAACGGTTTGCTTAGACGCGCGTGGAACTGTGTAGTGAACTGCTCATTGTATTTTGCAACCAAACTTTTAAAATTACACAAAGTACCTCTTTTATAGCGTCAAAAATTGAGGAGAATTGAGAGGAGGTGAACCAGCATTCGGACATCTTGTCCGACACTCTGAGTGGTTACAGGTATTACTGGAGGGATGTATGGAAGAAGGGAAGAGGAAGGCCGAGAGTGGATTTAATGGACAATTTCGGGAGAAGATCCAATGATACAATTAAACGCCAGCCATAGAAAGGAAGCTCTGAGAGGACAGGAATACGGCCAGTTGAGGAGAGATAGATATAAGAACAGTCTAATGAGGCATGCTGAGGAAGCGTAGGCAGAAGAGGAAGCGTTGACGCAAGGGTTGCGGCACTCCGCCGCCTCACTTCCCTCCAGGCGCGGCCCCCTCACGACTGAGGGACTTCATCAGACTGAGTTGTTTATCAGCGAGGACGGAGAATTGTCACGTGTGACACTATACATTTGCTCAAACCTTCAGCGTCATTATTCGAAAGGTTTATTTTGTACCTGTACTAAATAGCAAAACGCATATTTTGATCTTAATAATCTAAGCACTTTATCGTGCGAAATCTTTTGATTTTTCAAAGAAAATTTCTATTTTACTTTCACTAGTTTTTAGCACTTTTTCTTAAAGTCTATCATCACAAATGTTGTCAGATCAAAGTTTTGCACATTTTTCGAAGAGTTGAAATATAACTATTTAAATTATTTTTGTGACTATATAATGGTTCGAATCTTAAGATTTTTAACTTAGTAAAGCATGTGAAAAAATAGTACAAATGTGAAAATACTAGATAAAGGCATCTCCTGTTGCACGATAATGAGATGCCTTTTTCTTAATTAGTAAAGCATGTTATAAAGAATGTTATCATAAATCTTTAGCACAAGATATCTGAAAAGACCTAATTAGTGTTTATTTATTTATTAATTCATTTCATATTATTTTTCAATATTAAAGATCAGCTCTTTAGAAGGTATTAACGCGTGCGCAATGTCAAATAACATGCAAACATAGCGTAAATAAAATATCAATGCAAATATATGAATAACCTCTTTTGTAGTGAAACTTTTAGAATTAAGTCACTGCCCATTGAAATATTTTTTTTTCCTTTTTGAAAATTAGGGAGGATGGAATCTCTCACATCCATTTCAGCAGGCAGTCAGACTCGATGCAATTGCACAACCAGCCTGTGGTGTAGTCAACAGGATCTTCTGTTTATATTTACCCAGGGAGCTAGTGTCACGTGTCGACATTCCGCCCAATCAGCATCCGCCATCACTCGAGAGAGGAACATCAAACTTTGAAACCAATAACGGATTAATTTCCCGGATTTTGGGGCCAAGAATGTTGCCTGGCATTCCTCTGGGTTATGTAGAAAAGAGAAAATGCTTAGCAATTTTAGAGAGGGATTCTGATACAATATCATCAAATAGCATCATCAATTTAACGCCATCATCTATTGATGAAAATTATAAATAATTTTTAACGCTACTTTTATTTTAATACATACACAATTGAAAGCTATTTCTACATATCTCTTATACTGCAATGAATAATTGATAAGGCACAATTTGGAATATAGATTATAAACACAAGGTAATAAGACCAAATCCAAATAAATAAATAGTGTGTGACGTTTCGGTAACAGCGTTGTTACCTTTTGTCTGAAGATGGTAACAACGCTGTTACCGAAACGTCACACACTATTTATTTATTTGGATTTGGTCTTATTACCTTGTGTTTGCAATGAATAAGTTTTTTTTATGACATTGTCAGTATTGGCTCTAAATTTCAAATTATAGACAGAAAGCCTTATTGTTAAAATATTCATTGTTCTAGGCTTTCTGCGTGTAATTCAGGGCTATATAAAGTACATTGCAGTGAGAACAGAAAATAAAAAGATCTACCTAATATTGCGAATGGCGTTCCAATTATTGCTATTTTGAGACAGAGCAAACACGTGTAGTTAATGTAATCAAACAACAAAAATGACTTCGTTCTTCTTGATGCGCATTTTCGATCGGAGCTGACAAACGGAAGAATTGCTGATAAATCACGTCGATTACTCTGTGCCTTCAGAACTGTGCATTATGTCTTATTCTTCAAGTCGTTCCAAGTTTCTTTATTGCCGCAATTGGTTATAAATCTACATTTAGGGATATATAGGTTCTAATGTTATTCAAATGGTTTTGGATTCAAAATTCATTTATGTTTCAAAGATCTAATTGAGTTGAGTGTCTCACGCACACAAAAAGAGGTTTGTGTATTTTGTGGTGAGTCGCGAGAATAAGGTCTCAGTTTTGCGCGTGTGTTAAAAACTTGATTCTTATAAATAGTGAATATAATTAGCTAATATATCAATTTGTGAATTTGTGGGTTTTAAACGGTTATGGTAGGTCATCCAGTTTTAACGAAGAATGTGACTTAGTTCTAGAAATGATTCTTAAGATATTTTGATAACGTGACAATTCACCATTTAATTTAAAAATTATCTGTTTCTGTTGTTCGAGTGAAGCAAACACGATATGATGGCTGAGAGAGAGAAAAAATAGAGGTAAACCGGGCTCTTGGAGCGCAACTGTACAGCCACAGTCTAGAAGTCTAATCAAGAGTAGATTGCTGCGGTGAACCAGGTAACCAGGCAGTTCCAGGCCGGTAGTGAGTCAGGAAGTAGGGGCAGGGCTGATATGGCGGCTGCCTAACTACACCATTTATGCCTGGTGACACATAGTCAAATCTTTTATCCAATCAGAATCGGTTAGGTGATTACGTGATATAATAATGGGAGGAGAATTCACAGCCAATGAGACTTCAATTACGTAGGATCCCATCTGGCCATGTTTATTAGCTCCAAATTGGCCGTGGTTACAACTAGACACAGCGATAGAAGCAGAGCGGAATAAGCGTCCAACGGCACCACACTTGAAATTAAATATATGTGTGGTAAAATGGCGTGAGTGGCGGGAGTTAAAAAGAAGGTTTAAAATAATAAGGTGAATTAGAGAATAATATAAAATTCCGCTTCCACGGAGACCTAACTCAGGTCGTACCACCGGGAATTGCGCAGCAACAAATTCGAAACCGTTAGCGACGTCTCTGGTTTCAATACTAGTACTGATTTCGGCATTGTGGATTCTGGGTACTTCACATCCAGGTTTTATCAGTTCTGGGCTACTTCACACCCGGGTTTTAGTAGCTATGAGCTACTTCACATGTAGCTTTTGGCAGTTTTGGGCTACTTCTTATCCGGTTTTTATCAGTTCTGGGTGCTTCACATCCTGGTTTATTCAGCTCTGTACTAATTCATTTCCAGGTTTTAGCAGCCCTGGGCTACTTCATATCTTTCTTTTATATCTAGGCTACCTCACAGCCGGGTTTTATTAGCTCTGGATCCTTCACCTTCAAGTTTCAGCAGCTTCACATCCCGGTTTAATCAACTCTGGATGCTTAACCTCTAGGCTTAAGTAGTTCTAGGTGCTTCACATATAAGATATAGTAGCTCTGGGTGCTTTTAATCTACGTTTTATCAGCTCTGGGTTCTTTACACATAAGTATATACAGGTTTTATCAGATTTTGGCTGCTTCACATTAAGGTTTTTAGCGGCTCTCAACTTCTTCACATCTAGGTTTTTAGCAACTAAGGATTTATTGCATCCAGGTTTTAGTAGCTCTGGGATGCTTCACACCCATTTTTAATCGGTTCTGGGTGTTTACATATAGCTTTCAGCAGCTCTGGGTGCTTTATATCCAAGTTTTATATAAGGTCTTCGGTTCTTCGCATCCAAGTTTTATCAGCTTTCGATGCTTCACATCTAAGTTGAGCAGCTCTAGAACCTCTGTGGTATTCACCTTTCATATCGAAATTAATTTCTATTGATTTTTTTTGCACATCGTGGACTGGTAACTTCTAGAAATATTCAAAGTAAATGCTTTCTAATGTGTGTGAGATTTGTATATGCGAAATGAAACAACTATAAATATTTTAGAGATCTTAATTCGGTATTAAAAACGTGAAGGTCGTTCTAAAAAGAGTGAAAGGGTGAATAAAGTAACCAATATTTTAACCCAAAATATAAATGCCAAATAGAATATTAACAAAAATACAATGTATTTTTTCACCGAAATAAAACTCAGCATTTTTTACCAATCTTTCAGCCAGAAAAAAAAAATCGAATTCTAGATTTGTACAATCTCTTAAGTTTAGAAGCAAAAACTCCCGAACTACATTTTCTACTTTTTGTTTGTATTTTCTAAATTATGCCATTGTTCTGTATAATCGGTAATACATTGGAGTAATATCTCGTGAGTAAGGTGGGTGGGGGACAGAAGTTTAATTCCTTCCAAATCCTGGGGAGTTTATTAATGGCTAAACGCAACTTGTGAGGCGGAACGAAGTATTGATGGAGTAGCACCCGCTTTCGGTTGACTAAAACTGGATTTTTGAGAAATAAAGTATCACACATTCTTTAAATTTGCTTAGATGAATCTCACTGGAAATTTTCTGGCCATCAGAAACTAGTTCAGAACATACTTTACCTTCAAAATTCGACCAAACACAAAGCCTCACCATGTATTGGTATCGTCCTCGTTTAACCAGCGGTTCTGGAAGCTGACCTGCATTCAATTACTTCTCTCGCATATTGCTCTTTTAATGAATTCCCACTTTTCAAAATGTAACAATTCGCCTTTTAAGACATTATCCATAAAATGGTACAGCAATTGACGGTCTCAACATAGCTCTGAGTTTGGGAAAATGTCAATACAGGGACATCACTTTACAGATTCTCTTGGTTTTCTGAGCTTGTGTCGGTATTGAACAACATTTAATTGTGCTATTCTAAGTTCGTTTTATATCCTACTTGTGATGAGATTGGCTTAATTTGTGTATCGTTTAAAATTCCACAATTTGGGGACTTCCTGAGCGAGGAACTTAAGAGATGCAAATCTTATTTTGATAGAATCTTCAAACCATATTTCCGTCTTCCTTTCTTTTATCCCTCATTTAATTTCCACAGCACAAATTTATATAAGAGTCGGTGGACAAGTGGGTAACACCCACGATTCCCGACAACCATGAACCGGAATAGAATCCGGCGTTAACATTTTTGTTTAATATGTGAATAACCTTCACATTTTTTGGAGACAGCGTATTTATATCATTAATCAATGCCTCTTTTTTAAGCCTATAATAACCTATATGATCAAATACTAGAGTGATTAGGTGTACATTGAAGTTTTCATACGTGAGTCTGTTTTCATTTTACAAACTTTTCTCCATACAGAACTGTTGTCAAAACGGTAGTTTAGAGCCTCTCGATAATAATCCCTCCAGTAATATAGATGTGAAGTTTTCCCCCAAAGTTTTTTATAAGAACGTGAAATGTTGAAGAAGCAAGTAATTTGTGGTAGTTAATAAGCATAGATTAAAAATACAAAATATTTTCTCACAATGAGTTTATTTTTACTTTAAAATGCTAGCTTTCAAGCAATAAACTCTCTTCAACGGGCTTTATAAAAAACATTAACTATATCTTACAATAAATATTTACAAATACATGTATTAGATAGTAAAAAGGCATATATTGGATTGAATAAAATATTTATTTGCCAATATTTTATTCAATACAATATATGCCTTTTTATTATCTAATGATTTAAGTATGGATTGCTCTATTTTCAGAAAATACATGTATATATTTGTAATATTTCTTGTAAGATATAGTCGATGTTTTTATTAAGCCCGTTGAAGATCAATTATCACTTGAAAGCTAGCATTTTAAAATAAAAAGAAACTCATTGTGAGAAAATATTTTGAATTTTTAAACGTTTTTCACAATTGTATCATGAATAAGTATACGTTAACGTCACTTTAAAGTGTAATACTTTCAAAAAACTCAAAAACGGAGAATAAAGTAGAAATACTGTGAATTTAGGCAAGCCAGATTTAGCTAAGTTCCCATAAGCATGGCTGCTTCCTCCACCTAAGTTTTCTGTAGGAGGACCTAGAAATGGACTGCCAATTCCTGAGAAATCCGGAAAAGATCTTCAACGAAAGTTGGTGGAGCACCACGAACTTCATGGATTTCAAAAAGGAAGAGGAGGACTCCACTTCCACTCACTCTTCAACCGACACGTTGGGACTCAAAGTGAGTAATGGTGAACCTTTCGAAATATATTCGTATTTGTACAATTCCCATCACATTCTATGTAATATACACCATGCGCCTCTCCCTTTAATTATGCATCAGAGCGATGTATTAAGTTTATCACTCTGGTTGAAAACTTTACTAATGATGATAAGAAATGCACCACAACACCAGTTTTGGCATATTCCCACAAAAAGCAAATCTTTACACCATAATTTTGGGCTATAGTACTCATCAGTACAGAGGCAGTTTCGATTTCATAACATCCTATGAGAGAATTTATTAAATCGAATTTGCCCAAAAGTTGTTTAAGCTGGTGAAGTGGCAAGGACCGAATTTCAGGCTTGTATACAACATAAAGTTGCAGGAAGATATATTGTATTCTAGCCTGAAAATCTGCCCTGTCACTTCACCAGATTAAACATCTTTGGCCAAATTCGACCGATTTAATAACTCCTTAACTCCGCCTTAGCCGGTCCAAAGCCCGGGTGAAAAAGGAGGAGGGGGAGCAGTAACAAGCTCACTGAAAAACCTGGGTTCAGCTGGCCCGGCTGATAGTACCCTGTAAGTGCTCCTAATCCAGGGATACAGGATGAGCAGCGTTTGTACTCCATGTTAGGAGCGGCTGCACATGGCGTCTGTTCCTCATGTCAGAGGCGGCCATTTCTTTTGGAGCTAAGTCGGCCTACCACTGAATAGTGCTCCCAGTCTTAATGACAAAGGCAGACGCATTCTACTTCACCCAATCATGATGGTTGTCAACTTACAAGCTTGATACCGTAATATGATTGAGTGGAGATAAGGAAGAAGAAGAACAATAACTCCTTTCGTAAGATGTCCTCTCGAAGCCGTCCCTGTACTAATGTGGACCATAGCCCGAACAATGGTATACAGTTTTGTTTTTTGTCCGAGTTTTCTCAAACTAATGTTGTGGATCATTCCTTATCACCACAACTTTTCCACACAACTAGTAAAGTATGTTACTAGGGTGATAAAGATAATGCATAGTTCTGATGCTTAATTAAAGGGAGAATTATTACTCTCTTTTGGCACATGAATATCATTCTCCCGCAACTTTACATAGAGAAAGCTCCCCTCTCCCTATAAAATAGACGCTAGAACTAAACGCTATTAATTGACCGTCTTCGCAAACTAGCGGACTCGGCTAGGTGACATAAATGGCGTTTAGTTTTAGCGTCCTTTGCAGGGAGAGGTGACCTTTCTTTAATAGATCAATATCCTCCAGGCACTATGCTAATCAATGTTTGTTACTATTCTCCGCAAAAACTGCGCTTGAATTAATCATTTAAAAATTACACATAAAATTAACTGAATAATAATTTTAAAAAAGATATAGGTCAACAAGTGACTAAAAAAACTAAGAAATTAAATGCGATAATTTTAATAAATCGAAAACCAATTTTTTCCACTATAGGGGACATCACTGAAAGGCTAATAAATACATTTGATTGGTTGTTTTTTTTATAAAGAATTTTGAAACTAAAATCATTAAAGTGATTAAAGACGTCCTAACAAAACACGGCTGAAATTCACTTGTATAATATCCGGGCGAAGCCGGGTCCATTCGGCTGGTAAATTTTTAAAAAAGGTAAATTTATAATTATTCAAACAGTAGTGTAGTGTCTATTTATAAACTAACAATTACGCAGGACTTCAATTGAAGTCAAGAGAAGTACTGCGAGTGTTATCCGCTGTTAGACCTTCACACACATACAAAAGACTTTATTGAAAGAGTCTTTTACCCTGATTCACCACGGAGTCTGCAGAGAAGCAGAATAAAAAAGTAAAAAACTACAGTCAATAATGATAATGAAAAACCTAATTAAGACGATTAGTCTTATACACGGATTTGTATGATAAGTCCGAGGAAAAAATGCAAAATGACATACACTCATGAACAAAGCTTAAGGAAGTTGTACATTTTAACATATATATCGGGATTCAGACAATAACTCTGAAAGATATTTGATACACAGTGACCTTTATTGAAGACACACGAGATAACAAAGTGTGAACATAATTGCCTCTGTCTCCTTAAAAAAATAATAATAAATAAAAAAACAGATGGCCGAGGACATCAAAATATGAAACTTGCTTAAGTTTTGTCCATGGGTGTAAATAACAATATAATAATAGAATAATTTTTCAGCCGAAGAATTAGGGAACCTTCACTTATCAACATCCGGCAACTTCTTGTGCAAACAATCTGATAAGTAGTCAAGCTTATCTGTTTGTGCGGAAATTTACACATTTCCTTCAGGTGGATACCAGCTCTTATAACCCGACTCATCGCTTTTATTTAAGCCCTTTTTGAAAAGTAATTTGAATTGCGTACTTTATTGAACGACAAGGTAATTTCATGATAATCATATTATGATTATGAATCATATTTTGCAAATGTGTTTACGAACTTTTGGGACAACCTTGATAATATCGGTAAATTCGGTAAAATTATAACAGAATTCTTATAGAAGAATGATTTAATCTCTGATACAACGGAGATGTTGCACTACTTATTTGACTGTGCTGCTCTGTCTGAGGAAAGACAAAAACTAAATGATAAAACGGGGCAACTTTGTCCTTCATTTCCGGCACTAATTAATGAAATATCAAAGAATAGGTATATAGCGATGGCGATATTTGGATTCCACAGGATTATATCCCGGAAAAAGGCCACACAGTGTTCTCCCCATCCCTTGTGAACTGGCGAATCCTGTATAGGGCGAGAGGCCCTAAATAAAGGCTTTTTTTTTTTTGTTGTTGTTGTTATTTGTTGTTGTTGATTTAATCTCTGATGTTCTATATCAAGGGTAGCCAATCAACAGGTGGGTCAAGTTTCAGAATTACAAGGTTGCCCCAAAGGTTCGTAAACACTTGCAAAATATAAATCAAAATCATAATATGTTTGCGAACCTTTGGGACAAACTTGTAAAATTTTAATCTCCTAGAATAGGGTCTTTTTTCTCTGTGATTTTTACTTATCTAGTTAAATTTGAATGATAAGAAGGGAGAAGCGTTTTTAATTAAAGAGATGAACTTTCTCTCTCTCAGAAAATAAATTAATTACCATAAAAAATGTATATACCTTTTATGGAAAGTGTCATTTTTAAAAGAGAGTTTGGTTATATAGTTAAATTATAAATGAGAATATCTTCAACACCTTTTTAAAAAATATTTAATTTTTAACGCTTCGACAACCCACTGTCGCCCATTTCAAAGAAACGTTGAAAATAAAATATTTTAGAATGTTGAATATATTCATTTATAATTCACTATACCTTTTTTAGTTATAAAATATTACAAATACAAGTTTAACAAAATAAACGTTTATTGTTTGTGTGTCATTTCAGATGCCCTTGATCTATCCCGACTTTTTAGAGAAACATTTGAATCTGAAAACATACGGCGACAAGCTAACTTGGGTGGAAGGAAAAAAGGGAACTTTATTCAAAGTAAAGATGTCTCATAAGAATCGGAATTCGTGGACACCACAAGATTTTGAAGTTTTTATTGTAAGTATGAAGCTATTGATGGCTTTGTTTGCTTCTTTTATAACACTTAGGTGAAACCTACTCTTTCATCCTTGAATCAGCCTTCGAGATACAGCCGGTTGGTTAAGCCCTCTCACGAGCATCACGCGCGTCACCTCACCAATACCCTCGACCGGGGGAGGACCGTGTTTTTCCTTCATCAATAGCTCATCAAAGACATTAAATATAAGTCAAGAAACCTTACCTAAAATATCGGTTAAAAAAATTATTTTCAGTTAAACAAACTTTTCATTTAAAACATGCATCTATTTTTAACTCCGATCAAAAGACACTCGCCCTCTTTAAAAAAGCGCTGAAAATTTATTCAGAACTTTGTCCAGAAAATATATCTAGCAAAGTCAGTCTTAAGTTTAAAGGCATTCCCCGAAGTCCTTCATTAAAGATGTACAAACGTCCAAAATCGGTAGTACCGATCAATATGTATGAGGAACACGGGCTTTTCTTTCGTTACACATAGACAACTGGCAATTTCCCCCTTAAAGTTCGCTTTAATCATGCGCCAGAGAGATACAATTCGCATTTTGTCACCGAATTGATTTGTGAAACTTTCTGAAATATAAAAGGTACAATGCAAGATGACACTATAATTCAGACGAAATGAAATCGAGTCTGACTTACACTGACTATTTGGACAACTTGAGACACATCGTCTACAGCATCAGTTCCTAGAACACGGGTAGCACTCGATTTTATTCTGTAGTTTCGGATACAGTGAGGGGGCATATTCCTAAATACGTATATTTAAATATAAACCTTCGTTACATTTTGCATATGTATGTTTATAACTGAGCAGTGAAAATTAAAGTTATAGTAATTGTTAGCTAATTTATCTAGTTGTCATAATGTGAATGGTTTTGAAATGAAGCTGTGCCTGACCCAGGCACATTACTTCATATACTTGTTGCATAATACAAGCCTCTGTACAGGACTGGGATAAAGCCAAGGGAAGAGAATTGAATTTATCCTCGCTCACCAGTAAGGATTACCAAGACAGTAAGGGACGCTTTAGAATCACCTTGAATAAGATAAAAGAAGTGGAAGAAGAAAAGCAGATGAGGGATCGAGATTTCCGATTCTATCGGGTGGTGAACCGGATGGAGAAAGCCAGTAAGTATACATATATATATGTTTCACATCTATCATTTACAATCATAATCTGTGTATATTTGGGGGCGCGTAAATATTTATATATATATTTATTATAAAATAGTGTTTACGTATATAATTCTATGTTGTAAATAAATTTACACTTACATTCCAAATTTGTACACGGAAAACCTTGAGTTAGCCAGCCGCTCAGGAGACTTTAGACAAAATGGCTGGATAACACAGGTTCAAAGATAGGAGTCGGTGGAAGGGTGGTCTAAACCGTTGGGTTTCGACCGCTACGACCCGGGATTGAATCCCGCATTGGACACTTTTTTCTAATTAAAAACAGAATCCATTGGCCCCCGATTCTTGCAGTCCAAGTCCAACCCCACCAGCGAGTGCAAGTAACCAAACGAGGCTCTGGAATATTTGTAAGTACAAAAGTCGAACTGCTTTTCACATGTGTAGACATGTGGTGCACTTAGAGTAAAATAGTCGCCAACTCTACCCACCTTGATTATCATGGCCTGCACCACGTGTACTAAGGATAATAAAAATAATAATTAAAAAGGTTCAAAAATGCACGAAAGCTAAACATAGGACAACTTATGTCTATTTATATCAAAAGGTTTTCATTGATCACAGGTTTAAAGACATGTAGCAGCTAACCATAGAACAACGTATGTCTATTTATATACAAAATGTTTTCATTAATCACGGGTTTAAAGGCATGTAGCAGCTAATCATAGGACAACGTATGTCTAGTAATATACAGCAGGCTTTAATTTATCACAGGTTTAAAGACATGTAGGAGCTAACCATAGGACAACGTATGTCTAGTAATATACAGCAGGCTTTCAGTTATCACAGGTTTAAAGACATGTAGCAGCTAACCATAGGACAACGTATGTCTAGTTATATACAACAAGCTTTCAGTTATCACAGGTTCAAAGACTTGTAGCAGCTAACCATAGGACAACGTATGTCTAGTTATATACAACAAGCTTTCAGTTTTCACAGGTCAAAGACATGTAGTAGCTAACCATAGGAAAACGTATGTTTAGTTATATACAACAAGCTTTCAGTTTTCACAGGTTCAAAGACATGTAGTAGCTAACCATAGGACAACGTATGTCTAGTTATATACAACAAGCTTTCAGTTATCACAGGTTCAAAGACATGTAGTAGCTAACCATAGGACAACGTATGTCTAGTTATATACAACAAGCTTTTAGTTATCACTGGTTCAAAGACATGTAGTAGCTAACCATAGGACAACGTATGTCTAGTTATATACAGCAGGTTTTCATTTATCACAGGTTCAAAGACATGTAGTAGCTAACCATAGGACAACGTAGGTCTAGTTATATACAACAAGCTTTCAGTTATCACAGGTTCAAAGACATGTAGTAGCTAACCATAGGACAACGTATGTCTAGTTATATATAGCAGGTTTTCGTTTATCACAGGTTCAAAGACTTGTATCAGCTAACCATAGGACAACGTATGTCTAGTTTTATACAGCAGGCTTTCATTTATCACAGGTTCAAAGACATGTAGTAGCTAACCATAGGACAACGTATGTCTAGTTATATACAGCAGGTTTTCGTTTATCACAGGTTCAAAGACTTGTATCGGCTAACCATAGGACAACGTATGTCTAGTTATATACAGCAGGCTTTCATTTATCACAGGTTAACGACTTGTAGCAGCTTACCATAGGACAACGTATGTCTAATTATATACAACAAGCTTTCATTTATCACAGGTTCAAAGACATGTAGTAGCTAACCATAGGACAACGTATGTCTAGTTATATACAACAAGCTTTCAGTTATCACAGGTTCAAAGACATGTAGTAGCTAACCATAGGACAACGTATGTCTAGTTATATGCAGCAGGTTTTCATTTTTCACAGGTTCAAATACTTATATTAGCTAACCATAGGACAACGTTTGTCTAGTTATATACACCAGGCTTTCATTTATCACAGGTTAACGACATGTAGCAGCTTACCATAGGACAACGTATGTCTAATTATATACAACAAGCTTTCATTTATCACAGGTTCAAAGACATGTAGTAGCTAACCATAGGACAACGTATGTCTAGTTATATACAACAAGCTTTCAGTTATCACAGGTTCAAAGACATGTAGTAGCTAACCATAGGACAACGTATGTCTAGTTATATACAACAAGCTTTCAGTTATCACAGGTTCAAAGGCATGTAGTAGCTATAACCATAGGACAACGTTTGTCTAGTTATATACACCAGGCTTTCATTTATCACAGGTTTAAAGACATGTAGTAGCTAACCATAGGACAATGTATGTCTAGTTATATACAGCAGGTTTTCGTTTATCACAGGTTCAAAGACTTGTATCAGCTAACCATAGGACAACGTATGTCTAGTTATATACAGCAGGCTTTCATTTATCACAGGTTCAAAGACATGTAGCAGCTAACCATAGGACAACGTATGTCTAGTTATATACAACAAGCTTTCAGTTATCACTGGTTCAAAGACATGTAGTAGCTAACCATAGGACAACGTATGTCTAGTTATATGCAGCAGGTTTTCATTTTTCACAGGTTCAAATACTTGTAGTAGCTAACCATAGGACAACGCTTGTCTATTTATATACACCAGGCTTTCATTTATCACAGGTTTAAAGACATGTAGCAGCTTACCATAGGATAACGTATGTCTAATTATATACAACAAGCTTTCATTTATCACAGGTTCAAAGACATGTAGTAGCTAACCATAGGACAACGTATGTCTAGTTATATACAACAAGCTTTCAGTTATCACAGGTTCAAAGACATGTAGTAGCTAACCATAGGACAACGTATGTCTAGTTATATGCAGCAGGTTTTCATTTTTCACAGGTTCAAATACTTATATTAGCTAACCATAGGACAACGTTTGTCTAGTTATATACACCAGGCTTTCATTTATCACAGGTTAACGACATGTAGCAGCTTACCATAGGACAACGTATGTCTAATTATATACAACAAGCTTTCATTTATCACAGGTTCAAAGACATGTAGTAGCTAACCATAGGACAACGTATGTCTAGTTATATACAACAAGCTTTCAGTTATCACAGGTTCAAAGACATGTAGTAGCTAACCATAGGACAACGTATGTCTAGTTATATACAACAAGCTTTCAGTTATCACAGGTTCAAAGGCATGTAGTAGCTATAACCATAGGACAACGTTTGTCTAGTTATATACACCAGGCTTTCATTTATCACAGGTTTAAAGACATGTAGTAGCTAACCATAGGACAATGTATGTCTAGTTATATACAGCAGGTTTTCGTTTATCACAGGTTCAAAGACTTGTATCAGCTAACCATAGGACAACGTATGTCTAGTTATATACAGCAGGCTTTCATTTATCACAGGTTCAAAGACATGTAGCAGCTAACCATAGGACAACGTATGTCTAGTTATATACAACAAGCTTTCAGTTATCACTGGTTCAAAGACATGTAGTAGCTAACCATAGGACAACGTATGTCTAGTTATATGCAGCAGGTTTTCATTTTTCACAGGTTCAAATACTTGTAGTAGCTAACCATAGGACAACGCTTGTCTATTTATATACACCAGGCTTTCATTTATCACAGGTTTAAAGACATGTAGCAGCTTACCATAGGATAACGTATGTCTAATTATATACAACAAGCTTTCATTTATCACAGGTTCAAAGACATGTAGTAGCTAACCATAGGACAACGTATGTCTAGTTATATATAGCAGGTTTTCGTTTATCACAGGTTCAAAGACTTGTATCAGCTAACCATAGGACAACGTATGTCTAGTTATATACAGCATGCTTTCATTTATCACAGGTTCAAAGACATGTAGTAGCTAACCATAGGACAACGTATGTCTAGTTATATACAACAAGCTTTCAGTTATCACAGGTTCAAAGACATGTAGTAGCTAACCATAGGACAACGTATGTCTAGTTATATGCAGCAGGTTTTCATTTTTCACAGGTTCAAATACTTATATTAGCTAACCATAGGACAACGTTTGTCTAGTTATATACACCAGGCTTTCATTTATCACAGGTTAACGACATGTAGCAGCTTACCATAGGACAACGTATGTCTAATTATATACAACAAGCTTTCATTTATCACAGGTTCAAAGACATGTAGTAGCTAACCATAGGACAACGTATGTCTAGTTATATACAACAAGCTTTCAGTTATCACAGGTTCAAAGACATGTAGTAGCTAACCATAGGACAACGTATGTCTAGTTATATACAACAAGCTTTCAGTTATCACAGGTTCAAAGGCATGTAGTAGCTATAACCATAGGACAACGTTTGTCTAGTTATATACACCAGGCTTTCATTTATCACAGGTTTAAAGACATGTAGTAGCTAACCATAGGACAATGTATGTCTAGTTATATACAGCAGGTTTTCGTTTATCACAGGTTCAAAGACTTGTATCAGCTAACCATAGGACAACGTATGTCTAGTTATATACAGCAGCTTTCATTTATCACAGGTTCAAAGACATGTAGCAGCTAACCATAGGACAACGTATGTCTAGTTATATACAACAAGCTTTCAGTTATCACTGGTTCAAAGACATGTAGTATCTAACCATAGGACAACGTATGTCTAGTTATATGCAGCAGGTTTTCATTTTCACAGGTTCAAATACTTGTAGTAGCTAACCATAGAACAACGCTTGTCCTATTTATAATACACCAGGGCTTTCATTTATCACAGGTTTAAAGACATGTAGCAGCTTACCATAGGATAACGTATGTCTAATTATATACAACAAGCTTTCATTTATCACAGGTTCAAAGACATTAGTAGCTAACCATAGGACAACGTATGTCTAGTTATATATAGCAGGTTTTCGTTTATCACAGGTTCAAAGACTTGTATCAGCTAACCATAGGACAACGTATGTCTAGTTATATACAGCATGCTTTCATTTATCACAGGTTCAAAGACATGTAGTAGCTAACCATAGGACAACGTATGTCTAGTTATATACAACAAGCTTTCAGTTATCACAGGTTCAAAGACATGTAGTAGCTAACCATAGGACAACGTATGTCTAGTTATATGCAGCAGGTTTTCATTTTTCACAGGTTCAAATACTTATATTAGCTAACCATAGGACAACGTTTGTCTAGTTATATACACCAGGCTTTCATTTATCACAGGTTAACGACATGTAGCAGCTTACCATAGGACAACGTATGTCTAATTATATACAACAAGCTTTCATTTATCACAGGTTCAAAGACATGTAGTAGCTAACCATAGGACAACGTATGTCTAGTTATATACAACAAGCTTTCAGTTATCACAGGTTCAAAGACATGTAGTAGCTAACCATAGGACAACGTATGTCTAGTTATATACAACAAGCTTTCAGTTATCACAGGTTCAAAGGCATGTAGTAGCTATAACCATAGGACAACGTTTGTCTAGTTATATACACCAGGCTTTCATTTATCACAGGTTTAAAGACATGTAGTAGCTAACCATAGGACAATGTATGTCTAGTTATATACAGCAGGTTTTCGTTTATCACAGGTTCAAAGACTTGTATCAGCTAACCATAGGACAACGTATGTCTAGTTATATACAGCAGGCTTTCATTTATCACAGGTTCAAAGACATGTAGCAGCTAACCATAGGACAACGTATGTCTAGTTATATACAACAAGCTTTCAGTTATCACTGGTTCAAAGACATGTAGTAGCTAACCATAGGACAACGTATGTCTAGTTATATGCAGCAGGTTTTCATTTTTCACAGGTTCAAATACTTGTAGTAGCTAACCATAGGACAACGCTTGTCTATTTATATACACCAGGCTTTCATTTATCACAGGTTTAAAGACATGTAGCAGCTTACCATAGGATAACGTATGTCTAATTATATACAACAAGCTTTCATTTATCACAGGTTCAAAGACATGTAGTAGCTAACCATAGGACAAAGTATGTCTAGTTATATACAACAAGCTTTCAGTTATCACAGGTTCAAAGACATGTAGTAGCTAACCATAGGACAACGTATGTCTAGTTATATGCAGCAGGTTTTCATTTTTCACAGGTTCAAATACTTATATTAGCTAACCATAGGACAACGTTTGTCTAGTTATATACACCAGGCTTTCATTTATCACAGGTTAACGACATGTAGCAGCTTACCATAGGACAACGTATGTCTAATTATATACAACAAGCTTTCATTTATCACAGGTTCAAAGACATGTAGTAGCTAACCATAGGACAACGTATGTCTAGTTATATACAACAAGCTTTCAGTTATCACAGGTTCAAAGACATGTAGTAGCTAACCATAGGACAACGTATGTCTAGTTATATACAACAAGCTTTCAGTTATCACAGGTTCAAAGGCATGTAGTAGCTATAACCATAGGACAACGTTTGTCTAGTTATATACACCAGGCTTTCATTTATCACAGGTTTAAAGACATGTAGTAGCTAACCATAGGACAATGTATGTCTAGTTATATACAGCAGGTTTTCGTTTATCACAGGTTCAAAGACTTGTATCAGCTAACCATAGGACAACGTATGTCTAGTTATATACAGCAGGCTTTCATTTATCACAGGTTCAAAGACATGTAGCAGCTAACCATAGGACAACGTATGTCTAGTTATATACAACAAGCTTTCAGTTATCACTGGTTCAAAGACATGTAGTAGCTAACCATAGGACAACGTATGTCTAGTTATATGCAGCAGGTTTTCATTTTTCACAGGTTCAAATACTTGTAGTAGCTAACCATAGGACAACGCTTGTCTATTTATATACACCAGGCTTTCATTTATCACAGGGTTTAAAGACATGTAGCAGCTTACCATAGGATAACGTATGTCTAATTATATACAACAAGCTTTCATTTATCACAGGTTCAAAGACATGTAGTAGCTAACCATAGGACAACGTATGTCTAGTTATATATAGCAGGTTTTCGTTTATCACAGGTTCAAAGACTTGTATCAGCTAACCATAGGACAACGTATGTCTAGTTATATACAGCATGCTTTCATTTATCACAGGTTCAAAGACATGTAGTAGCTAACCATAGGACAACGTATGTCTAGTTATATACAGCAGGTTTTCGTTTATCACAGGTTCAAAGACTTGTATCAGCTAACCATAGGACAACGTATGTCTAGTTATATACAGCAGGCTTTCATTTATCACAGGTTCAAAGACATGTAGTAGCTAACCATAGGACAACGTATGTCTAGTTATATACAACAAGCTTTCAGTTATCACTGGTTCAAAGACATGTAGTAGCTAACCATAGGACAACGTAGGGTCTAGTTATATGCAGCAGGTTTTCATTTTTCACAGGTTCAAATACTTGTAGTAGCTAACCATAGGACAACGTTTGTCTAGTTATATACACCAGGCTTTCATTTATCACAGGTTTAAAGACATGTAGCAGCTTACCATAGGACAACGTATGTCTAATTATATACAACAAGCTTTCATTTATCACAGGTTCAAAGACATGTAGTAGCTAACCATAGGACAACGTATGTCTAGTTATATACAACAAGCTTTCAGTTATCACAGGTTCAAAGACATGTAGTAGCTAACCATAGGACAACGTATGTCTAGTTATATACAACAAGCTTTCAGTTATCACAGGTTCAAAGACATGTAGTAGCTAACCATAGGACAACGTTTATCTAGTTATATACACCAGGTTTTCATTTATCACAGGTTCAAAGACATGTAGTAACTAACCATAGGACAACGTATGTCAAGTTATATACAGCAGGTTTTCGTTTATCACAGGTTCAAAGACTTGTATCAGCTAACCATTGGACAACGTATGTCTAGTTATATACAGCAGGTTTTCATTTATCACAGGTTCAAAGACATGTAGTAGCTAACCATAGGACAACGTATGTCTAGTTATATACAACAAGCTTTCAGTTATCACAGGTTCAAAGGCATGTAGTAGCTATATATAACCATAGGACAACGACCGCACATAGGCCGTAATAAATCAATATTAAAAGAGAGAAAGAAACTATGTACAACTAATAAAATGAAATGAGAAAATCTTCCCACAATATTTACATACGCTGCTTGGTTCAAGTTTATGCAACTTGTTTCTCCCATAATAACATATACCGCCCTTGTAAATCCCCTAGACGTGACCTTGACAATGACAATTAATGGTGGTGTTGAAGAGAGAAAGCGGAAGAGGGCTCCCACCCCCAACAAGATGATAAAAGAAGAACCAATTATCCTTAATAATGACATTAGTACCCAATTCGTTACTAATGCATCCTTCGTCATTCTTCGATAGCTTTCAAACTGAACAAGCTCTGCATTTGTATTCAAATATTCATTTACAATTTCATAGCATTTAACATAGATCTTCATTGCTGTTAAATTAATATTTAACCTGTATGTAAAACCACATATATGTTATCTAGATTATAAAATTGTATTATATATATTGAAACTATGTTGAAATACATATTTACTTGAAATACATATTTACATTGGATTATGAATAAACACTATTTTTTTATTTGTTGCTTGAATCTAGTTCTTGTATATATATTAGAATTTTAAAAGCTTAAGAACGTTTTACAATGCAAATATAATGTTGATAAATGTGAAGTATATTGGTGTTATCGCTTCGTGCAGTTATTTGATCTGACATATACATTTTCTCTATATAAGTAACTTCTACTTCAACAACTCCCAGTTAAAAGTACTTAGAATTAAGGGACACTTCCGCCAATAAATGCTTTTTTAAAATTATATATATGTTATAAAAAATGAGATTTCTGTTGATTTTGGTATCCCTGAGTATTTTACGATATTGTTTGGCAGTCGTGGTAATAATCTTGAAAGTATGATAATAAAAAATATTTTTGATCAGTAATAGCTTTAATTGTGCTTAAGGAATATATATAAACATAATTTGATAAAAGTACTGCCTGGCTTAAGGCGTAAGAATAAAAAAAATGAAAAACCTTTTTTACAAAATGTTTGAACCGGCGTCGAGAAACAACAACAATGAGTTTTTTATAGGGGAAGCGTGACCTCTGGCGGTCGATTTAGCAGAGTATTTGAATCTATGAAATATAATTTGAAATAAAATAATATTTTAATATAACATATATATGAAATTTTTATTATTTCCTGACTAGCTCAAACGAATTTTGTCGAAACTTCGAGAGAATAAAGACATTTATCAGGCGAAGTGTCCCTTAATCCTAAGGGAAAGGCATTCTATGAATGCCCCGGCCAGACAACCTCTATCTTCCCAGTTAAGAGATCTCGACTAAACACCCGTTCAATTATTGTTCAAGTCTTTTCTATATGTGCTAATTATTAGGGCTACACCAAAAATAAATTATATTTAACGCTATTGACAAAAATATACATTTTGTAAATATTATACAGTTCGAATTTTTCACAATTTATATGTTTTTTTTTTAAATATTTCTATATAAATGATTTCCATTATTATAAAAAGCATATTGAGTTCAAATATATATGTTTTTCAAATCTAGTTTAGCATTACTTTAAGTTTAAACATTCTACATTTTCATTTAGATAAAGATATTTTTTCATATATATTTTTCATATTTTTGTGCTTTTGTGAATCCATGTGTGTTATAGATTACATTATCAATTGTGTAAATATTGGAAAATTTTAAATAAAAATTTGTTTTAAAACCTTTTTTTGTGTGTCTGTTTCTTTATTTTTATTAATTTTGACACAAACAAACCATTTGGAATTGTGCATAAAGATTGTGTAAATTTTGGAAAGGTTTTAATAAAAGTGTTTACATTTTTTTTGTGTCCTTTTATTTTCTGTACACCCGACTCTCCCAAACGATTTCAACAGGTACCAAAGGCATGCACATATATATATATATATGCAATAAGGTGAAGTTCTGGTAGCTCTTGTAGAATCCTGTCGACTAGAAATGTGATGTGGTGAGGTATCCTGTCGACTAACTTTGTGATGATGAGGTGTTGACTCTCGCTATACTGTGTTGACCGAGAGGAACAGTCAGGATGGGGAGTTTCCCAGTACCGCTCTGCACCTTGGAAGACCTTTTACAGTTCTCACAAAGTACAGGCAGTCGTGGTCGAGGCAGAGTGGAAAGCTTGGGAATGTCCATACACAAAAACTAAGACACAGTTGCACTAAGAAAGTTCCGTGAACAGATAAAAGTTGAGCTAGGAGTGAAAGATGGGGAGATAGAAGATTTCTTACTGGTCTACATGATGGATGAGATGGACCTGAGGTACGACCGACGTGGGCTCGCGCAGATGCTGAACTAACTGTATTTTTAGCTAGGACGGGGCTTTATGTACCTTTTCTGAGAAAGGGGGTTTTGCATCTCACTAGATGTGAGAGGGGGTCGTCTGGGGACATTCTACTGGGGCCGTCCTGACAGCTTCCAATCTATCTTTAGACCTTGTTGTTTTGTGACTTCCATCTCCTTAGACCTTGTTGTGGGGAATTCTAAATCTATCTCGATTTTAGACGTTATGACTTCTATCTCTTGCTTAGCTCAACTCTTAATCTATTACAGAGTTTTATTTATTATCCTCAGTTTGTACAAATTACATTACATATGATGATGTAATGACACATGTCAATCATGCATATAACCATTTACAGATGTGTTTCTACTATGCAACATTAAAATCTTGTTATAAGTTATATACAATATGGGGTTGTTGGTTTAAATTACCATATATATATATTGGGTTAGAATTATTTTTGTGCTTTGTTGTTGAAAAGAGGTGCAGTCGTGGAAAAGTAAAGATAATTATTTACCTTTCAAGTAGATTTTATTTTGAATTACTTGAAGTAAAATTACACATAAAATTATTTATCACAGCAATATAGAATTTATAGAATGAATTCTATAATCGTGATTAAAAAAAAAAGGTAGGGTTAACTATACATATTTACAACAATAATAAAAGTGGTATGTTCCGAATCTACGGTCAAAAATATATAACAGTCAATGAATGAAAATGAAATACATGTTAAAAATATATATATATATTTGTATTTTAGATTATATTGTCACGGTAGTGATAACGAGTATAACAAAAGTTTAAGTAAAAATAATTTATTTATAAAAAATGCAAACTATTTCTAAAAATTTATTTACAAGTAATAATATACAAGCATGGTAAAGGGGTGATGACTATGCAAATATTTATGATGATATACAACAGAAAATTCAAAATAATTATTCAGTGACATTGCCCCTTTCCTAGATGAACAGCGTCCCGCTGTAATTATCACTTGAACAGATCAGCTTGGTCCTCAGGGTCATGGTAGGGTTTCATTCTCAGTACATGGACCAGGTCTCTTGTTTGGCGTCTCCTGGTTGGTTGGTCCACAGGTTCAACTTCGAAGCTCACGTCAGAGAGTTTCCGAGTAACCCTGTATGGCCCGAAGTACCTTTTCATCAGTTTTTCTGAGAGTCCCACCTTTCTTATCGGGATGAAAATCCATACCAGGTCACCGACGTTGTAATCCATTGCCTCGTGCTTTGAGTCATATCTGGCCTTGTCCTTTTCTTGGGCTTTCAAGGTTTCAAATCTTGCTAGCTGCCTAGTCTCTTCGACACGCGAGGCAATCTTCTGACTGTAATCCTCTTGGAGATCTTCATGCGGATTTGGGAAAAGAGTGTCTACAGTTGTTTCGGCTTCGCGTCCATGAATCAGTTTAAAAGGGGTAAAATCTGTCGCATCTTGTTTTGCCATGTTGTAGGCGAACGTGACGTAGGGCAGGATTACGTCCCAGTCCTTCTGTTCAACACTTACATACATAGCGATCATGTTGGCTAAGGTTTTGTTTAACCTCTCCGTCAGTCCATTCGTCTGGGGATGATACGCTGTCGTGAACCGATGTATCGACGAGCATTGATTGGTGAGTTCCGCAAAAAACTTGGATTGGAATACTCGTTCGGTCCGTGATGATTTCTCTGGGGGCTCCGTGCTTGAGAACAACATCTTCCATTAAGAACTTGGCTGCTTCTTTTGCTTCCCCTGTGGGTAAGGCTTTAGTAACGGCAAATCGAATAAGATAGTCAGAACAGACTATGATCCATTTATTACCAGTATCAGACTTGGAAAATCTTCCAAGGAGGTCCATTCCAACTCTCTGAAAAGGGGAGGTTGCAGGAGGTATGGCCTTAAGTAGTCCGGGTGGCTTTTGAGTTGATTTTTTCTTTCTTTGGCACTCTTTACAATGAGCGACATACTTCCGTATGTCCCGGAGAAGTCCTGGCAAGAAATATTTGTTTTTAACTCTCTCATATGTCTTCGAAAATCCAAGATGACCTGCTGTGGGAGCGTCGTGTAAACTTTTCAGTAGTTCTAAGCGTAAGTGCTTGGGAATAACTAAAAGGTGTTGGTTTCCCAGGGGGTCGTAATTCTTTTTGTATAAGGTTCCTTTTAACATTTCATATCCTTTCGATTCGGCACCAAATCTTTCTGTTTCCTCTATCAATTTACTAATTTTAGGGTCTTTTCTTTGTTCAGCCTCGAAGCACGTCAGAGCAGTTATTGAGGGTATATCATCATCCTCATCATTGTATGCTTCTTCCGATTCAAGTTGGAGAGGATTTCGAGAAGGACAGTCGGCATCTTGGTGTTTGCGTCCACTTTTATAAACAACCGTTACATTGTATTCTTGGAGTTTTAAAGCCCATCTTGTTAGTCTTCCTGTCGGGTCCTTCAGGTTAGATAACCAGCAAAGAGCGTGGTGGTCAGTGACGATGACAAACTCACGACCAAAAAGGTACGGTCGAAATATGTTGATGGCCCATATTGCGGCCAAGCATTCTCTTTCCGTTGTTGAGTAATTCTTCTCCGCCTTAGATAAAGTTCTTGAAGCATAACCAACTGGCCGCTTTTTCCCATCGTTGATCTGTACGAGGACACCTCCAATTCCATAACCGCTGGCGTCAGTATGAAGCTTGGTTGGCAGTTGTTCTTCGAAATAGGCAAGAACAGGTTCAGACATCAATGCTTTTTTCAAGGAATCAAAAGCATTCTGTTGGTCAGAGTTCTCCACGTGAATTTATTATCTTTTTTGAGGACTTCGTATAAAGGAGCAGTTTTCTCAGCAAAATTTTCGATAAATCTACGATAATAGGAACATAGGCCAATGAAGCTTCTCACAACTTTTATAGATTTTGGGGTCGGAAACTTGGCGATAGCTTCAATTTTTTTCTGGATAGGGATAAATACCTTTGATATCGACGAGGTGTCCAAACACTCTTATTCGTTTGGTTCCGAAAAAGCACTTTTTTGGGTTGAGGCGTAGCTCGGCTTTGTCGAGACATTGTAGTATGATTTCAAGCCGGTGTAAATGTTCGTTGAACGATTTGGAATACACCACGATGTCGTCTAAATAACAGAGGGCCATCGTCCATTTCAGGCCTTTCAATATCTTGTCCATCATGCGCTCGAATGTTGCAGGGGCATTGTACAGGCCAAAGGGCATGGCTATGAATTCGTAGAGTCCGTCAGGGGTAATAAAAGCAGTTTTTCTCTATCTGCTTCGTCGACTTCTATTTGCCAATATCCTGAACGAAGGTCCATTGATGAATAAAATTTGGCTCCTTTCAGGGAGTCAAGTGTATCATCGATTCGAGGTAGTGGGTAAACGTCTTTTTTAGTAACTTTGTTTAGTCGTCTGTAATCCACACAGAAACGCCAGTTACCATCCTTCTTCTTCACTAAAATAACCGGCGATGACCATGGACTTTCTGAATGACGTATAATCCCGGCGTCTAGCATTTTGTCCACTTCCTTTTGGATTGCTTGGCGTTCTATAGGGGACACTCGATATGGTCTATGCTTAATAGGCTGATGGTTTCCAGTTTCAATTTTATGTTTGGTTACTGAAGTTTGCTTTCTTAGTTCATTATTTTTATCAAATATTTTATCATATCGTTTTAAAATGGATAAGATTTGAGACTGCTGCTCTTCTGATAAATCATCACTAATTAAATTTTGTAAAAATTTAAAGCCACTTTTATCAGCATGACTGGCATGATTCGCATTTTTCACCTCTTTATTAAATTCAGAACATTCTGAAATAGCTGTCAAGTTATTTTCTTCAACCCTTTGAATTTTTCCCAGTTACATTCCCTTAGGGACTATTTGAGCTGTGGTGCTAGAATTTACGATCCAAAGTTTTCCTTTATTATGGGAAAGCCTGAATAATGCACAGGGAAGTGTTAACCCTTTTACTATTAATACCTTTTTCGAAGGTTCAAAAAGTACCTGATTTTGCCCATTAAGCTCTTCCTTCATAATATTTATTAGTTTGGTAGATTTGGCTGGGATTACGACGCTTCTGCTAGCCAGAACCTTTCCCATGGAAGCTGGTGAATTTAGTACATCTTTGGCCTCTTCCAATCTGATTTCGGCGCGTCCACAATCAATCACGGCATTTGATGCCTCTAGGAAATCCCATCCGAGGATAATACTTGGGTTACTATTAGGGAGGGACGATAAACTCAAGCGGCTGTTCCAATCCATTGATGCTCAAGCTGATTGTGCATCGGCCGATCGATGTAACATTCTTGCCATCAGCAACTTTCAGAGTCATTCCGCTATCCTTGAACATGGTCTTTTTTAATTGTCGTCTTAATCCATCAGAGATAACTGAAAAAGAGGAACCTGAATCGACCAGAGCAGAAAATGCAATGTCATCAATGATGATTTCGACATAATTTTGTTGTAATTTATCGACTGTCGACGATGGAGGGTTTTTCACACCCGCGGGTTCCCCCTCGTAAGAAGACACGACGCTTAGTTTTTTCTAGATTGTAGCGGCGTGGGGATTGGCTTGTATGGCGGCCTGGGGAAATGGACTGGCGTCTTGGGGATCTTCCTCTGTTTGGATACGGCGATTGTCTGCGGTAGATTTGGCTTCTTATGGCTTGGTGGTTTCCCATTTGAGTTCTTGGGTGCTTGGTGCATGTCCTTCGGGTCTCTGCGTCCATTGTCGGCGTTCTCTATAATATCGCTTAACATAGCCTGGGCGACCGCAATTAATACATATTGGGATGTTGTCATGCGTCCTCCATTCATCCGTTCTTCGTTGTGGTGGCGTCTGGTTATATATGGGTGTTTGGGTAGGGTACTGACGTCGTGGAACCTGGTTCAATGTATGTGTTTGGTTGGGGTACGACTGTCGTGGCGGAGGCCTTTGAATAGGCTTCAAAATTGCAGCTACGTTTTTTTCAATCTCTTCTCGGATAATTTCTTTCAGAGAAGATGGTTCAGGGGTAGTTGACTCCGGATTTAGTGCGCGATGAACTTCTTCACGCACGATGCGTCGGATTAAGTCTTCCATTGAATCAGAGTCTGCTGAATCGATGGCGGCAACATTCGGTAGTCTGTCGAATACTACACGTTTATTTACACGTTTTTTATTTGAAGCCTCGATTTTTCGGCACCATTTGATGAATTCATCGATAAATGCGATGTCTAAAATGACGATTGACTGATATATCTCCTCCGATATTCCTTTCGTCAAGTGTGCGACTATTTCATTTTACATCATAGCCGGATTCACTTCTCTGCACAGATGGAGAACATCTTGAATGTAGGAATCACTGGTCTCCTCCTTCCCCTGAGCTCGAGTTTTGAGGTTCTCTGCGAGCTGATCTTTTTGGGTGACATGGTATCCGAAATTCTGAGAAAACATTTTCACAAAAATATCCCATGAATTAATTTTCTCTTCAACATTTTCGTACCATCTGTGCGCTGTTCCTTGGAGGAAAAAATAAACATTTGCGAGGCACAAGCAGTTGTGTCATCCCAGCAGTTGTAGCGAGCGACGCGATGTAATTCTTTCAACCATTTTTCTGGATTCTGGTTGCGTTCTCCAGTAAAAATAGAAGGGTTTCTAAAAGGTTGAAAGTGGTACTCACCCATTTTTGTCTGTGTCTCCTTCTTGACCATAGCGATGTTTTCTTGAGGTTCTAGTCCTTGTAGTCTTCGGCTTCTTCTAACGGCTTGGGCGGCGAGGGAATATTCCAGCTTCTCCACCAGTTGTCACGGTAGTGATAACGAGTATAACAAAAGTTTAAGTAAAAATAATTTATTTATAAAATGTAAACTATTTCTAAAAATTTATTTACAAGTAAAAATATACAAGCATGGTAAGGGGTGATGACTATGCAAATATTTATGATGATATACAACAGAATATTTAAAATAATTATTCAGTGACAATATAATATATATATACACATACATGATGTATATTGTTGCACCAGGTATAGGTTTGGAGGGTTCATCATCCTTAATTTCCTTCTTTATTGTGTTTTACAAGTTTCCCCAGAAAGGGTTTCAATAATTAAAACAAATAAGTAAATAAAGAAAAAATGACCATTTAAATTTATCAAGCGTATTTATCTGTTTTACTCCTCGTAGGTCTTATATCCTTGGTACTATCTGAATTGGTCAGTCTTCACGCCAGCGTTCAAAGTGGTGTGTAGTTACAGTGTTGTTATTAAATATATATACACTCATATGGACAAAACTTATGGAAGTTGTATATTTTAGCATGTATATACATCGGGATTCATACAATAACTCTGAAATATATTTGATACACAGTGACCTAATTGAAGGCACACAAGATAACCAAGTGTGAACAAAATTGCTTTTGTCTTTTAAAAAAAAAAAAAGAGGTCTGGCAGGACGAAAGACTTTACACTTCCTTAAGTTTCGTCCATGAGTATATATATATATTGTGATGATAAATATTTGCTGGTTTTAAATACAAGAGTATTATGCCAATGGTATATGTGAAAACGTGAACCTTTTAGAAAAAAAACAATAAAATCAATTTTAAATCACTATTTGTTTCAATGGTGCTGATAAAATGACTAAGGAAGAAATGCCTGATTTGAAGCGTGAGGAATAAAGAAAACACTTGATTACGTATTTACAATTACAATTATTTTATTTCCAAAGCGCTATATCCCACAAGGGATACTTGCGCCAAACACGGAGAAAAGTTTATTTACATAAGTTATTTACATTATTCAACGCATGAAAACATTAGAGATCCAGATTTTGTAGAAAATTTAGAATGTATTCACAAAATATATTGAACTTTAAATATGATTTTTTTTATCGGAAATCAAATCGTTAAGTTCACAAACAACTAGTTCATTCTTCATTCTATAATCTTGAAAAGTGGGGAAACGATCAGTAGATGTCTTGAGGTTTGTTCCTCAATACCACAAAAGCAACTTGAATCCTCCACTGCCTTTATTCTATTTAAAAAACTTTTGAAATTTACTTGGTTTATAACAAATTGAGTATTATAAAAATTTGGACGAAAGTATTTAGGGATTTCTTGGGGAAAAAAGCTTAAGAAAGTATTATTTGCTTCGTTTTTCAGAACATTCTTTCTTGATTTGAGAAAGGTATCTATAATTCCATTACGTATTACATGATTACGTATTTACAGAAGGTTTTGTGTCTGTCAAAGGAAAACAACAGCAATGGATTTATATAGTGCAAAGCCTCGCTATCTGGCGGTCGACTTCCCAGTTCGTTCTAGAAAATATGATTGATTTACTAAATTAAAATATTTTATATAACATAAGTAGATAAATAAATAAATATATATATATATATTTAGATAAAAAAGGCATTTTTTTAGATAAAAAAGGCACATATCGTCCCTACAACTGCAAACTATCGAATGTGAAAAATTCAATTTTGAAGGAGAGAGAAATGAAGAGACCATGTGGCCTACCCTCAGTAGAGGAAGGCATTGAAGGAGGGAGAAATGAAGAGACCATGTCATGGTCTCTTCATTTCTCCCTCCTTCAATGCCTTCCTCTACTGAGGGTAGGCCACATGGTCTCTTCATTTCTCTCTTCTTCAAAATTGAATTTTTCACATTCGATAGTTTGCAGTTGTAGGGACGATATGTTGGATTGAATAAAAGATTTATTTGCTAATATTTTAGTTGACTGAACGCCAACCTTTGTCAAGGCATTACATTTTGTATAAACAAACTCAGCGCCACATAGCGTCATTATTCACAGTTAAAATATGTTTTTTTAATACAAAGGAGGTAGGGAGGGGGTAAATTTATATATGAAAATATTAGTTTTAAAATTACTATCAGAATATATTGAATATTATAAGGTAGTGTGTGAATAGGGAGAATTGAGGGAGAAAAAAAGGTCTATCCTATATTTTAGAATAAGTTGAGGTGATAACACAAAATGCATTGTTTCTTTATTTGAATGAAATTTTAAAAAAAGAGGTGCCACTTTTGGCGTG
>CP092886.1:169065572-169168964 GCA_030710605.1 Cordylochernes scorpioides
CCCAGGCACATGTGTCAATGGGCGACTAATTACACTGGTCAACAAGATTTTTGCACAAGAGAACCTGATTATGTTTCTAGTGTAACTTTTCATGCTGAACTCAAAAATCTAATCAGAAATTTCCCATCACCTATGGTTTTTGCGTGACGGCCTTTTTTTAGTATTGGGATAAATACAGTAAAAAATGCAAACAATGTTACGTAAGCAGTTTTGCATAACCCTTATTACATTGCACTGGTTTATCAAAAAAATATTTTTCTTTGTCCACAAAGAAATAGCATCTTATCTACATGTCCTGAATCCAAACATACCATTAGTTTTTTTCTATTACGCAATGTTTCTGAGATACACCTACTTGAAATTTGGAAATATTGTTAATATATAGGCATATATGAACGAAACATATTTATTTATTGAAAAGCAGTGACAGTGGATTTTCTTCTATACTTTGCTTGTGGTAGATCCCTCTTGAGTGTCCAGCAGTAGTCGGCAAGCATAGCGGGACTCCATTTACCTTGGTACCGCTTCTCCATGCTTGATATATCTTGATGAAACCTCTCACCATGCTCATCGCTAACTGCGCCAAGATTGTCTGGAAAGAAATCTAGATGTAAATGCAGGAAATGGTTCTTGAGGGACATGTTACATCCCAGTGCCTTGTAGGAAAGCAACAGATCATTAACTATGTCTCGGTAATTTTCAACCTTGACACTTCCTAAGAAGTTTTTGCAAACGTTTCTAAAGGAATTCCATGCTGCTGCTTCAACTTCATTCAAACTATTTTGAAAATTTCCATCCTGCTGCAATTCTCGAATCTGAGGTCCAACGAAAATGCCTTCTTTAATCTTCGCTTCACTTACACTAGAAAATTTTTGTTTTAGGTAGGCAAATCCACTGGCATTTCGATCCATTGCCTTGACAAAGTTCTTCATTAATCCCAGTTTAATATGTAAGGGTGGTAAGTAAATATTTTCTGAATCGATCAGGGGTAGATTTGCAATATTTTTATATCCTGGAGTAAAGATTTTACGGTTTGGCCAGATTTTTTTAATGTAATGCCTTTCCCTATCTCTGCTATCCCACTCACACAGAAAACAACAAAATTTTGTATATCCAAGCTGTAATCCACGCAAGAGAGCAACGACTTTCAAATCGCTGCATATTTTCCAACCATATCTTTCATATTCTATCTTTTTCAAAAGCAGTTTCATGTTTTTGTAAGTCTCTTTCATGTTGGATGCATGTGCTATTGGCACTGATGGGAACTTATTTCCATTGTGAAGGAGAACAGCTTTCATACTAATTTTTGAAGAATCAATGAATAAACGCCACTCTTCTGTATCATGGTCATGACCAAGCGCTTCCATTAGACTAACAACATCATTGCAATATACTAAATCATTCTCTTGTGAAAAGAAGTCTTGAAATTCATCTTGACGCTTGCGAAAAAAGCATACTTTTGTGCCTTTATGCAGCAGATTCCAGCCTTTTAACCTAGAGCCTAAAAGTTCACTCTGTTTTTTGGATAAATCTAAATCACGTACGAGGTAGTTCAAATCTCCTTGGGTTAATAAATGAGGTTCAGATAAAGCACCTGCTTCAAAATTTGTGTCATCCCACTGTTGCTCTCGTCTATCTGAATCATTGTCACTAAATATTACATTTTCAGGAGGCTGTGGAACAGGTAAAATATCCCTATGAGGAACTGGTCTCATAGCAGAAGGCAAATCTGGATATTCAACTGTATGTCTTGATTTGGATGTAATACCTGTAGTCTTTGTCAAACAAAAATAACAGTCTGAAGAATGGTCTTTAGGTTCCCTCCATATCATTGGAACCGCAAAAGGCATATGACGTTCACCTTTAATCCACCCTGTAAGATGTCGAACACAAATTACACAACAATGGTGAGGAGCCCAAGTCTTATCTTGGTCACCGACTTTAAAGCCAAAATAAAGTTCATAGCACTTTTTGATGAGCGGTGTAAAGTTTTGCCTTTGAACTTTGAAAGTTAATTCCCCACAAATATAACAGAAAATATCAGGAATATTAATGCAACACCTCGGCATATTGACACAGTCTAGTGCACACGATTTATAAAAGCAAATCGATAGAGAAGAATAAACTAATCACTTCAAATTTACCTGTCGCTTCTGCTGCAAATCTATTAAACAAATCGTTAGGTTCAATTTAAATATATATATTAAAAATGTTAATGAGCAAATAGCATTATAGAGCTTGTCGTTATTTTTGAGTTGAAAGCAATACAGATTATTATAATATATTAATTAATAATATTATATAATAATGAATTATATATATTCAATTAAAAATTCAATAATTTGTTATTTAAATTAATATTTATGATTCTTAAAGAGCAAAATTTAATTAATAACAAATAAAATAAAGCTTTTGGCTCCACATACCAACTCTTCTTGTCAAAAATAAAGCGCTAGCTTAGTTAATGATGTAACTTAAAAAATGCTTACGTAACATTGGTTGCATTTATTACTGTATTTATCCCAATACTAAAAAAAGACCATCAGGAAAAAACCATGGGTGATGGGAAATTTCTGATTAGATTTTTGAGTTCAGCATGAAAAGTTACACTAGAAACACCATCAGGTTCTCTTGTGCAAAAAAAAAGGTTTTTTTTGTAGACCTGTGTTATATGTTTCAACTCGAGTCCAAGTAGTTGTCCTTAGATTGCTTGTTTACAAGTGAAGCTGCGGCGTGTCAGGAAACAATTTTCCTGCTCTCGTGCATTGAGCCTCCTTATATACTGCACCCAGAATGGGAACAGACATTTCTGAACATCACCTCTAGTTGATGTATAACTGGGGTTTTTTGGAGTCTTCTCTCCTCCAAAACCTCAGAAAAAGGCTATTTTATTTGCGAATTTGGAACTGGGGAAACATTTCCTCTAAATTCTCGATAAAGAGGCAATCTTCCTTTGTCGAACTTCAGTATAAAGCCTGGTAGGGAATTAAGAAGATCAGGTCCGGTCAGGAGTAAGTTCCACATTCTCGCCCCTCCAGAGTAATCCGGTCACGTATCTTTCTCCTACTCTTCATCTCACCTCCGTGATCATGTCGTCAGTATCCTCTTTGGACCTGAGGTTTGTGGCCTGGGTAATTCCGATCTATTCCAGAGTAAATGTTTATTCCATAAGGTTATGCATTAATTCCTCGTTGTCTTCATCGAAAGGGCAAAGCGTAACGTCCTCTGCTGGTGTTTCTTCTAGAAGTCCGTGGATACTCTACCCAAAGAATCTCTTTTTTTCAATCACCTCGCGGACGATCGTCAGATAACCGTGTCTTTGTCCAATTAAAAACTCCGACTTCATCTCATCTGTCGATAGTTCTACTGCACCTAGATGTGGTTATCTGTCGCTGAGTTTCGGGACATTCAGTAAATGAGTTGGCAGGTTCAAGTCTTCTATTGTGCGAACGTGGTCTAACCTAAATTTCTCACCACCAGTACTGTGTTTGTCACTTTTCATTCGTTCATTTTAGCCTCTGGCGAGTTGAACACTGTCTGTAGATGCTTCGTCAAGAAGAGCGAAAGTGGATATCTTTCCTCCTGGACCGTAAATGACGATGGGGATCACTTGAAACAGAACAGGTGATAAGGCTTGGATGGTATGAGAATTCGTTTAATCAAATGACGGCCGTACGCCAATAGTCGCGTCGGACTTATTATTTGGGTGATGATGTAGGCGATGATGTGGCCCCAGGTTCTCTTTCTCTCATGCATGTTGCCATTCGGTGCTCGGGGTGTAAGCCGAAGATGCAGAGTTTCTTCCGTATCACTGTCTCCATGCGTCTGTCGTAGTCGGCGTTCTTGAATTCCTGACAGTATCCATGAAGTATCCATGCTCCAGCTTCCTGTATCTCTTAAGTCGACGTTGACGTGAAAACGACGCTATACACGAGGCAGAGGTCCTGGACGTCGTTCAGAGACAGAACGTTTGTCTCTTGTACAAACGTGACATCAACTGCATGCTGCCTAACGAAGCAGCAAATCTCCACACTCCTAGCGCGAACGGCAATGCCACGGACATTGAGGCACACCATGCGGAATCTCATGACGTTTTCCTTCCACTTGCTCTAGCCCTGGTGTTATTAAGCCGGTTGTATAGTTGACAGACTTTATCTTCTACACATAATATGATATTCCTTGTGAGTTCTATCAGGCAGCCTGCCCAGCTGCTCAGGATTAAGGGAAAAGATCAGTTTCTTCATAAGGCCTTTGTTGCTGATTGCCTGCATAGCCTTTTCTCTCCCTTTGCCCGCTGCCTCAATGTCCTCGAATAAAGTGTCAGGGAGTCGTTCAAGAACCGGTTTCAGCTGCTCAAGGGGTAAATATTTCTTTGTTGTTGTTTCTTCCTCCTGAGAACTTTTCCTCCTGCACATTGAGAATAGGACGTAGGGGCAGGATGGAAACGGAGACCTTAGTCTGACTTACTTTGCCAAAGAAGGTGTCTTTTGATGCTGATGATATTGCGGCACCTATAACAGGTGTCGAAAGGTGACGCCGCGGGAAAAGATATATTTATGGCAGAGATCTGTCAGAGATCAGAGAGGCGTGCCAATGTCTGGTGGTGGAGTTGCGGCAGAGCCGGTAGAGGACGGCGTTTGTGTAGCAGGAGGAGGAATCGCTGGATACTGCTGAGATATATGCTGACGAGTAGGGCGCTCCCTCCTGGGGCAGCTGGCTCGCCAATGTCTATGGCGATGCTACATGCTGCATTTCACGCCGTGCGTGATGCAGGCAGGTGTTTTTTCACTCTTGGACTTGATGTCCAGTTTCGCAGCGAGATGGTAAAGCTTCATGCCTTCATTCATGAATATGAAGGCCTACCTGTTACCTGTGGTCCAGAAGTAGCCCTCGCAATTCATTATCTCGAAGGCCAGAGATACAACCCGGCAGAATGGTCGCAGGGTTGCAGCAATGTCTTCCTCCTTTATTGCGATTGGCAAACTCTCTATTATGATCTTTTCTACCCTTTCCTGTAGAAAAATGCTCTAAGGATGGTATTTCCGATGGCAAGTCCATCTTCTTCCAGGCGCTCCGCTTTATCCACACGGACGAGTCCGACCAGAACCTGACCGGGCATTTCTATGAGCCACCCATAGATAACCTTCAGCACCATGGAAATAGAAAAAAAAAACACTGTTAAGCACCATGTAAATAGAACACTGTTCAAATATTATGACCCCATGTATCATATCATTTGGTAAAAATCATGCAGAATTAGGTTTCTTGTGTACCTCTTTTAATACCTGTCTCAAGCTTTCTGGCCTCAATGCCCTTCTACAGGAGCTTTGATGACTCACTACGATGCCCATTTAATGAAAACAATCCAGGGAATATGTATAAATTGGTGTAGAAGGGCGTCAAGGCTCCAAATCTTGAGAACGATATTAGAAGAGATATACGAGAAACCTAATCCTGTTCCCAACTGATATAACACGGCCTTTACACCGAATAGAGAGATAATGACAAAGCGGGCTGGTAGATTAACCCAGGCAAACTGCTTGAAAGCATTGAGTCAGGATCTTCCAATATAGATATCATTTTCAATAGTATTTATATTGTAGCAAAGTATTTTTTATTTTACACTTGTATTAACAGAGTATCATTTTTTAGGTTTATTTTTTCCTACTCTGTAAACAATCTTCATTGCTTATCTTTTGTTTATCATTGATAGCTTGTTCTTGGCTTATATAAATTGCTGTGTCATCCTGAAGTTTTTGTCTTCCCTAATTTTTCACGTTTCACTGTTGAAGGAATGACAAGTCCGAAAGCTTGAAAATAAAAAGTTGCACAGGAAACTTAACCCTGGAAGCTTTATTTATATTTTATAATAATATATAAAGTCTTTATTTATTCACGATATATCAATCAGGATAATTGCAAAAGATTTTTTTATTTAGTTGAAAATGGCAAAAAAAAATAAACAACACAACAAACATCTTCGATATAGCTTGTCATTTTTAACTGAATAATGAAACCCTTTGCAATTATCCTGATTGAAATATCGTGTTTAAAACTTTGCAATTATTTTACAATCTAAGTCAAGATGGAGTTGTCTCTTTATTTATTGTTGCGGTAACGAGTCTTCTGGTTAGAGAGAAATAAGGATATCCCAGGCCCTGAAGCGCAAGAAACGCCAACCGCCCGGTATTTTGGGTAGATTAGAATAATAAGTTTTATATAAACTTAAATAGTTAAATAGTTTGAGATATAAAAAGTTGAATAGATAAACTAAGTTAACTAATAAAAATAAATATTAATTAAGGAGATAATAACAAAGACCCAAACGGCTAGCGATCAGCTACCTCTACAGAAGGAAGTTAATGCTTACAAACTCCCTGCCTAGAGCGCGCGCCATCTGTCGGGGCTTAGGTACGCAACACTTGTTGAGCTCTGCCGATGTATTATTGACGTTTACAGGATATGCACATTTTTGGGTATGCAATATTTATAAACAATAAATATATTTGTTGTTATTAAATATTATGATAGTAATTGATTGTAGGAACAACTATCAAATAGAGAATAATGTTTGTAGAACGACATTTGAAAATTATCCCGCATGTGTTTCTTTTGAAGAAAAAACGATTATTTATAACCTTAGGGATGACTTATGAAAGGATTAATTGTGAAGAGTAATGATACACGGAAAAATAAAAGTGTTCAGGGATAGGAAACGAACCCACAGTGTTCCGCTTACCGGGCAGATGCCATGTCCACTAGGCTACCCTGGACATATTTTTCCGTTCGTAAATATTATATAAAGTAATTTATAATACAATATATGTGTGTATATATAGTAGAATTATAAATAATTTATATGAAAGATAGTTGGTATTAGAGAAGGAGTAATGATAATTAAAAACAAATTAGAAAAAAAATTACGTTTAAGGTATCAAAAAGGTTTTGTATTTTAAGTAACAACATAGGGTTATAACAAGTACACGCTGTAGCATCGGCAGTTACGCGTCATAGAAGCAAAACATTAGGGGGGGGGGGGGGGGGAGGGGGAAAGAATAATTGAAGGTATTAGGATAAGAAAAAGAGCAAAAAGACAGAACCATGTCAACCTTTCATCAAACTTTTAAGGGTAAAAAAAGAAAGAATATATAATTTTCTTTAAAAGTATTTTTTGATTAGGATATACTCGCGTATATATATATTAAAAATAAAAAGGCATATCCTGAGCAGGAGCCCATGTGCTTTACAGGAGAGAGAGCGCCATCTGGTGGAATAGAAATCAACTAAACATTGATTTAGCCTGTTCCCTAACACCTGACCTATTTATTGTTTTATTATTTTATTCTATCATTTTTTCATTTATAAATTTTTTTCATATATATATTGTCCAATATATATCCTAAGCAAAAGACAAAGCATGGTAGTAGTACTTATACAAAGTACGCCATGATCATCATGGTGGGTAGTAAGCGACAGTCTTTACTGAAAGAGTACACCACATGTGTAGAAAACAGTTCGATTTTTTACCTCACAAGTGTGCCAGAGCCCCGTTAGATTACTTGTACTTACTGATGAGATTGGAATTTTGCTAGAATCTGAGGTCGAATCAATTTTTCCAGAATAATTTGTTTAATTATCTGTTTATTCAGTGCAGACGATACGTTACAATAATTACAAATCATAGCTTAGATGAAATATGACGCGAGGGCCGCCGTGAGATGGCAACGAACCTAGTACTGAGCGGGCCCTGTCCGAAAATATCCACTATAACCTAACTAACTGTCAACATCCGGACCAACGCCCCTTCTTTGTCCCTCTCTGGATCCCCCGGGTGTCCAGTGGCAAGTTGGTGTCACTTTGAGACGACTAGAAAGACGTCATACTTTATTACTTACACATCACATTGTTTAAATTACGATATATATTTAAAATTATTTTATTATACTTATTAGGACTCATATATTATTTTTAAATTCTTATAAATGTACACATATAGTCTATTCTTATTTATATTTGTTTGTATATATTTTAAATAATAGCCCCATAGTGTGAGTTTTGTAAATATTTTATATATCGTCGCGTGAAGGCATCGTGTGATCAATCAAAGCAGTTTAAAAACAAGAAAAGTCCTGACGAAGTTAGACGTACAGCCTATTGAAATATTGGAATTTTGTAAAAAATAAAATGTTTTATTTTATTTTAGATCAAAAATATGCCTTTTAATTAATATACATATATGCTGTATAAAATGATATTAATAGTATTTTATAATCTACAGATAATAGATGTCAAGATATTTCTTTCATTCTTGGGTCAAGATTACGTCGCCAGCCGGGGAATTACCTATAGCGTCGCCATCTACCGAGGCTTTTTGTCATTAAATTCTATTTTGATCTTCAATAGCGTCAAAATGCTGTCTAAATTCAGTAAAAATAATTTTTAATATTTGAAAAATATCTAATTGATTTTTAAATAATAATTATTCTTTTTTAGTAATTCGTGGATAGTTCTACATTTAATTTAAGTTTGCGTCGCACGAACTGGCCGCTTGGAGGCGCTGTATTCTAGTTTTGGTAGTAAGCTCGCCTGCTATCCTAGCCGATTGGAGTCAAAATGGTAAGTGTGCTTTTGCTATATTCTTAGCTAGAGGTGATAGTATTGGATATGATATGGTGTTATTATTATAGACCTTTAAGCTAATTACTATATTAATATTTATAACTTTATGTAAGTTTTTGTTATAGTTGTCTTAGTCTAGAAAAAAGTCTGCGCTGCCTGCTATATTTAGACGATACATGTTGAGATATAGTGTTTGCTGATGTTGAGAACATATGTGTTTCTGCGTAGAAATTTATAACAGATAACTCGATACGGTAGTTGTCGTTGAATTTCTTGTCATCAATTGGTCTTTCAGAATTCTCACGCTTAAATTTAATCGTTCAAAGTTAACCTACAGACAGTTGAAACCGTCAGTAAGATTTCAATGTTCTCAAAATTTATTTTCTCATAGATCCAATACCAATTATAAAAAGTGTATACTATAATAATGACCCATTTATGTTCATGCCAGCAATTTAAAGCTTTTTCCAAACGTTTAAACGTCTCCTCACAATATAATACCAACAATTTTAGTGACAAAAAACAAGTCCCACCGGGTCGTTCATTATACAACTTGTATAGTGTCGTCCTGACTAGTAACGCCATCTCTTGATGCATTTTGTAAACATTTGCGCCTCTTGGTTATTTCAATTTATTAAATGTACTGTGTTTAATGCCTCAATGTATCTTTTATAACTTGTAAAATGTACAGCGAATTTTTAAATATTTTTCTGAGTTGTAAAATAGGCTGATAATGGGCCATTCTAAGAACTGCGATCGTCACGTGATCATGTTTGCAGTCGCAGCGGCCTGGCTTCAGGGAATTACCGTCTGCCGCCAGCGCCGTCTTTCGGTGCCGAGCCTTAGTAACAAAACTAATGACGTAATGCAGAGCTAAACCAAAAGTTTGAAACACACATTTTCTTATTACAGCATTCATCATCTTAAACAAATTTCCATAAATGAATAATACCACCCATTTTTGGAATGTTTTTGAAACTACGTGAATATTTTAAACGCGCAGGGATGTTATCGAGCCCACGTGTTTCTCGGTGAATTACCTCTCCCGTCCTTGTCAACTCTCGCGTCAAAAAGGCTGTGCTTTCTCTATACGATTCCGGTGAAAGGAGTTTTACGAATATAATGACCGTAGATGTATGAGCTAGTGGGGAATTTTGTTGCGTGAAAAAGAATGGCAACATGTCAAACCCGATCCTTGTTTGGACATTTATCGATGACTCTAGCATTCTGACAATCAAATGTTTTATACATTTTATTTGATATCCAAACTAATTTACTAAATTCGAATGATGTTTTCTCTTATTTCATATCCCAGTGCCAAAATATTTGGCATCTAGCTTTATATAGACTTTCGATATTAGTATGATGGTTAAATGAACGTCTGCCGTTGATTAAAAGAATCTGCTGTGGTGGTTCTACTAAGCATCAGACAAGGTTGTTCCCAACAAAGAAGAAGAGACACTTTGGCTACTAGTCCTGACTCAGATTCAGACAAGGTTGTTCCAAACATGAGAAGAAGAGACACCTTGACTGCTAGTCTTGACTCAGCTTCAGACAAGGTTGTTCCCAACATGAGAAGAAGAGACACCTTGATTGCTAGTCCTGACTCAGATTCAGACAAGGTTGTTCCAAACATGAGAAGAAGAGACACCTTGACTGCTAGTCCTGACTCAGCTTCAGACAAGGTTGTTCCCAACATGAGAAGAAGAGACACCTTGGCTGCTAGTCGTGACTCAGATTCAGACAAGGTTGTTCCAAACATGAGACGAAGAGACACCTTGACTGCTAGTCCTGACTCTGCTTCAGACAAGGTTGTTCCCAACATGAGAAGAAGAGACACCTTGGCTGCTAGTCGTGACTCAGATTCAGACTAGGTTGTTCCAAACATGAGAAGAAGAGACACCTTGGCTGCTAATCGTGACTCAGATTCAGACGCAGGTGTTGGTTGACAGTGCTTACTTTTAATGGCACTCCATAACTTCACCGTTCACATCGTTTCTTCTGCTTTCGAATCTTTCAACAGGCCGAGCCTTACCACATTCTGTTGATGTCTGGTAATCCGATTATTATATATTCGCGGCTAAACACCCGGTTTTAATGGCCGTTCTGGGCCTATAAACACATTCTAAATAACATTTCTGCAGTTTGAAAATAATGTTAATATTAAACATAATCGTAAAGGTATCCAAGAAGTCGATGGACAAGTGATTAAAACCCTCGATTCCCGACAGCCATGAACCAGGATCGAATCCCGCATAGGATCCTTTGTTTTAATATGTAAATAACGTTCACATAATATTCATTGTTGCAAATATCATAAATCAGGTTGCTCTATTTGAGCGGTACCTAACAAAGTTATTTTGGAAAGGTGTCCAAACGGTGTGGTGTAGTGGTTCTTGAATGGTAGGTAAATAGGGCTCATTCCAACAAAGTGGGTAAAGTAGCATTAGAGGTGAAGAGATATTTCCTGGAAAAAAATTAGCTATTGTTTCAATTTTCACAGTGTGTAGTTTGAATGGATGATTGGGATTTTTGTTGAAGAATTTATTATTAATATTTAAAATTATTTTTTTTGTGTGAAAAACTGCTTCTAGTGCGTCCCACGTGTGTAATATCCGAGACTGTTTGGATGCGGCGAGTATCTAATCTCCAAGTGGCGACAGTGATATGCTGATACATCAGGTCTCCAATGTAGACTCCTCTTTATGCAAAGATCCGAAGGTTGCGTATTGTTGTCTACAATCAAACAATTGTAAATTGTTTTTATTAAAATTTTAAAAATATATGGCTTTCAAAATGACCATTCTCTCCTATACAGGCTTTTACCAAAGAAATCAACTGAGTAACGACAGCTATCTATCGACGTAAAGAATGTTCCACCATCTTGTACAAAAATAGCGAAATACCTAGATATCAGCGAAACCGATGGAAGGACTCATTACTGATGAGCTAGGCATAACCAATAATTTTCCTATTTAAGAAATGATAATAGACAATTGGTTTATCAAAGAAAATATCGCGCTAAGAGTTTCGCAATTCAATAGATCTGCCACGTTCGGCCGTTGAGAAGAGCAAAATCTCGCGCTTATATTTATTATAGAAACTTACTGCGAAAGGTTTTGTTTATTCTCTAACTTTTACAGTTCTCCTTTATAAAAATAACGATTAATAAAGACACAATTTGCATATAATTTCCTGTTAATTGGCATAGTGTGTGTATATTCGACATTAAAATATATCGATGTGAAAGCAGAAAAAATATATAATTAGAATATCTTCATGGCGCTACATGCTAATCACTTTTACGAGTGACGATAAACGATATCCATTGGCGATATTCAAATACTTCTTATATTCTGGAGACAAGTTGAGCGTAAACAACGTTTTTTAATCTTCATTCGTTATTTGAGACGCACAACCAAAGTTTAGAGTTCCTTGAAGACACTATATGTAGTAAGTTATATGCTGGCACCCTGGTTTCTTTCTGCTCACGTTGGCTACACTTATTTATGGAAGATACTTGATGTTCGATAAAAAGTCGAAATAATATAAAAGTTTGATATGAATATTCAAACACATTGAATACAAGATTCGTTCCAAGTTTTTAAAAGGTTAATTATGGATAGAAAAACGACTTTAAAAATGACTCTTTTTAGATCTCTTATATACAGTCGCATGTGTGTGTGAAAGAATTCGGCAGTTAATCAAAACACTTTTTAAAAAAGATCCTGAAGAAAATACAGGCGTATAGAGCCTAGTGATATATTGAATTTATAGAATGAATGCTTTATTTTTATCCTAATCTAAAACTAGTGTGGTTCTCTCTCGATTGAGAGTTTCTAGGTGCGGTCTCTTATTTCTGCAAAAACGAAAAGGCGTCCGGAGAATATCCTTAGCCTTGATACTCCTAAATGGATTTCGGCGGTGAAATGGCGGTTTCGCCAGTTTAAATTTTTCTCTAATTATAATAAAAATCTGAAAGCCTTACTTCCGTCGGTAAAGAGAAACTTCGGGTAAGATTAGGTCATCATATGGCACGGTGCCATCTGGCATTGCTTTCGAGCGCTAATATATTGCACGGGATGAAAAACTATTAATTAACTAGTGGAAGTGAAGGAGGTTATTACTCAGAGGATATTCGGGGAAGTACAGTGAGGAATGGCGGGAACAAGTCTATTTTAGCTATCGCCCGGCGTCGCTTGGCGGCGCCACCGTCAAGTTTGGTGAGACATTGACGCCTTTACCGAGGTAAGCCCTCCGCTTCTCTTACTTAGAGCTAGAGACTTTGCAATCTTATAGAAACTTTGTGAACTTCTTTACTATACATCGTTGTTGTATAAATAGAGACTTTATAATGTTATTTAAACTTTATGATCCTAAAACAGTTTTATATCTAGAGTATATATTGTGGCTTCATAATTCTATTACAATTTTGTGTTCCTATGTATTTGAAACATGTTCCTATAGCAGAAATTATAAAGCTAAATTGTTTTGGTAGATTTTTAAATCTCCTAATATTTCTGTGAAAAATAGACACATCGGCTAGTTAGAGTTTTATTAGTAGCGGTTATTTAAATAAAAACTGATGTAAAAAATTCGAAAATCTCGCGAGAACGCCCTTGCAACCTCAGAACAATTTTTAACGCCTTACCAAATGTTGCATTTTTGTTTATTTTTCCTGACGAAGACAAAATAATTTTGTTGAAGCGTTGAGAAAATAAAACTTTAATTGGACGAAGTGTCATTTTTCCCATAAATATAAAATAGTTTAAAATAAATAATTTAAATGAAATATTTGATATATATAATATACTAGCCGAATGACCCGGGCAACGCCCGGGTTTTACCCGATTAAATGTTTTCATTCAAATACTATTCGTTACAATTATAAATTGGCGCCGTGGGTGTCACTCTTGTGAAACGTTCCGCTCCAAACTTTGTGTCTGAGAAGCGATATTTTTATAGAAAGATGATCTGGCTTTGTATCTTCTGCTCGAATGAATGTTTTTCTGTTAGAATTTTGTTCTTGCATACTAAAAATGAACTGGCTTTACCCGTGGTCTCTGCTTTTTGAAAATGTTCCCGTTATAATTTTGTATCTGATAATCAAACATGATACAGCAATATTGTCATGATCATTTTCTGAATAAAATACAGCTATTTTTGTCCAGAACCTTTCAATTTAAAATTTTCTTGGCTAAAAATCCGATAAATATCTCTTCCAGATTTTTCTCTATGTCCTGTTGAAACACGTTTTACATGTACATTAGGTCAGCTGATATTACCTCCCATTTTCACCCCTAGAGGCGCTGCTTGCGAGCGAAAGGGCAAATTCGCAACGCAATTTACAAATAACTCAAAAAATATTCGGGATAGAGACCTGAAATTTTCACTATAAGTTTTTCCAGATTCTACTCTATATACCCTTAAAATTTCAGTCAGATTAGTTACGTATTGTGGACGTGTATAGCCGACATAGGAACAAACACACATACATACATACACTGACTTTTATATATATAGGGATACTAAGGAGTGAGGATAGATAGCTATTGAACAGTATCACCTGTAAATAGATATAGGTCGGGTGGTCTAGGATCATCGCTTTCAATATCAGAATTCGAGTTCGAACCCGCGTGAGGGACATTTGGCTAAAAATATTCGCAAACGACCTGACTTCTGCTTAATTCTGATCTAACAAGGGAACATAATTAACCAGAGTCCTACATAATTGTGAGAACGAAATTGAACTCTCTGTTGTGCTATCTGTGTGTGTGTGATATAGATATTAACTTTCTCACGAGGCTATCTCTTGACCTCTCATATTGGAATGTAGACTACCTGGTCGACAATATTAGACCAATGTGTATAAACAACAGAAGTTCTGAGATTAAGAGTGAAATATGGGGTTAGACAGGTGTTGAGGTGTCAATAGATCAAAATGGTTTAGTAATCTTTAAAAATATATCAAAGAAATAATTTTAAACTTCTCTGGGAATATATGGGGATAAAAAAATAGATGGAATATAAAAAGAATTATTTTTAAACTGGTGTTGCTCAATAAGTAGATTTTGATTTGGATATGGATGCAAGGTGATTGGAAAAAGAACTGTTGCAAGTTTCAGTAAAATTGAAAGCTGTAGATGCAATTTTCCTTAGAAAAGCACAAAAGTAGAATAAATGGTGTATCGAATTAATTTTTGAAGTAGTCTTGGAAAACATTTCTCGAGTTCACTTATTTGGCAACAAAGACAAAGCAGAAGTAATCCATCGACAATTAGTACTGGTACAACTTGAAATTGAAGATACTTCGGCCAGTAAATCTTTTTATTATCTCATCGTTTCGACAAAAATCTTTTGTCTTGAATATTTTTTAAACGCCTTGTCAAATGTTTTAATTTTGTTTGCTCCTGACGAGGACAAAAGATTTTTGTCGAAATAATAAAAAGAATTACTGGCCGAAGTATCTTCAATTTTAAGAACTATGAAGGCCGGCCAGGCAGCCTCTATCTTTACGATAATAATACAAAGTTGAACTAAGTAAAAAAATCAAGTTGTTGATATATTCTCACTAACTATTGTGTCACATCACAAATCAACCACAAATTGCGAATCGCAATGGGCGATTAGCCTTTCTGGCAATTGTAAACAGATGCCTCTACCTATTTGGTGACAGTGCACCGCTGCGTGTTGAAGATGATAAACCTACCTATCTTTGTGCTATCTTATACATAAACACACATATGTGCACACACACATGTCGAAGAAGATTTTCATTTATTGTCCTTTCCAGGCACATATGTGCAGAATTTGTATTCGTGATTTAAGGTCAAATATTGTGAGCCACATTGAATTTACATATATGATTTTTTCACGAAATGTGTGGGATTATATATATTTATTTCAAATGCAAGCAAAAATCGTATTTCTACAGCTTGTCTCATAGAAACATTGATTATTTCTTAACGAAATCTGTTTACAATTGCAAATTGCTAATCACCCATTGTAATTCCAAATTTACCGTTGATTTGTAAGTATAACACGATAGTTAGCGAAAATATGCCAAAAACGTGATTTTGTACTTATATTTGATATAAGCTTGTAGAAGTGCGATTTTCGTTTGAAAAGTTTGCATTTCAAATACAAATATATTCTCTTTCTCTCTCTTTGTAAAATATAATTTATTATTTTAATATGTACACGCAAAACCACACACAATAATACAGTCAATCGTTGTGGGAACAATACTAAGAAGTCTGGATTTGGATATTGGAATTTTAGACCTAATTACGCACTTAACACACACGAAAGGGTATCATTAACAATCAGTTTACATTTTTTGATAAAACTTTATCCATAGAGTTTGCATCACACTTCCTCGATATAGTACATCCCCAGATTCTACGTCTCCCACATCAAAGGTTCTATCACAAAACTAAAAAGAGCTGAAATGTGGAAATAATTAAAGATAAGGAGCTAATACTGTCTTTAGAAAATTATTCTAGACATCAGATAGTATTTGATTAATTAAAACTTCAATTGAGATCAATAAAATTAGCCAACCATAGTGTTTAACTAAACACTAAATAAACACATACGTTATATATTAGAATATTTAATTAAAAAGGCATATATTGGATCAAAATATCATTTTTTTACCAATATTTCAGTTGGCTGAACGCCAACCTTTATCAAGGTGTTATAACATTTTAAAGTGTGTCTATATTAGAATATTGCCACGTGGAAAATTAGGGAAGACAAAAACTTCAGGAGGAAACAATTTATTTCAGGGAAGGACAAAACTATGAATTGTAAGCCGAAGATAAGCCACGGAGGAAATTTACAGAGTCGCAAGATATAAAACAAAAAAATGACCACTCTGTTAATAAAAAAATAATAAAATTAATAAATACCATGTTACAATATATATACCTCTCGCCTTGAATAAAAGCAAAAGTTGTCCATCTCTGATGACGCATAGTTTTGCTTAAACAACCCCTTTTTCCCTTCAACAATCCCTTTTTCCCTTAAACAATCCCTTTTTCCCTTCAACAATCCCTTTTTCCCTTCAACAACCCCTTTTTCCCTTAAACAATCCCCTTTTCCCTTAAACAATCCCTTTTCCCCCTTCAACAATCCCTTTTCCCCTTAAACAATCCCTGTTTCCCTTCAACAATCCCTTTTTCCCTTCAACAATCCCTTTTGCTTAAACAATCCCAATTAAATAATCCCTTGTATCAATATTGTACCGTGTTGTCTCCTGTAGAAGGGTGTTCGTGCCCGAAATCTTGATTTACATTTTTTAAAGATACTTTTCCTTGTAGGCCTGATGTTTTACTCAGTTTTACCTTTATTCTCACTAGAAATAATATATTTACTTTTTAAATATAGATTTTCTCTCTCTCCATAGCCAAAACCCCAACATTTACAAATTTTATTACATTAAAAAGGGGTTCGTATATCATTTTTGGTAGATTAACGGATGGTTTAATTACTTATTTAATGGAGAGGAGTGGACTTCAGGAATTGGTTTAATCATGGAGATAAGCACAACCACTCCTTTAATACACACATATAAACACATTAGAAACAAAGTGTTTAGTGAGAATCGGATTTGAAAAATCACAGATGTTTTTAAACAAAATGTATCTCTCATAAACCACCCATACACACACAGCCATATCTTGGTGGCTGGCAGTATTTAGCCTTCTCAGAGCTTCCTTTCTATGGCCAGTCTTTTGTAGGGTCTTCTTCCGAAATTGTCTATGAATTCCATTCTCGGCCTTCATCTTCCTGGTATTCCTTCCATACATCGCTCCAGGAATGTCTTTATACATTCCGAGCGTCGTAGAAAATGCCCAAACATTCTTCTCCTCTCAATCGTCACACTCCTATATCATTTTAAGGACATTTTTTCATTTCTCAGTCTTTCGATCCATGATATCGGTGTTATCACCAATTCTTAATAACAACAAAAAATCTTAAATAATATATTGATTTCCAAAAAACACTTTGGAAAATGTTTTGTGTGTGAAGCATATATTAGAAAATAAAGTTTTAAAAAATACGCTTAAATCGGCTGCACTTTGAAACATATTTATAAACGCAAAGCATTATCTTCTTCATTCAGTAGCTCATGATAGCTCATTTTAAGAATCATTATTGAAGACGGATTTATGTAAACTCAAAATAAAAACTTATCAACCTTCAACTTTATTTATCTTCGTTTCGTCGAACTACTGACGCCTTTCTCAAGGTTAAACTTCATATCTAAAAAAATCAGCGCATTGCAGCACATTACAGCTTCTATCTTGAAAATGGCGATAGTGGGTCCCCGAGACATCGATTGATTTCAAATTTTATTTTAAATATTTATATATGTTTTCATTTGAATTTAATTATTAAAAAAAAACTATTTTCCTTTTTGAAAAAAAAAAGTATAAAAGTGAAATTATACTGGGACCAAATAGATAAATTAAGAAAATAAAAGGCACATCTATTGATCGCGCAAATAAAAGTTTCTGATGGCTTGCGCCCTCTGTCGGAATAAATATCAACTAAGCATTGATTTTTAATCATTCCATTCATAATCAAGAAATGGTATTTGGCCAATTGTGGAATAATTAAAAATCAACAAATAGTTGATAGATATTCCTACAGATGGCGTTAGCCATCAGCAACATTTATTCCCACGATCAGAAGATGACTTTTTTTTTCTCTTTTAATTTTACTTCTTAAATTAAGTCAAAGCTTGCCAAGCATTTCTAAGCTCTGTCAGTAGTTGTGCCCCAGTTCAATTTGCAACTACCCTGGCAGAATCACATATATAGAATACAAAATATTTACCAAAAAGCCAGAGGCAATTTTTACATTACTGCTATTAATTTAGGGTCTGTTAAATTGCTTCTTTTATGTTATAAAGTAATTGAACTTTCAACAATATTGTGTTTCTTCTAGTAAATGGATATCTAAATATTAACGATCAAGTATAAGAGCTCTTTATCAACAAAACATCTGATGACGAGCTTTTATGCTTGAAAACTATTGTTAATATATATTTTGATGATTCTTCTATAAAAAAAAAAACATTATTTCGAAAGTTGACTTCAGTTACTTATCTTATTTAATATAAATAAAGAAGATTATAATACGTGAATAACTATAAAAGCCATTTTATCGGTTATATAAATTAAAATAAAATAGTTTTACTTTGTATGTTGTACCAAAAAAAGACGCGTTTCCTATAAAATTATAAAGCAAGGCGTCCATGTCTCAAGATATTCGGTAAGGTAGTAGCGACGGAATTCAAGGATAAGAGAAAAGTGTCTGCGCTTCTAAAAGAGCGAAGGGCTTAAATTGGAGTTTACGGTTTCGCAATTGGCTATCCGGTTAAAAATAGAAAGCCGGATTCCTGGTAAAACAGTGGCGGGCTTTCAGCGCAGTTGCTGGGATGGTGAGTCCGTAGTTATCATATTGTTCTACACCTTTTACCATCTGGCCCTTTCACATGTAAATTATTTCGTCGGTGAATAGAAGTGGAATACAATAAAGTTCATCATGAAGCTGTGTCTTTTCGCTATCTACATAAATAGTTTTTTACGCACAATATTTGAATGATAATACATAATATAGAGTTCTGTTTCCCTTCTCTTCTATACTCCATTAAAATTAACATCCTCTATCACATCCTATAACAGAGGGTAAAAAGGGGTGTTGAGGGAACAAAGATCATCTCTGGAAGTCTCTGATGTTTTCACCTTAATAATTCTCATTTAATTGTTAAAATATTTTTTTATAATGTTGGGGGAATATCTAAAAGACTAAAGCTTATTTCGAACTTTATACATGTCAACGGTTTGCTTAGACGCGCGTGGAACTGTGTAGTGAACTGCACATTGTATTTTGCAACCAAACTTTTAAAATTACACAAAGTACCTCTTTTATAGCGTCAAAAATTGAGGAGAATTGAGAGGAGGTGAACCAGCATTCGGACATCTTGTCCGACACTCTGAGTGGTTACAGATATTACTGGAGGGATGTATGGAAGAAGGGAAGAGGAAGGCCGAGAGTGGATTTAATGGACAATTTCGGGAGAAGATCCAATGATACAATTAAACGCCAGCCATAGAAAGGAAGCTCTGAGAGGACAGGAATACGGCCAGTTGAGGAGAGATAGATGTAAAAACAGTCTAATGAGGCATGCTGAGGAAGCGTAGGCAGAAGAGGAAGCGTTGACGCAAGGGTTGCGGCACTCCGCCGCCTCACTTCCCTCCAGGCGCGGCCCCCCTCACGACTGAGGGACTTCATCAGACTGAGTTGTCTATCAGCGAGGACGGAGAATTGTCACGTGTGACACTATACATTTGCTCAAACCTTCAGCGTCATTATTCGAAAGGTTTATTTTGTACCTGTACTAAATAGCAAAACGCATATTTTGATCTTAATAATCTAAGCACTTTATCGTGCGAAATCTTTTGATTTTTCAAAGAAAATTTCTATTTTACGTTCACTAGTTTTTAGCACTTTTTCTTAAAGTCTATCATCACAAATGTTGTCAGATAAAAGTTTTGCACATTTTTCGAAGAGTTGAAATATAACTATTTAAATTATTTTTGTGACTATATGATGGTTCGAATCTTAAGATTTTTAACTTAGTAAAGCATGTGAAAAAAATAGTACAAATGTGAAAATACTAGATAAAGGCATCTCCTGTTGCACGATAATGAGATGCCTTTTTCTTAATTAGTAAAGCATGTTATAAAGAATGTTATCATAAATCTTTAGCACAATATATCTGAAAAGACCAAATTAGTGTTTATTTATTTATTAATTCATTTCATTTTATTTTTCAATATTGAAGATCAGCTCTTTAGAAGGTATTAACGCGTGCGCAATGCCAAATAACATGCAAACATAGCGTAAATAAAATTCCAAAGCAAATATATGAATAACCTCTTTAGCAGTGAAACTTTTAGAATTAAGTCACTGCCCATTGAAAGATTTTTTTTTTCCTTTTTGAAAATTAGGGAGGATGGAATCTCTCACATCCATTTCAGCAGGCAGTCAGACTCGATGCAATTGCACAACCAGCCTGTGGTGCAGTCAACAGGATCTTCTATATAGATAATACCGTAACAGAGTTTTCCATTGTAAAGTCCTGAGCTATCTCCTCCGAAGATTCTGAACTACACATAACAATCTATATACCAAAATTTTCGTTATTTTTTTCTTCGTGTCATAGGCCTGTTTTTATTTTCCTAATGTTAACAGTTATTTTTATTTTTTAATTTAATCTATTTTACAATCGTAGATTTTTTGCATTTATCATCATCAATCATTTGTTTTGAAATTCCGTAGAAAGTGTTTTGAAATAATATATATATCTGATTAATTTATTATGTAAGTACTTTGTTATAGTTTTTCATTTAAATATATACATTTTTCGATTTGTAGCTTGAATTATTACTTTATTCTATAATAATTATCTTTTATAACTGTTTGTTATAGTTTTTCATTTGAATTTAGCTCCATTTTTGTGTCTTATTTCTTCTGTATATTGAAAAAAATATTAAAACTTAGAATTAAGCTTTGCTTTTTCATATACATGTTTGTTACACATTTAGCAATATATATACCAAAATATTTTTTTGGATACTTAACTCTTTTAGTGAATTTTTGTCAGGGGGGCTGCAAAAGTGCCTTACTTATTTTGGAATATTTAACTTTTTTGGTGAATTTTTGTCAGGGAAGCTATGGACTGCCATAATCATTCAATATGTTGATGTTCTTCTCATAAAAAAAATATTTGGGTTTAGAATTGCGCTTTGCTTTTTTATATACATATTATTTGCACATTTTTTTTTTTCATCAATTGTTTCCTCACTTACTTGGGATTTTGTTTTTATGCCTGTCCTGGCTTTCAGTTTTATAGTTTTCCTCTGCTTGGTTCTTATTTTACCTTTTTTTTACCTTTTATTACTTTATTCTATAATAATTATCTTTTATAACTGTTTGTTATAGTTTTTCATTTGAATTTAGCTCCATTTTTGTGTCTTATTTCTTCTGTATATTGAAAAAAATATTAAAACTTAGAATTAAGCTTTGCTTTTTCATATACATGTTTGTTACACATTTAGCAATATATATACCAAAATATTTTTTTGGATACTTAACTCTTTTAGTGAATTTTTGTCAGGGGGGCTGCAAAAGTGCCTTACTTATTTTGGAATATTCAACTTTTTTGGTGAATTTTTGTCAGGGAAGCTATGGACTGCCATAATCATTCAATATGTTGATGTTCTTCTCATAAAAAAAATATTTGGGTTTAGAATTGCGCTTTGCTTTTTTATATACATATTATTTGCACATTTTTTTTTTCATCAATTGTTTCCTCACATGCTTGGAATTTTCTTTTTATGCCTGTCCTGGCTTTCAGTTTTATAGATTTCCTCTGCTTGGTTCTTATTTTACCTTTTTTTTTGAGCGTCTTCTGTCATGCCTCGGAAAGGCCGTGGAAGACTCACTTTTAATCTCTGGCATCTTTTTATTTCTCATTAATAAGACCTAATCCAAATAATTTAATAGTGTGTGACTTTTTTTTTTATTAAATTATTTGGATTAGGTCTTATTTTCTTTTATTAATTTGTTATAGTTTTTCATTTGAATTTAGCTCCATTTTTGTGTCTGTCTTTTTTTTTCTTCTCATAAATAGGCTGATGCTGTATTTGTGTACTCAATTGTTGCTTTTTTTTATTAAATTATTTGGATTAGGTCTTATTTTCTTTTATTAATTTATGCCTGTCCTGGCTTTCAGTTTTATAGATTTACTCTGCTTGGTTCTTATTTTACCTTTTTTTTTTTGAGCGTCTTCTGTCATGCCTCGGAAAGGCCGTGGAAGACTCACTTTTCATCTCTCTTTGGCATCTTTTTTTTTCTCATTAATAAGATTTCTTTTATTAATTTGTAATAGTTTTTCATTTGAATATAGCTCCATTTTTGTGTCTGTCTTTTTTTTTCATCTCATAAATAGGCTGATGCTGTATTTGTGTACTCAATTGTTGCTTTTTTTTTTATTAAATTATTTGGATTAGGTCTTATTTTCTTTTATTAATTTGTTATAGTTTTTCATTTGAATTTAGCTCCATTTTTGTGTCTGTCTTTTTTTTTCATCTCATAAATAGGCTGATGCTGTATTTGTGTACTCAATTGTTGCTTTTTGTGTCTGGTTTCTTTTTTGCAGTATTTTTTTGGAATCCTTTTTTTTTTTCATCAATTGTTTCCTCACATGCTTGGAATTTTCTTTTTATGCCTGTCCTGGCTTTCAGTTTTATAGATTTCCTCTGCTTGGTTCTTATTTTACCTTTTTTTTTTTGAGCGTCTTCTGTCATGCCTCGGAAAGGCCGTGGAAGACTCACTTTTCATCTCTCTTTGGCATCTTTTTTTTTCTCATTAATAAGATTTCTTTTATTAATTTGTTATAGTTTTTCATTTGAATATAGCTCCATTTTTGTGTCTGTCTTTTTTTTTCATCTCATAAATAGGCTGATGCTGTATTTGTGTACTCAATTGTTGCTTTTTTTTATTAAATTATTTGGATTAGGTCTTATTTTCTTTTATTAATTTGTTATAGTTTTTCATTTGAATTTAGCTCCATTTTTGTGTCTGTCTTTTTTTTTCATCTCGTAAATAGGCTGATGCTGTATTTGTGTACTCAATTGTTGCTTTTTGTGTCTGGTTTCTTTTTTACAGTATTTTTTTGGAATCCTTTTTTTTTTCATCAATTGTTTCCTCACATGCTTGGAATTTTCTTTTTATGCCTGTCCTGGCTTTCAGTTTTATAGATTTCCTCTGCTTGGTTCTTATTTTACCTTTTTTTTTTGAGCGTCTTCTGTCATGCCTCGGAAAGGCCGTGGAAGACTCACTTTTCATCTCTCTTTGGCATCTTTTTTTTTCTCATTAATAAGACCTAATCCAAATAATTTAATAGTGTGTGACTTTTTTTTCTATTAAATTATTCGGATTAGGTCTTATTTTCTTTTATTAATTTGTTATAGTTTTTCATTTGAATTTAGCTCTATTTTTGTGTCTGTCTTTTTTTTCTTCTCATAAATAGGCTGATGCTGTATTTGTGTACTCAATTGTTGCTTTTTTTTTTATTAAATTATTTGGATTAGGTCTTATTTTCTTTTATTAATTTATGCCTATCCTGGCTTTCAGTTTTATAGATTTCCTCTGCTTGGTTCTTATTTTACCTTTTTTTTTTTGAGCGTCTTCTGTCATGCCTCGGAAAGGCCGTGGAAGACTCACTTTTCATCTCTCTTTGGCATCTTTTTTTTTCTCATTAATAAGATTTCTTTTATTAATTTGTTATAGTTTTTCATTTGAATATAGCTCCATTTTTGTGTCTGTCTTTTTTTTTCATCTCATAAATAGGCTGATGCTGTATTTGTGTACTCAATTGTTGCTTTTTTTTTAATTAAATTATTTGGATTAGGTCTTATTTTCTTTTATTAATTTGTTATAGTTTTTCATTTGAATTTAGCTCCATTTTTGTGTCTGTCTTTTTTTTTCATCTCATAAATAGGCTGATGCTGTATTTGTGTACTCAATTGTTGCTTTTTGTGTCTGGTTTCTTTTTTGCAGTATTTTTTTGGAATCCTTTTTTTTTTTCATCAATTGTTTCCTCACATGCTTGGAATTTTCTTTTTATGCCTGTCCTGGCTTTCAGTTTTATAGATTTCCTCTGCTTGGTTCTTATTTTACCTTTTTTTTTTTGAGCGTCTTCTGTCATGCCTCGGAAAGGCCGTGGAAGACTCACTTTTCATCTCTCTTTGGTATCTTTTTTTTTCTCATTAATAAGATTTCTTTTATTAATTTGTTATAGTTTTTCATTTGAATATAGCTCCATTTTTGTGTCTGTCTTTTTTTTTCATCTCATAAATAGGCTGATGCTGTATTTGTGTACTCAATTGTTGCTTTTTTTTTAATTAAATTATTTGGATTAGGTCTTATTTTCTTTTGTTAATTTGTTATAGTTTTTCATTTGAATTTAGCTCCATTTTTGTGTCTGTCTTTTTTTTTCATCTCATAAATAGGCTGATGCTGTATTTGTGTACTCAATTGTTGCTTTTTGTGTCTGGTTTCTTTTTTGCAGTATTTTTTTGGAATCCTTTTTTTTTTCATCAATTGTTTCCTCACATGCTTGGAATTTTCTTTTTATGCCTGTCCTGGCTTTCAGTTTTATAGATTTCCTCTGCTTGGTTCTTATTTTACCTTTTTTTTTTGAGCGTCTTCTGTCATGCCTCGGAAAGGCCGTGGAAGACTCACTTTTCATCTCTCTTTGGCATCTTTTTTTTTCTCATTAATAAGACCTAATCCAAATAATTTAATAGTGTGTGACTTTTTTTTTTATTAAATTATTTGGATTAGGTCTTATTTTCTTTTATTAATTTGTTATAGTTTTTCATTTGAATTTAGCTCCATTTTTGTGTCTGTCTTTTTTTTTCTTCTCATAAATAGGCTGATGCTGTATTTGTGTACTCAATTGTTGCTTTTTTTTTTATTAAATTATTTGGATTAGGTCTTATTTTCTTTTATTAATTTGTTATAGTTTTTCATTTGAATTTAGCTCCATTTTTGTGTCTGTCTTTTTTTTTCATCTCATAAATAGGCTGATGCTGTATTTGTGTACTCAATTGTTGCTTTTTGTGTCTGGTTTCTTTTTTGCAGTATTTTTTTGGAATCCTTTTTTTTTTCATCAATTGTTTCCTCACATGCTTGGAATTTTCTTTTTATGCCTGTCCTGGCTTTCAGTTTTATAGATTTCCTCTGCTTGGTTCTTATTTTACCTTTTTTTTTTTTAGCGTCTTCTGTCATGCCTCGGAAAGGCCGTGGAAGACTCACTCCCCTGACCGCTAGGCTATTTCTCTTGTTTACTTTTTTACCAATGCCTATAATTTTTCACCTGAAAGATTTTTTATTTGTTATTCAATAAACTATTATCACTTATTTTTGGTCTTCTTTTTATTTACTTATTTTACTGGGGGTTGGTGGAAGGATGGTCTAAGCCGTTGGTTTTCGACCGCTACGACCCGGGTTCGATTCCCGCATTGGGCACTTTTTTCTGAAAAAATAAAAAAAAAAAGCTCCAATGGCTTCTGATTCTTGCAAAAGTCCAACCCCACCAGCAAGCGCAAGTAATCAAACGGGGCTCTGGCACACTTGTACATGCAAAGTCGAACTGCTTTTCACATGTTTAGACATGTGGTGTACTTACAGTAAAAACAGTCGCCTACTCTACCCACCATGATTATCAAGGCCTGTACCACGTGTACTAGGGATAAGCAAAAAAAAAATTATTTTACTCATTGATCTATACATACAATTATTTGCATACAATTATATACATACAGTTTTCTACATTTTTGCGCTCTGCAGTCTAATATGTTGTTAACTAGCCGAGTGACCCGGGCAACGTCCCGGGTTTACCCGAAGGACCCGCAGGTGAGAAACTATAGAAGAAAAATTTTAACAAATCAGAAAATGAAATTGCAAACAATGTCCTTTAAGGACATGAGAGCACATGCACTGTATCACCATACGTGTACCATTTTCAAAGACCCTGCTTAGGATTAAAACTTCTCAAAAGCATAACAATAGTACCAACCTAGAGGTTAACTGCTGTGGATGCATTCCTCTGGGAGTAAGACTATTGAGAAATTCAGTAGGGAGTTATTTTGCTTCTCCGCATTCTAACACTCCAACTGTTAACACTGTGGAAACACTGACTCATGTTTGGTAAGCACTTTCAGGGAAGAAACTATAGACATTGGAATAAATAAATTATTAATTAAATTGCATTAAATAAAAATTATTAGATTTAAATAAATATTATTCGAGTGAAAAAAAAAAGAAAAATTAACAAATTAGAAAATAAAATTTCGAAAAATACAACTATATTGCAGATAAGATAAGCGGACCTTATTAAAAAATAAATAAACAAACTGTAATTCGACACTATCGATAATTCGACACTTTCGATAATTCGACACTTTCGATAATTCGACCATTTTAAAAATCAAATTTACAAGGTTGATTGTTGTTTAAATACAACTTTGATTTTGCATGCATAAACACAGGCTCTTGTAGCAAGAACCCAAATATTATTTATAGTCATAGCAAAAGCCAACTTTAGTGAAAACTGATGCCTCTTCAGAATGAATGGAAGACTGAAATCTGAAGGAGCAGAAGATATGGGTCATCTTTACATGTATGCTATCCAATGTTCGCACACTTGAAAAAGCTACATATAAAGTTGTCCGTGCGTAAACACAGGCTCTTGTAGCCAAGGTTTGGCCTTGAGCCTTATTTATAGTCATAGCAAAAGCCAACCTTAGTGAAAACTAACGCCTCTCTAGAATGAAGCGAAGGTTGGTATCCGAAGGGGCCAAAGATATTTCAGACACTATACAGTGTGTTCAACTTTGGGCACTGTCAGTATATGTGCTTCAAGGACATGAGAGCACATGCGCTGAAACACCATACGTGTTCCATCGCAAAGATCCTAAAGGCATTGGTGAAAGTATAAATAAATATTTTGGAAATGAACAAAAAATACATATATATATAAGAAAATAAATTGGAATAAAAATTTACAAACTATATTTCAGAGTGGATACATATTTGAAAGGAAAAAAAAAAAGAAAATTGCAAACAACAAAACTATATTACAGATATGACATGAAAACTAACGCCTCTCTAGAATGAAGCGAAGGTTGGTATCCGAAGGGGCCAAAGATATTTCAGACACTATACAGTGTGTTCAACTTTGGGCACTGTCAGTATATGTGCTTCAAGGACATGAGAGCACATGCGCTGAAACACCATACGCGTTCCATCGCAAAGATCCTAAAGGCATTGGTGAAAGTATAAATGACCCATATATTCTGCTCCTTCAGATTTCAGTCTTCCATTCATTCTGAAGAGGCATCAGTTTTCACTAAAGTTTGCTTTTGCTATGACTATAAATAATATTTGGGTTCTTGCTACAAGAGCCTGTGTTTATGCATGCAAAAGCAAAGTTGTATTTAAACAACAATCAACCTTGTAAATTTGATTTTTAAAATGGTCGAATTATCGAAAGTGTCGAATTATCGAAAGTGTCGAATTATCGAGTGTCGAATTACAGTTTGTTTATGTATTTTTAATAAGGTCCTCTTATCTTATCTGCAATATAGTTGTATTTTTCGAAATTTTATTTTCTAATTTGTTAATTTCTTTCTTTTTTTTTTCACTCTAATAATATTTATTTAAATCTAATAATTTTTATTTAATGCAATTTAATTAATAATTTATTTAATCCAATGTCTATAGTTTCTTCCCTGAAATTGCTTACCAAACATGAGTCAGTGTTTCCACAGTGTTAACAGTTGGAGTGTTAGAATGCGGAGAAGCAAAATAACTCCCTACTGAATTTCTCAATAGTCTCACTCCCAGAGGAATGCATCCACACCAGTTAACCTCTAGGTTGGTACTATTGTTATGCTTCTGAGAAGTTTTAATCCTAAGCAGGGTCTTTGAAAATGGTACACGTATGGTGATACAGTGCATGTGCTCTCATGTCCTTAAAGTAGTGTAGTTCTGTTGTTTGCAATTTCATTTTCTGATTTGTTAAAATTTTTCTTCTATAGTTTCTCACCTGCGGGTCCTTCGGGTAAACCCGGGGCGTTGCCCGGGTCACTCGGCTAGTCTGTTTATATTTACCCAGGGAGCTAGTGTCACGTGTCGACATTCCGCCCAATCAGCATCCGCCATCACTCGAGAGAGGAACATCAAACTTTGAAACCAATAACGGATTAATTTCCCGGATTTTGGGGCCGAGAATGTGGCCTGGCATTCCTCTGGGTTATGTAGAGAAGAGAAAATGCTTAGCGATTTTAGAGAAGGATTCTGATACAATATCATCAAATAGCATCATCAATTTAACGCCATCATCTATCGATGAAAATTATAAATACTTTTTAACGCTACTTTTATTTTAATACATACACAATTAAAAGCTATTTCTACATATCTCTTATACTGCAATGAATAATTGATAAGGCACAATTTGGATTATAGATTATAAACACAAGGTAATAAGACCAAATCCAAATAAATAAATAGTGTGTGACGTTTCGGTAACAGCGTTGTTACCTTTTTGTCTGAAGATGGTAACAACGCTGTTACCGAAACGTCACACACTATTTATTTATTTGGATTTGGTCTTATTACCTTGTGTTTGCAATGAATAAGTTTTTTTTATGACATTGTCAGTATTGGCTCTAAATTTCAAATTATAGACAGAAAGCCTTATTGTTAAAATATTCATTGTTCTAGGCTCTCTGCGTGTAATTCAGGGCTATATAAAGTACATTGCAGTGAGAACAGAAAATAAAAAGATCTACCTAATATTGCGAATGGCGTTCCAATTATTGCTATTTTGAGACAAAGCAAACACGTGTAGTTAATGTAATCAAACAACAAAAATGACTTCGTTCTTCTTGATGCGCATTTTCGATCGGAGCTGACAAACGGAAGAATTGCTGATAAATCACGTCGATGACGCTCTGCCTTCAGAACTGTGCATTCTGTCTTATTCCTCAAGTCGTTCCAAGTTTCTTTATTGCCGCAATTGGTTATAAATCTATATATAAGGATATACAATATACAATGTATATAAAATTGAATTTTATTCGAATAGTTTTGATTCAAAACTCATTTATGTTTCAAAGATCTAATTGAGTTGAGTGTCTCACGCACACAAAAAGAGGTTTGTGTATTTTGTGGTGAGTCGCGAGAATAAGGTCTCAGTTTTGCGCGTGTGTTAAAAACTTGATTCTTATCTATATAGATAATACCGTAACAGAGTTTTCCATTGTAAAGTCCTGAGCTATCTCCTCCGAAGATTCTGAACTACACATAACAATCTATATACCAAAATTTTCGTTATTTTTTTCTTCGTGTCATAGGCCTGTTTTTATTTTCCTAATGTTAACAGTTATTTTTATTTTTTAATTTAATCTATTTTACAATCGTAGATTTTTTGCATTTATCATCATCAATCATTTGTTTTGAAATTCCGTAGAAAGTGTTTTGAAATAATATATATATCTGATTAATTTATTATGTAAGTACTTTGTTATAGTTTTTCATTTAAATATATACATTTTTCGATTTGTAGCTTGAATTATTACTTTATTCTATAATAATTATCTTTTATAACTGTTTGTTATAGTTTTTCATTTGAATTTAGCTCCATTTTTGTGTCTTATTTCTTCTGTATATTGAAAAAAATATTAAAACTTAGAATTAAGCTTTGCTTTTTCATATACATGTTTGTTACACATTTAGCAATATATATACCAAAATATTTTTTTGGATACTTAACTCTTTTAGTGAATTTTTGTCAGGGGGGCTGCAAAAGTGCCTTACTTATTTTGGAATATTTAACTTTTTTGGTGAATTTTTGTCAGGGAAGCTATGGACTGCCATAATCATTCAATATGTTGATGTTCTTCTCATAAAAAAAATATTTGGGTTTAGAATTGCGCTTTGCTTTTTTATATACATATTATTTGCACATTTTTTTTTTTCATCAATTGTTTCCTCACTTACTTGGGATTTTGTTTTTATGCCTGTCCTGGCTTTCAGTTTTATAGTTTTCCTCTGCTTGGTTCTTATTTTACCTTTTTTTTACCTTTTATTACTTTATTCTATAATAATTATCTTTTATAACTGTTTGTTATAGTTTTTCATTTGAATTTAGCTCCATTTTTGTGTCTTATTTCTTCTGTATATTGAAAAAAATATTAAAACTTAGAATTAAGCTTTGCTTTTTCATATACATGTTTGTTACACATTTAGCAATATATATACCAAAATATTTTTTTGGATACTTAACTCTTTTAGTGAATTTTTGTCAGGGGGGCTGCAAAAGTGCCTTACTTATTTTGGAATATTCAACTTTTTTGGTGAATTTTTGTCAGGGAAGCTATGGACTGCCATAATCATTCAATATGTTGATGTTCTTCTCATAAAAAAAATATTTGGGTTTAGAATTGCGCTTTGCTTTTTTATATACATATTATTTGCACATTTTTTTTTTTCATCAATTGTTTCCTCACATGCTTGGAATTTTCTTTTTATGCCTGTCCTGGCTTTCAGTTTTATAGATTTCCTCTGCTTGGTTCTTATTTTACCTTTTTTTTTGAGCGTCTTCTGTCATGCCTCGGAAAGGCCGTGGAAGACTCACTTTTAATCTCTGGCATCTTTTTATTTCTCATTAATAAGACCTAATCCAAATAATTTAATAGTGTGTGACTTTTTTTTTTATTAAATTATTTGGATTAGGTCTTATTTTCTTTTATTAATTTGTTATAGTTTTTCATTTGAATTTAGCTCCATTTTTGTGTCTGTCTTTTTTTTTCTTCTCATAAATAGGCTGATGCTGTATTTGTGTACTCAATTGTTGCTTTTTTTATTAAATTATTTGGATTAGGTCTTATTTTCTTTTATTAATTTATGCCTGTCCTGGCTTTCAGTTTTATAGATTTACTCTGCTTGGTTCTTATTTTACCTTTTTTTTTTTGAGCGTCTTCTGTCATGCCTCGGAAAGGCCGTGGAAGACTCACTTTTCATCTCTCTTTGGCATCTTTTTTTTTCTCATTAATAAGATTTCTTTTATTAATTTGTAATAGTTTTTCATTTGAATATAGCTCCATTTTTGTGTCTGTCTTTTTTTTTCATCTCATAAATAGGCTGATGCTGTATTTGTGTACTCAATTGTTGCTTTTTTTTTTATTAAATTATTTGGATTAGGTCTTATTTTCTTTTATTAATTTGTTATAGTTTTTCATTTGAATTTAGCTCCATTTTTGTGTCTGTCTTTTTTTTTCATCTCATAAATAGGCTGATGCTGTATTTGTGTACTCAATTGTTGCTTTTTGTGTCTGGTTTCTTTTTTGCAGTATTTTTTTGGAATCCTTTTTTTTTTTCATCAATTGTTTCCTCACATGCTTGGAATTTTCTTTTTATGCCTGTCCTGGCTTTCAGTTTTATAGATTTCCTCTGCTTGGTTCTTATTTTACCTTTTTTTTTTTGAGCGTCTTCTGTCATGCCTCGGAAAGGCCGTGGAAGACTCACTTTTCATCTCTCTTTGGCATCTTTTTTTTTCTCATTAATAAGATTTCTTTTATTAATTTGTTATAGTTTTTCATTTGAATATAGCTCCATTTTTGTGTCTGTCTTTTTTTTTCATCTCATAAATAGGCTGATGCTGTATTTGTGTACTCAATTGTTGCTTTTTTTTATTAAATTATTTGGATTAGGTCTTATTTTCTTTTATTAATTTGTTATAGTTTTTCATTTGAATTTAGCTCCATTTTTGTGTCTGTCTTTTTTTTTCATCTCGTAAATAGGCTGATGCTGTATTTGTGTACTCAATTGTTGCTTTTTGTGTCTGGTTTCTTTTTTACAGTATTTTTTTGGAATCCTTTTTTTTTTCATCAATTGTTTCCTCACATGCTTGGAATTTTCTTTTTATGCCTGTCCTGGCTTTCAGTTTTATAGATTTCCTCTGCTTGGTTCTTATTTTACCTTTTTTTTTTGAGCGTCTTCTGTCATGCCTCGGAAAGGCCGTGGAAGACTCACTTTTCATCTCTCTTTGGCATCTTTTTTTTTCTCATTAATAAGACCTAATCCAAATAATTTAATAGTGTGTGACTTTTTTTTCTATTAAATTATTCGGATTAGGTCTTATTTTCTTTTATTAATTTGTTATAGTTTTTCATTTGAATTTAGCTCTATTTTTGTGTCTGTCTTTTTTTTCTTCTCATAAATAGGCTGATGCTGTATTTGTGTACTCAATTGTTGCTTTTTTTTTTATTAAATTATTTGGATTAGGTCTTATTTTCTTTTATTAATTTATGCCTATCCTGGCTTTCAGTTTTATAGATTTCCTCTGCTTGGTTCTTATTTTACCTTTTTTTTTTTGAGCGTCTTCTGTCATGCCTCGGAAAGGCCGTGGAAGACTCACTTTTCATCTCTCTTTGGCATCTTTTTTTTTCTCATTAATAAGATTTCTTTTATTAATTTGTTATAGTTTTTCATTTGAATATAGCTCCATTTTTGTGTCTGTCTTTTTTTTTCATCTCATAAATAGGCTGATGCTGTATTTGTGTACTCAATTGTTGCTTTTTTTTTAATTAAATTATTTGGATTAGGTCTTATTTTCTTTTATTAATTTGTTATAGTTTTTCATTTGAATTTAGCTCCATTTTTGTGTCTGTCTTTTTTTTTCATCTCATAAATAGGCTGATGCTGTATTTGTGTACTCAATTGTTGCTTTTTGTGTCTGGTTTCTTTTTTGCAGTATTTTTTTGGAATCCTTTTTTTTTTTCATCAATTGTTTCCTCACATGCTTGGAATTTTCTTTTTATGCCTGTCCTGGCTTTCAGTTTTATAGATTTCCTCTGCTTGGTTCTTATTTTACCTTTTTTTTTTTGAGCGTCTTCTGTCATGCCTCGGAAAGGCCGTGGAAGACTCACTTTTCATCTCTCTTTGGTATCTTTTTTTTTTCTCATTAATAAGATTTCTTTTATTAATTTGTTATAGTTTTTCATTTGAATATAGCTCCATTTTTGTGTCTGTCTTTTTTTTTCATCTCATAAATAGGCTGATGCTGTATTTGTGTACTCAATTGTTGCTTTTTTTTTAATTAAATTATTTGGATTAGGTCTTATTTTCTTTTGTTAATTTGTTATAGTTTTTCATTTGAATTTAGCTCCATTTTTGTGTCTGTCTTTTTTTTTCATCTCATAAATAGGCTGATGCTGTATTTGTGTACTCAATTGTTGCTTTTTGTGTCTGGTTTCTTTTTTGCAGTATTTTTTTGGAATCCTTTTTTTTTTCATCAATTGTTTCCTCACATGCTTGGAATTTTCTTTTTATGCCTGTCCTGGCTTTCAGTTTTATAGATTTCCTCTGCTTGGTTCTTATTTTACCTTTTTTTTTTTGAGCGTCTTCTGTCATGCCTCGGAAAGGCCGTGGAAGACTCACTTTTCATCTCTCTTTGGCATCTTTTTTTTTCTCATTAATAAGACCTAATCCAAATAATTTAATAGTGTGTGACTTTTTTTTTTATTAAATTATTTGGATTAGGTCTTATTTTCTTTTATTAATTTGTTATAGTTTTTCATTTGAATTTAGCTCCATTTTTGTGTCTGTCTTTTTTTTTCTTCTCATAAATAGGCTGATGCTGTATTTGTGTACTCAATTGTTGCTTTTTTTTTATTAAATTATTTGGATTAGGTCTTATTTTCTTTTATTAATTTGTTATAGTTTTTCATTTGAATTTAGCTCCATTTTTGTGTCTGTCTTTTTTTTTCATCTCATAAATAGGCTGATGCTGTATTTGTGTACTCAATTGTTGCTTTTTGTGTCTGGTTTCTTTTTTGCAGTATTTTTTTGGAATCCTTTTTTTTTTCATCAATTGTTTCCTCACATGCTTGGAATTTTCTTTTTATGCCTGTCCTGGCTTTCAGTTTTATAGATTTCCTCTGCTTGGTTCTTATTTTACCTTTTTTTTTTTTAGCGTCTTCTGTCATGCCTCGGAAAGGCCGTGGAAGACTCACTCCCCTGACCGCTAGGCTATTTCTCTTGTTTACTTTTTTACCAATGCCTATAATTTTTCACCTGAAAGATTTTTTATTTGTTATTCAATAAACTATTATCACTTATTTTTGGTCTTCTTTTTATTTACTTATTTTACTGGGGGTTGGTGGAAGGATGGTCTAAGCCGTTGGTTTTCGACCGCTACGACCCGGGTTCGATTCCCGCATTGGGCACTTTTTTCTGAAAAAATAAAAAAAAAAAGCTCCAATGGCTTCTGATTCTTGCAAAAGTCCAACCCCACCAGCAAGCGCAAGTAATCAAACGGGGCTCTGGCACACTTGTACATGCAAAGTCGAACTGCTTTTCACATGTTTAGACATGTGGTGTACTTACAGTAAAAACAGTCGCCTACTCTACCCACCATGATTATCAAGGCCTGTACCACGTGTACTAGGGATAAGCAAAAAAAAAAATTATTTTACTCATTGATCTATACATACAATTATTTGCATACAATTATATACATACAGTTTTCTACATTTTTGCGCTCTGCAGTCTAATATGTTGTTAACTAGCCGAGTGACCCGGGCAACGTCCCGGGTTTACCCGAAGGACCCGCAGGTGAGAAACTATAGAAGAAAAATTTTAACAAATCAGAAAATGAAATTGCAAACAATGTCCTTTAAGGACATGAGAGCACATGCACTGTATCACCATACGTGTACCATTTTCAAAGACCCTGCTTAGGATTAAAACTTCTCAAAAGCATAACAATAGTACCAACCTAGAGGTTAACTGCTGTGGATGCATTCCTCTGGGAGTAAGACTATTGAGAAATTCAGTAGGGAGTTATTTTGCTTCTCCGCATTCTAACACTCCAACTGTTAACACTGTGGAAACACTGACTCATGTTTGGTAAGCACTTTCAGGGAAGAAACTATAGACATTGGAATAAATAAATTATTAATTAAATTGCATTAAATAAAAATTATTAGATTTAAATAAATATTATTCGAGTGAAAAAAAAAAGAAAAATTAACAAATTAGAAAATAAAATTTCGAAAAATACAACTATATTGCAGATAAGATAAGCGGACCTTATTAAAAAATAAATAAACAAACTGTAATTCGACACTATCGATAATTCGACACTTTCGATAATTCGACACTTTCGATAATTCGACCATTTTAAAAATCAAATTTACAAGGTTGATTGTTGTTTAAATACAACTTTGATTTTGCATGCATAAACACAGGCTCTTGTAGCAAGAACCCAAATATTATTTATAGTCATAGCAAAAGCCAACTTTAGTGAAAACTGATGCCTCTTCAGAATGAATGGAAGACTGAAATCTGAAGGAGCAGAAGATATGGGTCATCTTTACATGTATGCTATCCAATGTTCGCACACTTGAAAAAGCTACATATAAAGTTGTCCGTGCGTAAACACAGGCTCTTGTAGCCAAGGTTTGGCCTTGAGCCTTATTTATAGTCATAGCAAAAGCCAACCTTAGTGAAAACTAACGCCTCTCTAGAATGAAGCGAAGGTTGGTATCCGAAGGGGCCAAAGATATTTCAGACACTATACAGTGTGTTCAACTTTGGGCACTGTCAGTATATGTGCTTCAAGGACATGAGAGCACATGCGCTGAAACACCATACGTGTTCCATCGCAAAGATCCTAAAGGCATTGGTGAAAGTATAAATAAATATTTTGGAAATGAACAAAAAATACATATATATATAAGAAAATAAATTGGAATAAAAATTTACAAACTATATTTCAGAGTGGATACATATTTGAAAGGAAAAAAAAAAAAGAAAATTGCAAACAACAAAACTATATTACAGATATGACATGAAAACTAACGCCTCTCTAGAATGAAGCGAAGGTTGGTATCCGAAGGGGCCAAAGATATTTCAGACACTATACAGTGTGTTCAACTTTGGGCACTGTCAGTATATGTGCTTCAAGGACATGAGAGCACATGCGCTGAAACACCATACGCGTTCCATCGCAAAGATCCTAAAGGCATTGGTGAAAGTATAAATGACCCATATATTCTGCTCCTTCAGATTTCAGTCTTCCATTCATTCTGAAGAGGCATCAGTTTTCACTAAAGTTTGCTTTTGCTATGACTATAAATAATATTTGGGTTCTTGCTACAAGAGCCTGTGTTTATGCATGCAAAAGCAAAGTTGTATTTAAACAACAATCAACCTTGTAAATTTGATTTTTAAAATGGTCGAATTATCGAAAGTGTCGAATTATCGAAAGTGTCGAATTATCGAGTGTCGAATTACAGTTTGTTTATGTATTTTTAATAAGGTCCTCTTATCTTATCTGCAATATAGTTGTATTTTTCGAAATTTTATTTTCTAATTTGTTAATTTCTTTCTTTTTTTTTTCACTCTAATAATATTTATTTAAATCTAATAATTTTTATTTAATGCAATTTAATTAATAATTTATTTAATCCAATGTCTATAGTTTCTTCCCTGAAATTGCTTACCAAACATGAGTCAGTGTTTCCACAGTGTTAACAGTTGGAGTGTTAGAATGCGGAGAAGCAAAATAACTCCCTACTGAATTTCTCAATAGTCTCACTCCCAGAGGAATGCATCCACACCAGTTAACCTCTAGGTTGGTACTATTGTTATGCTTCTGAGAAGTTTTAATCCTAAGCAGGGTCTTTGAAAATGGTACACGTATGGTGATACAGTGCATGTGCTCTCATGTCCTTAAAGTAGTGTAGTTCTGTTGTTTGCAATTTCATTTTCTGATTTGTTAAAATTTTTCTTCTATAGTTTCTCACCTGCGGGTCCTTCGGGTAAACCCGGGGCGTTGCCCGGGTCACTCGGCTAGTAAATAGTGAATATAATTAGCTAATATATCAATTTGTGAATTTGTGGGTTTTAAACGGTTATGGTAGGTCATCCAGTTTTAACGAAGAATGTGACTTAGTTCTAGAAATGATTCTTAAGATATTTTGATAACGTGACAATTCACCATTTAATTTAAAAATTATCTGTTTCTGTTGTTCGAGTGAAGCAAACACGATATGATGGCTGAGAGAGAGAAAAAATAGAGGTAAACCGGGCTCTTGGAGCGCAACTGTACAGCCACAGTCTAGAAGTCTAGTCAAGGAGAGATTGCTGCGGTGAACCAGGTAATCAGGCAGTTCCAGGCCGGTAGTGAGTCAGGAAGTAGGGGCAGGGCTGATATGGCGGCTGCCTAACTACACCATTTATGCCTGGTGACACATAGTCAAATCTTTTATCCAATCAGAATCGGTTAGGTGATTACGTGATATAATAATGGGAGGAGAATTCACAGCCAATGAGACTTCAATTACGTAGGATCCCATCTGGCCATGTTTATTAGCTCCAAATTGGCCGTGGTTACAACTAGACACAGCGATAGAAGCAGAGCGGAATAAGCGTCCAACGGCACCACACTTGAAATTAAATATATGTGTGGTAAAATGGCGTGAGTGGCGGGAGTTAAAAAGAAGGTTTAAAATAATAAGGTGAATTAGAGAATAATATAAAATTCCGCTTCCACGGAGACCTAACTCAGGTCGTACCACCGGGAATTGCGCAGCAACAAATTCGAAACCGTTAGCGACGTCTCTGGTTTCAATACTAGTACTGATTTCGGCTTTGTGGATTCTGGGTGCTTCACATCCAGGTTTTATCAGTTCTGGGCTACTTCACACCCGGGTTTTAGTAGCTCTGAGCTACTTCACATCTAGCTTTTGGCAGCTTTGGGCTACTTCTTGTCTGGGTTTTATCAGCTCTGGGTGCTTCACATCCTGATTTATTCAGCTCTGTACTAATTCATTTCCAGGTTTTAGCAGCTCTGGGCTACTTCATATCTAGCTTTTATATCTAGGCTACCTCACAGCCGGGTTTTATCAACTCTGGATCCTTCACATTCAAATTTCAGCAGCTCTGGGGTGCTTCACATCCCGGTTTAATCAACTCTGGATGCTTAACCTCTAGGCTTAAGTAGCTCTAGGTGCTTCACATCTAAGATATAGCACTTCTGGGTGCTTCACATTAGTGTTTTAATTGCTCTGGGTGTTTTTAATCTACGTTTTATCAGCTCTGGATTCTTTATTTACAGGTTTTTATCAGATTTGGGCTGCTTCACATTAAGGTTTTTAGCAGCTCTCAACTTCTTCACATCTAGGTTTTAGCAGCTTAGGATTTATCACATCCAGGTTTGAGCAGCTCTGGGGGCTTCATATCCAAGTTTTATAAGCTCTTCGGTGCTTCACATCTAAGTTGAGCAGCTCTGGAACCTCTGTCGTATTCATCTTTCATATCGAAATTAATTTTTATTGATTTTTTTTGTACATCGTGGACTCGTAACTTCAAGAAATATTCAAAGTAAATACTTTCTAATGTGTGTGAGGTTTTTATATGCAAAATGAAACAACCATAATTATTTTAGACATCTAAATTCGGTATTAAAAACGTGAAGGTCGTTCTAAAAAGAGGAAGAGAGTGAATAAAGTAACCAATATTTTAACCCAAAATATAAATGCCAAATAGAATATTAACAAAAATACAATGTATTTTTTCACCGAAATAAAACTCAGCAATTTTACCAATCTTTCAGCCAGAAAAAAAATCGAATTCTAGATTTGCACAATCCCTTAAGTTTAGAAGCAAAAACTTCCGAACTACATTTTCTACTTTTTGTTTGTATTTTCTAAATTATGCCATTGTTCTGTATAATCGGTAATACATTGGAGTAATATCTCGTGAGTAAGGTGGGTGGGGGACAGAAGTTTAATTCCTTCCAAATCTGGAGAGTTTATTAATGGCTAAACGCAACTTGTGAGGCGGAACGAAGTATTGATGGAGTAGCACCCGCTTTCGGTTGACTAAAACTGGATTTTTGAGAAATAAAGTATCATACATTCTTTAATTTTGCTTAGATGAATCTCCCCGGAAATATTTTGGCCATCAGAAACTAGCTCAGAACATACTTTACCTTCAAAATTCGACCAAACACAAAGCCTCACCATGTATTGGTATCGTCCTCGTTTAACCAGCGGTTCTGGAAGCTGACCTGCATTCAATTAATTCTCTTGCATATTGCTCTTTTAATGAATTCCCACTTGTCAAAATGTAACAATTCGCCTTTTAAGACATTATCCATAAAATGGTTCAGCAATTGACGGTCTCAACACAGCTCTGGGTTTGGGAAAATGTCAATACAGGGACATCACTTTACAGATTCTCTTGGTTTTCTGAGCTTGTGTCGATATTGAACAACATTTAATTGTGCTATTCCAAGTTCGTTTTATATCGTACTTGTGATGAGATTGGCTTAATTTGTGTATCGTGTAAAATTCCACAATTTGGGGACTTCCTGAGCGAGGAACTTAAGAGATGCAAATCTTATTTTGATAGAATCTTCAAACCATATTTCCGTCTTCCTTTCTTTTATCCCTCATTTACTTTCCACAGCACAAATTTATATAAGAGTCGGTGGACAAGTGGGTAACACCCACGATTCCCGACAACCATGAACCGGGATAGAATCCGGCGTTTAATTTTTGTTTAATATGTGAATAACCATCACATATTATTCATTGTTGCACATATCATAAACTAGGTTGCTCTTTTTGAGCGGTACCTAATAAAGTGATTTTGGAACAACAAATTTATTTGAATATATATACTGGTTTTACGTCTATTCCAGTAATATTGCAATAGTGTAGAATTTAAAGGTTCTTCGTGTCCATATTAGTAATCTTATCATTTCACTATATGAATAAACAAAGAGGGGCCCCTGAGCTTTAATCTGATACCAAATTCATATGGGTGGAATAGCGTTTGAAAGCAATATTAATGGGTTTTAAATTCCGCAATCGATGACCTTGAAGCAGAAAAATAGACATCCCTCAAATATATTTACAAATTAAAGCCTCATAGTCCACTAAATGTGTTTTTTGTTTTATTTTATTATTATTAATTATATTTTAAAAAACACATTCATACTTGTACGAGGTTTTAGAAATTTTAAATTTCACAGCAGTTGTACATACTCGTGAATTGATAAGCGAGCATCTCAAAACAATCTTGTTCCCCAAAGAAGTTTGTCGTGTTGCCATATGAAAATTGGAAAATAAAATAAATAATCTAAAAAAATCATTTTTTTAAATAAATGAATATATGGAATTCTCAATTTTAAAACATATATATATATTATATTTAATTTCTATTTTTTTTTAAATGGTGCTGGTGGTGAGATGAGATTGAGCAGTCGAGGCCTTTTGATTAAAGAAGATCAAAACACTCCACTCTTGACGGGTTTATTTAGTAACCAATCGTCAAAGTTTTACAAAATTAATGGTAATAACAAACTTGAGGAATCTTAACAGGTAGAATACCTCAATCTTGAGAGAAAATAAACTTAATTAAACAAAAATATAGTAAATTTACATATTTGATAACAAAAAAAGTCTAACTAACTCGACTAAGCAAAGAGAAAATAAAGAAACTTATCCTTATTGATTCTATACGTTATTATAAAGAGAAAATATCTTTATTTTACGGGGCTGCTAACCAAAATGAATGATTTTTGAGCTCGGGACTAAGCAAAAAAAACAACAACATTTATATCTACATCAGCGCCGTCTGGACTTCTCGGCGTCACAGAGTTCATCTATGAAATAAACAATAAAGTATTAATAAAAATATAATTTATTTCTTGAAAAAAGAGATACTTCGGCCAGTATAAATCTTTTTATTACATCGACGTTTCGACAAAAAGCTTTTGTCCTCGTCAGGAGCAAATAAAAATTAAAACATATAGCAAGGCGCTAAAAATTAATCTTATAAAAGATTAATTTTTAGCGCCTTGCTATATGTTTTAATTTTTATTTGCTCCTGACGAGGACAAAAGCTTTTTGTCGAAACGTCGATGTAATAAAAAGATTTATACTGGCCGAAGTATCTCTTTTTTCAAGAAATATGAATGCCGGCAAGGCAGCCTCTATCTTCACGATAATATAATTTATGTAGAAAATAATATGGTAGAATTATTTTCAAACATATATATATTTGGAGACAGCATATTTATATCATTAATCAATGCCTCTTTTTTAAACCTATATAATCAAATACTAGAGTGATTAGGTGTACATTGAAGTTTTCATACGTGAGTCTGTTTTCATTTTACAAACTTTTCTCCATACAGAACTGTTGTCAAAACGGTAGTTTAGAGCCTCTCGATAATAATCCCTCCAGTAATATAGATGTGAAGTTTTCCCCCAAAGTTTTTTATAAGAACGTGAAATGTTGAAGAAGCAAGTACTTTGTGGTAGTTAATAAGCATAGATTAAAAATACAAAATATTTTCTCACAATGAGTTTCTTTTTACTTTAAAATGCTAGCTTTCAAGCAATAATCTCTCTTCAACGGGCTTTATGAAATACATTTACTATATCTTACAATAAATATTTACAAATACATGTATTAGATAGTAAAAAGGCATATATTGGATTGAATAAAATATTTATTTGCCAATATTTTATTCAATCCAATATATGCCTTTTTATTATCTAATGATTTAAGTATGGATTGCTCTATTTTCAGAAAATACATGTATATATTTGTAATATTTCTTGTAAGATATAGTCGATGTTTTTATTAAGCCCGTTGAAGATCAATTATCGCTGCTTGAAAGCTAGCATTTTAAAATGAAAAGAAACTCATTGTGAGAAAATATTTTGAATTTTTAAACGCTTTTCACAATTTTATCATGAATAGGTATAGGTTAACGTCACTTTAGACTCTAAAGTTTAGAGTATAACACTTTCAAAAAACTCAAAAATGAAGAATAATGTAGAAGTACTGTGAATTTAGGCAAGCCAGATTTAGCTAAGTTCACATAAGCATGACTGCTTCCTCCACCTAAGTTTTCTGTAGGAGGACCTAGACATGGACTGCCAATTCCTGAGAAATCCGGAAAAGATCTTCAACGAAAGTTGGTGGAGCACCACGAACTTCATGGATTTCAAAAAGGAAGAAGAGGACTCCACTTCCACTCACTCTTCAACCGACACGTTGGGACTCAAAGTGAGTAATGGTGAACCTTTCGAAATATATTCGTATTTGTACAATTCCCATCACATTTTATGTAATATACACTGCGCCTCTCCCTTTAATTATGCATCAGAGCGATGTATTAAGTTTATCACTCTGGTTGAAAACTTTACTAATGATGATAAGAAATGCACCACAACACCAGTTTTGGCAAATTCCCACAAAAAGCAAATCTGTATACCATGGTTTTGGGCTATAGTACTCATCAGTACAGGGGCAGTTTCGATTTCATAACATCCTATGAGAGAATTTATTAAATCGAATTTGTCCAAAAGTTGTTTAAAGCTGGTGAAGTGGCAAAGACCGAATTTCAGGCTTGTATACAACATAAAGTTGCAGGAAGATATATTGTATTCTAGCCTGAAAATCTGCCCTGTCACTTCACCAGATTAAACATCTTTGGCCAAATTCGACCGATTTAATAACTCCTTAACTCCGCCTTAGCCGGTCCAAAGCCCGGGTGAAAAAGGAGGAGGGGGAGCAGTAACAAGCTCACTAAAAAACCTGGGTTCAGCTAGCCCGGCTGATAGTACCCTGTAAGGGCTCCTAATCCAGGGATACAGGATGAGCAGCGTTTGTACTCCATGTTAGGAGCGGCTGCACATGGCGTCTGTTCCTCATGTCAGAGGCGGCCATTTCTTTTGGAGCTAAGTCGGCCTGCCACTGAGTAGTGCTCCCAGTCTTAATGACAAAGGCAGACGCATTCTACTTCACCCAATCATGATGGTTGTCAAATTACAAGTTTGATACCGTAATATGATTGAGTGGAGAAAAGGAAGAAGAAGAATAATAACTACTTTCGTAAGATGTCCTCTCGAAGCCGTCCCTGTACTAATGTGGACCATAACTCGAACAATAATATACAGTTTTGTTTTTTGTCCGAGTTTTCTCAACCTAATGTTGTGGATCATTCCTTATCACCACAACTTTTCCACACAACTAGTAAAGTATGTTACTAGGGTGATAAAGATAATGCATAGTTCTGATGCTTAATTAAAGGGAGAATTATTACTCTCTTTTGGCACATGAATATCATTCTCCCGCAACTTTACATAGAGAAAGCTCCCCTCTCCCTATAAAATAGACGCTAGAACTAAACGCTATTAATTGACCGTCTTCGCAAACTAGCGGACTCAGCTAGGTGACATAAATGGCGTTTAGTTTTAGTGTCCTTTGCAGGGAGAGGTGACCTTTCTTTAATAGATCAATATCCTCCAGGCACTATGCTAATCAATGTTTGTTACTATTCTCCGCAAAAACTGCGCGCTTGAATCAATCATTTAAAAATTACACATAAAATTAGCTGAATAATAATTTTAAAAAAGATATAGGTCAACAAGTAACTAAAAAAACTAAGAAATTAAATGCGATAATTTTAATAAATCGAAAACCAATTTTTTCCACTATAGGGGACATCACTGAAAGGCTAATAAATACATTTGATTGGTTGTTTTTTTATATAAAGAATTTTGAAGCTAAAATCATCAAAGTGATTAAAGGCGTCCTAACAAAACACGGCTGAAATTCACTTGTATAATATCCGGGCGAAGCCGGGTCCATTCGGCTGGTAAATTTTTAAAAAAGGTAAATTTATAATTATTCAAACAGTAGTGTAGTGTCTATTTATAAACTAACAATTACGCAGGACTTCAATTGAAGTCAAGAGAAGTACTGCGGGTGTTATCCGCTGTTAGACCTTCAACACATACAAAAGACTTTATTGAAAGAGTCTTTTACCCTGATTCACCACGGAGTCTGCAGAGAAGCAGAATAAAAAAGTAAAAAACTACAGTCAATAATGATAATGAAAAACCTAATTAAGACGATTAGTCTTATACACGGATTTGTATGATAAGTCCGAGGAAAAAATGCAAAATGGAATACACTCATGAACAAAACTTAAGGAAGTTGTACATTTTAACATATATATCGGGATTCAGACAATAACTCTGAAAGATATTTGATACACAGTGACCTTTATTGAAGACACACGAGATAACAAAGTGTGAACATAATTGCCTCTGTCTCCTTAAAAAATAATAATAAATAAAAAACAAATGACCGAGGACATCAAAATATGAAACTTGCTTAAGTTTTGTCCATGGGTGTAAATAACAATATAATAATAGAATAATTTTTCAGCCGAAGAATTAGGGAACCTTCACTTATCAACATCCGGCAACTTCTTGAGCAAACAATCTGATAAGTAGTCAAGCTTATCTGTTTGTGCGGAAATTTACACATTTCCTTCAGGTGGATACCAGCTCTTATAACCCGACTCATCGCTTTTATTTAAGCCCTTTTTGAAAAGTAATTTGAATTGCTATCTTTATTGAACGACAAGGTAATTTCATGATAATCATATTATGATTATGAATCATATTTTGCAAATGTTTACGAACTTTTGGGACAACCTTGATAATATCGGTAAATTCGGTAAAATTATAACAGAATTCTTATAAAAGAATGATTTAATCTCTGATGTTCTATATCAAGGGTAGCCAATCAACAGGTGGGTCAAGTTTCAGAATTACAAGGTTGCCCCAAAGGTTCGTAAACACTTGCAAAATATAAATCAAAATCATAATATGTTTACGAACTTTTGGGACAAACTTGTAAAATTTTAATCTCCTAGAATAGGGCCTTTTTTCTCTGTGATTTTTACTTATCTAGTTAAATTTGAATGATAAGAAGGGAGAAGCGTTTTTAATTAAAGAGATGAACTTTCTCTCTCTCAGAAAATAAATTAATTACCCTAAAAAATGTATATACCTTTTATGGAAAGTGTAATTTTTACAAGAGAGTTTGGTTATATAGTTAAATTATAAATGAGAATATCTTCAACACCTTTTTAAAAAATATTTAATTTTTAACGCTTCGACAACCCACTGTCGCCCATTTCAAAGAAACGTTGAAAATAAAATATTTTAGAATGTTGAATATATTCATTTATAATTCACTATGCCTTTTTTAGTTATAAAATATTACAAATACAAGTTTAACAAAATAAACGTTTATTGTTTGTGTGTCATTTCAGATGCCCTTGATCTATCCCGACTTTTTAGAGAAACATTTGAATCTGAAAACATACGGCGACAAGCTAACTTGGGTGGAAGGAAAAAAGGGAACTTTATTCAAAGTAAAGATGTCTCATAAGAATCGGAATTCGTGGACACCACAAGATTTTGAAGTTTTTATTGTAAGTATGAAGCTATTGATGGCTTTGTTTGCTTCTTTTATAACACTTAGGTGAAACCTACTCTTTCATCCTTGAATCAGCCTTCGAGATACAGCCGGTTGGTTAAGCCCTCTCACGAGCATCACGCGCGTCACCTCACCAATACCCTCGACCGGGGGAGGACCGTGTTTTTCCTTCATCAATAGCTCATCAAAGACATTAAATATAAGTCAAGAAACCTTACCTAAAATATCGGTTAAAAAAATTATTTTCAGTTAAACAAACTTTTCATTTAAAACATGCATCTATTTTTAACTCCAATCAAAAGACACTCGCCCTCTTTAAAAAAGCGCTGAAAATTTATTCAGAACTTTGTCCAGAAAATATATCTAGCAAAGTCAGTCTTAAGTTTAAAGGCATTCCCCGAAGTCCTTCATTAAAGATGTACAAACGTCCAAAATCGGTAGTACCGATCAATATGTATGAGGAACACGGGCGTTTCTTTCGTTACACATAGACAACTGGCAATTTCCCCCTTAAAGTTCGCTTTAATCATGCGCCAGAGAGATACAATTCGCATTTTGTCACCGAATTGATTTGTGAAACTTTCTGAAATATAAAAGGTACAATGCAAGATGACACTATAATTCAGACGAAATGAAATCGAGTCTGACTTACACTGACTATTTGGACAACTTGAGACACATCGTCTACAGCATCAGTTCCTAGAACACGGGTAGCACTCGATTTTATTCTGTAGTTTCGGATACAGTGAGGGGGCATATTCCTAAATACGTATATTTAAATATAAACCTTCGTTACATTTTGCATATGTAGGTTTATAACTGAGCAGTGAAAATTAAAGTTATAGTAATTGTTAGCTAATTTATCTAGTTGTCATAATGTGAATGGTTTTGAAATGAAGCTGTGCCTGACCCAGGCACATTACTTCATATACTTGTTGCATAATACAAGCCTCTGTACAGGACTGGGATAAAGCCAAGGGAAGAGAATTGAATTTATCCTCGCTCACCAGTAAGGATTACCAAGACAGTAAGGGACGCTTTAGAATCACCTTGAATAAGATAAAAGAAGTGGAAGAAGAAAAGCAGATGAGGGATCGAGATTTCCGATTCTATCGGGTGGTGAACCGGATGGAGAAAGCCAGTAAGTATACATATATATATGTTTCACATATATCATTTACAATCATAATCTGTGTATATTTGGGGGCGCGTAAATATTTATATATATATTTATTATAAAATAGAGTTTACGTATATAATTCTATGTTGTAAATAAATTTACACTTACATTCCAAATTTGTACACGGAAAACCTTGAGTTAGCCAGCCGCTCAGGAGACTTTAGACAAAATGGCTGGATAGCACAGGTTCAAAGATAGGAGTCGGTGGAAGGGTGGTCTAAACCGTTGGGTTTCGACCGCTACGACCCGGGATTGAATCCCGCATTGGACACTTTTTTCTAATTAAAAACAGAATCCAATGGCCCCCGATTCTTGCAGTCCAAGTCCAACCCCACCAGCGAGTGCAAGTAACCAAACGAGGCTCTGGAATATTTGTAAGTACAAAAGTAGAACTGCTTTTCACATGTGTAGACATGTGGTGCACTTAGAGTAAAATAGTCGCCAACTCTACCCACCTTGATTATCATGGCCTGCACCACGTGTACTAAGGATAATAAAAATAATAATTAAAAAGGTTCAAAAATGCACGAAAGCTAAACATAGGACAACTTATGTCTATTTATATCAAAAGGTTTTCATTTATCACAGGTTTAAAGACATGTAGCAGCTAACCATAGAACAACGTATGTCTATTTATATACAAAAGGTTTTCATTAATCACGGGTTTAAAGACATGTAGGAACTAACCATAGGACAACGTATGTCTAGTAATATACAGTAGGCTTTCAGTTATCACAGGTTTAAAGACATGTAGCAGCTAACCATAGGACAACGTATGTCTAGTTATATACAACAAGCTTTCAGTTATCACTGGTTCAAAGACATGTAGTAGCTAACCATAGGACAACGTATGTCTAGTTATATACAGCAGGTTTTCGTTTATCACAGGTTCAAAGACTTGTAGTAGCTAACCATAGGACAACGTATGTTAGTTATATACAACAAGCTTTCAGTTATCACAGGTTCAAAGACTTGTATCAGCTAACCATAGGACAACGTATGCCTAGTTATATACAACAAGCTTTCATTTATCACATGTTCAAAGACATGTAGTAGCTAACCATAGGACAACGTATGTCTAGTTATATACAACAAGTTTTCAGTTATCACAGGTTCAAAGACATGTAGTAGCTAATCATAGGACAACGTATGTCTAGTTATATACAGCAGGTTTTCATTTATCACAGGTTCAAAGACATGTAGTAACTATAACCATAGGACAACGTATGTCTAGTTATATACAGCAGGTTTTCGTTTATCACAGGTTCAAAGACTTGTATCAGCTAACCATAGGACAACGTATGTCTAGTTATATACAGCGGGCTTTCATTTATCACAGGTTCAAAGACATGTAGTAGCTAACCATTGGACAACGTATGTCTAGTTATATACAGCAGGTTTTCATTTATCACAGGTTCAAAGACATGTAGTAGCTATAACCATAGGACAACGTATGTCTAGTTATATACAGCAGGTTTTCATTTATCACAGGTTCAAAGGCATGTAGTAGCTATATATATATATATATATAACCATAGGACAACGACCGCACATAGGCCGTAATAAATCAATATTAAAAGAGAGAAAGAAGCTATGTACAACTAATAAAATGAAATGAGAAAATCTTCCCACAATATTTACATACGCTGATTGGTTCAAGTTTATGCAACTTGTTACTCCCATAATAATATATACCGCCCTTGTAAATCCCCTAGACGTGACCTTGACAATGACAATTAATGGTGGTGTTGAAGAGAGAAAGCGGAAGAGGGCTCCCACCCCCAACAAGATGATAAAAGAAGAACCAATTATCCTTAATAATGACATTAGTACCCAATTCGTTACTAATGCATCCTTCGTCATTCTTCGATAGCTTTCAAAATGAACAAGCTCTGCATTTGTATTCAAATATTCATTTACAATTTCATAGCATTTAACATAGATCTTCATTGCTGTTAAATTAATATTTAACCTGTATGTAAAACCACATATATGTTATCTAGATTATAAAATTGCATTATATATATTGAAACTATGTTGAAATACATATTTACTTGAAATACATATTTACATTGGATTATGAATATACACTATATTTTTTATTTGTTGCTTGAATCTAGTTCTTGTATATATATATTAGAATTTTAAAAGCTTAAGAACGTTTTACAATGCAAATATAATGTTGATAAATGTGAAGTATATTGGTGTTATCGCTTCGTGCAGTTATTTGATCTGACATATACATTTCTCTATATAAGTAACTTCTACTTCAACAACTCCCAGTTAAAAGTACTTAGAATTAAGGGACACTTCCGCCAATAAATGTTTTTTTTTTTAAATTATATATATGTTATAAAAAATGATATTTCTGTTGATTTTGGTATCCCTGAGTATTTTACGATATTGTTTGGCAGTCGTGGTAATAATCTTGAAAGTATGATAATAAAAAATAGTTTTGATCAGTAATAGCTTTAATTGTGCTTAAGGAATATATATAAACATAATTCGATAAAAGTACTGCCTGGCTTAAGGCGTAAGAATAAAAAAATGAAAAACTTTTTTTACAAAATGTACAAAAGGTTTGAACCGGCGTCGAGAAACAACAACAATGAGTTTTTATAGGGGAAGCGTGACCTCTTGCGGTCGATTTAGCAGAGTATTTGAACCTATGAAATATAATTTGAGAAATAAAATAATATTTTAATATAACATATATATGAAATTTTTATTATTTCCTGACTAGCTCAAACGAATTTTGTCGAAACTTCGAGAGAATAAAGACATTTATCAGGCGAAGTGTCCCTTAATCCTAAGGGAAAGGCATTCTATGAATGCCGGCCAGACAACCTCTATCTTCCCAGTTAAGAGATCTAGACTAAACACCCGTTCAATTATTGTTCAAGTCTTTTCTATATGTGATAATTATTAGGGCTACACCAAAAATAAATTATATTTAACGCTATTGACAAAAATATACATTTTGTAAATATTATACAGTTGGAATTTTTCACAATTTATATGTTTTTTTAAAAAATATTTCTATATAAATGATTTCCATTATTATAAAAAGCATATTGAGTTCAAATATATATGTTTTTTAAATCTAGTTTAGCATTACTTTAAGTTTAAACATTCTACATTTTCATTTAGATAAAGATATTTTTTCATATATATTTTTCATATTTTTGTGCTTTTGTGAATCCATGTGTGTTATAGATTACATTATCAATTGTGTAAATATTGGAAAATTTTAAATAAAAATTTGTTTTAAACCTTTTTTTGTGTGTCTGTTTCTTTATTTTTATTAATTTTGACACAAACAAACCATTTGGAATTGTGCATAAAGATTGTGTAAATTTTGGAAAGGTTTTAATAAAAGTGTTTACATTTTTTTTGTGTCCTTTTATTTTCTGTACACCCGACTCTCCCAAACGATTTCAACAGGTACCAAAGGCATGCACATATATATATGCAATAAGGTGAAGTTCTGGTAGCTCTTGTAGAATCCTGTCGACTAGAAATGTGATGTGGTGAGGTATCCTGTCGACTAACTTTGTGATGATGAGGTGTTGACTCTCGCTATACTGTGTTGACCGAGAGGAACAGTCAGGATGGGGAGTTTTCCAGTACCTCTCTGCACCTTGGAAGACCTTTTACAGTTCTCACAAAGTACAGGCAGTCGTGGTCGATGCAGAGTTGAAAGCTTGGGAATGTCCATACACAAAAACTAAGACACAGTTGCACTAAGAAAGTTCCGTGAACAGATAAAAGTTGAGCTAGGAGTGAAAGATGGGGAGATAGAAGATTTCTTACTGGTCTACATGATGGATGAGATGGACCTGAGGTACGACCGACGTGGGCTCGCGCAGATGCTGAACTAACTGTATTTTTAGCTAGGACGGGGCTTTATGTACCTTTTCTGAGAAAGGGGGTTTTGCATCTCACCAGATGTGAGAGGGGGTCGTCTGGGGACATTCTACTGGGGCCGTCCTGACAGCTTCCAATCTATCTTTAGACCTTGTTGTTTTGTGACTTCCATCTCCTTAGACCTTGTTGTGGGAATTCTAAATCTATCTCGATTTTAGACGTTATGACTTCTATCTCTTGCTTAGCTCAACTCTTAATCTATTACAGAGTTTTATTTATTATCCTCAGTTTGTACAAATTACATTACATATGATGATGTAATGACACATGTCAATCATGCATATAACCATTTACAGATGTGTTTCTACTATACAACATTAAAATCTTGTTATAAGTTATATACAATATGGGGTTGTTGGTTTAAATTACCATATATATATATTGGGTTAGAATTATTTTTGTGCTTTGTTGTTGAAAAGAGGTGCAGTCGTGGAAAAGTAAAGATAATTATTTACCTTTCAAGTAGATTTTATTTTGAATTACTTGAAGTAAAATTACACATAAAATTATTTATCACAGCAATATAGAATTTATAGAATGAATTCTATAATCGTGATTTAAAAAAAAAGGTAGGGTTAACTATACATATTTACAACAATAATAAAAGTGGTATGTTCCGAATCTACGGTCAAAAATATATAACAGTCAATGAATGAAAATGAAATACATGTTAAAAATATATATATATATTTGTATTTTAGATTATATTGTCACGGTAGTGATAACGAGTATAACAAAAGTTTAAGTAAAAATAATTTATTTATAAAATGCAAACTATTTCTAAAAATTTATTTACAAGTAATAATATACAAGCATGGTAAAGGGGTGATGACTATGCAAATATTTATGATGATATACAACAGAATATTTAAAATAATTATTCAGTGACATTGCCCCTTTCCTAGATGAACAGCGTCCCGCTGTAATTATCACTTGAACAGATCAGCTTGGTCCTCAGGGTCATGGTAGGGTTTCATTCTCAGTACATGGACCAGGTCTCTTGTTTGGCGTCTCCTGGTTGGTTGGTCCACAGGTTCAACTTCGAAGGTCACGTCAGAGAGTTTCCGAGTAACCCTGTATGGCCCGAAGTACCTTTTCATCAGTTTTTCTGAGAGTCCCACCTTTCTTATCGGGATGAAAATCCATACCAGGTCACCGACGTTGTAATCCATTGCCTCGTGCTCTGAGTCATATCTGGCCTTGTCCTTTTCTTGGGCTTTCAAGGTTTCAAATCTTGCTAGCTGCCTAGTCTCTTCGACTCGCGAGGCAATCTTCTGACTGTAATCCTCTTGGAGATCTTCATGCGGATTTGGGAAAAGAGTGTCTACAGTTGTTTCGGCTTCGCGTCCATGAATCAGTTTAAAAGGGGTAAAATCTGTCGCATCTTGTTTTGCCATGTTGTAGGCGAACGTGACGTAGGGCAGGATTACGTCCCAGTCCTTCTGTTCAACACTTACATACATATCGATCATGTTGGCTAAGGTTTTGTTTAACCTCTCCGTCAGTCCATTCGTCTGGGGATGATACGCTGTCGTGAACCGATGTATCGACGAGCATTGATTGGTGAGTTCCGCAATCAACTTGGATTAGAATACTCGTCCTCGGTCCGTGATGATTTCTCTGGGGGCTCCGTGCTTGAGAACAACATCTTCCATTAAGAACTTGGCTGCTTCTTTTGCTTCCCCTGTGGGTAAGGCTTTAGTAACGGCAAATCGAATAAGATAGTCAGAACAGACTATGATCCATTTATTACCAGTATCAGACTTGGAAAATCTTACAAGGAGGTCCATTCCAACTCTCTGAAAAGGGGAGGTTGCAGGAGGTATGGCCTTAAGTAGTCCGGGTGGCTTTTGAGTTGATTTTTTCTTTCTTTGGCACTCTTTACAATGAGCGACATACTTCCGTATGTCCCGGAGAAGTCCTGGCAAGAAATATTTGTTTTTAACTCTCTCATATGTCTTCGAAAATCCAAGATGACCTGCTGTGGGAGCGTCGTGTAAACTTTTCAGTAGTTCTAAGCGTAAGTGCTTGGGAATAACTAAAAGGTGTTGGTTTCCCAGGGGGTCGTAATTCTTTTTGTATAAGGTTCCTTTTAACATTTCATATCCTTTCGATTCGGCACCAAATCTTTCTGTTTCCTCTATCAATTTACTAATTTTAAGGTCTTTTCTTTGTTCAGCCTCGAAGCACGTCAGAGCAGTTATTGAGGGTATATCATCATCCTCATCATTGTATGCTTCTTCCGATTCAAGTTGGAGAGGATTTCGAGAAGGACAGTCGGCATCTTGGTGTTTGCGTCCACTTTTATAAACAACCGTTACATTGTATTCTTGGAGTTTTAAAGCCCATCTTGTTAGTCTTCCTGTCGGGTCCTTCAGGTTAGATAACCAGCAAAGAGCGTGGTGGTCAGTGACGATGACAAACTCACGACCAAAAAGGTACGGTCGAAATTTGTTGATGGCCCATATTGCGGCCAAGCATTCTCTTTCCGTTGTTGAGTAATTCTTCTCCGCCTTAGATAAAGTTCTTGAAGCATAACCAACTGGCCGCTCTTTCCCATCGTTGATCTGTACGAGGACAGCTCCAATTCCATAACCGCTGGCGTCAGTATGAAGCTTGGTTGGCAGTTGTTCTTCGAAATAGGCAAGAACAGGTTCAGACATCAATGCTTTTTTCAAGGAATCAAAAGCATTCTGTTGGTCAGAGTTCTCCACGTGAATTTATTATCTTTTTTGAGGACTTCGTATAAAGGAGCAGTTTTCTCAGCAAAATTTTCGATAAATCTACGATAATAGGAACATAGGCCAATGAAGCTTCTCACAACTTTTATAGATTTTGGGGTCGGAAACTTGGCGATAGCTTCAAATTTTTCTGGATAGGGATAAATACCTTTGATATCGACGAGGTGTCCAAACACTCTTATTCGTTTGGTTCCGAAAAAGCACTTTTTTGGGTTGAGGCGTAGCTCGGCTTTGTCGAGACATTGTAGTATGATTTCAAGCCGGTGTAAATGTTCGTTGAACGATTTGGAATATACCACGATGTCGTCTAAATAACAGAGGGCCATCGTCCATTTCAGGCCTTTCAATATCTTGTCCATCATGCGCTCGAATGTTGCAGGGGCATTGTACAGGCCAAAGGGCATGACTATGAATTCGTAGAGTCCGTCAGGGGTAATAAAAGCAGTTTTTCTCTATCTGCTTCGTCGACTTCTATTTGCCAATATCCTGAACGAAGGTCCATTGATGAATAAAATTTGGCTCCTTTCAGGGAGTCAAGTGTATCATCGATTCGAGGTAGTGGGTAAACGTCTTTTTTAGTAACTTTGTTTAGTCTTCTGTAATCCACACAGAAACGCCAGTTACCATCCTTCTTCTTCACTAAAATAACCGGCGATGACCATGGACTTTCTGAATGACGTATAATCCCGGCGTCTAGCATTTTGTCCACTTCCGTTTGGATTGCTTGGCGTTCTGTAGGGGACACTCGATATGGTCTATGCTTAATAGGCTGATGGTTTCCAGTTTCAATTTTATGTTTGGTTACTGAAGTTTGCTTTCTTAGTTCATTATTTTTATCAAATATTTTATCATATCGTTTTAAAATGGATAAGATTTGAGACTGCTGCTCTTCTGATAAATCATCACTAATTAAATTTTGTAAAAATTTAAAGCCACTTTTATCAGCATGACTGGCATGATTCGCTTTTTTCACCTCTTTATTAAATTCAGAACATTCTGAAATAGCTGTCAAGTTATTTTCTTCAACCCTTTGCATTTTTCCCAGATACATTCCCTTAGGGACTATTTGAGCTGTGGTGCTAGAATTTACGATCCAAAGTTTTCCTTTATTATGGGAAAGCCTGAATAATGCACAGGGAAGTGTTAACCCTTTTACTATTAATACCTTTTTCGAAGGTTCAAAAAGTACCTGATTTTGCCCATTAAGCTCTTCCCTCATAATATTTATGAGTTTGGTAGATTTGGCTGGGATTACGACGCTTCTGCTAGCCAGAACCTTTCCCATGGAAGCTGGTGAATTTAGTACATCTTTAGCCTCTTCCAATCTGATTTCGGCGCGTCCACAATCAATCACGGCATTTGATGCCTCTAGGAAATCCCATCCGAGGATAATACTTGGGTTACTATTAGGGAGGACGATAAACTCAAGCGGCTGTTCCAATCCATTGATGCTCAAGCTGATTGTGCATCGGCCGATCGATGTAACATTCTTGCCATCAGCAACTTTCAGAGTCATTCCGCTATCCTTGAACATGGTATTTTTTAATTGTCGTCTTAATCCATCAGAGATAACTGAAAAAGAGGAACCTGAATCGACCAGAGCAGAAAATGCAATGTCATCAATGATGATTTCGACATAATTTTGTTGTAATTTAGCGACTGTCGACGATGGAGGGTTTTTCACGCCCGCGGGTTCCCCCTCGAAAGAAGACACGACGCTTAGTTTTTTTCTAGATTGTAGCGGCGTGGGGATTGGCTTGTATGGCGGCCTGGGGAAATGGACTGGCGTCTTGGGGATCTTCCTCTGTTTGGATACGGCGATTGTCTGCGGTAGATTTGGCTTCTTATGGCTTGGTGGTTTCCCATTTGAGTTCTTGGGTGCTTGGTGCATGTCCTTCGGGTCTCTGCGTCCATTGTCGGCGTTCTCTATAATATCGCTTAACATAGCCTGGGCGACCGCAATTAATACATATTGGGATGTTGTCATGCGTCCTCCATTCATCCGTTCTTCGTTGTGGTGGCGTCTGGTTATATATGGGTGTTTGGGTAGGGTACTGACGTCGTGGAACCTGGTTCATTGTATGTGTTTGGTTGGGGTACGACTGTCGTGGCGGAGGCCTTTGAATAGGCTTCAAAATTGCAGCTACGTTTTTTTCAATCTCTTCTCGGATAATTTCTTTCAGAGAAGATGGTTCAGGGGTAGTTGACTCCGGATTTAGTGCGCGATGAACTTCTTCACGCACGATGCGTCGGATTAAGTCTTCCATTGATTCAGAGTCTGCTGAATCGATGGCGGCAACATTCGGTAGTCTGTCGAATACTACACGTTTATTTACACGTTTTTTATTTGAGCCTCGATTTTTCGGCACCATTTTATGAACTCATCGATAAATGCGATGTCTAAAATGACGATTGACTGATATATCTCCTCCGATATTCCTTTCGTCAAGTGTGCGACTATTTCATTTTCCATCATAGCCGGATTCACTTCTCTGCACAGATGGAGAACATCTTGAATGTAGGAATCACTGGTCTCCTCCTTCCCCTGAGCTCGAATTTTGAGGTTCTCTGCGAGCTGATCTTTTTGGGTGACATGGTGTCCGAAATTCTGAGAAAACATTTTCACAAAAATATCCCATGAATTAATTTTCTCTTCAACATTTTCGTACCATCTGTGCGCTGTTCCTTGGAGGAAAAAATAAACATTTGCGAGGCCCAAGCAGTTGTGTCATCCCAGCAGTTGTAGCGAGCGACGCGATGTAATTCTTTCAACCATTTTTCTGGATTCTGGTTGCGTTCTCCAGTAAAAATAGAAGGGTTTCTAAAAGGTTGAAAGTGGTACTCACCCATTTTTGTCTGTGTCTCTTTCTTGACCATAGCGATGTTTTCTTGAGGTTCTAGTCCTTGTAGTCTTCGGCTTCTTCTAACGGCTTGGGCGGCGAGGGAATATTCCAGCTTCTCCACCAGTTGTCACGGTAGTGATAACGAGTATAACAAAAGTTTAAGTAAAAATAATTTATTAATAAAATGTAAACTATTTCTAAAAATGTATTTACAAGTAATAATATACAAGCATGGTAAGGGGTGATGACTATGCAAATATTTATGATGATATACAACAGAATATTTAAAATAATTATTCAGTGACAATATAATATATATATACACATACATGTTGTATATTGTTGCACCAGGTATAGGTTTGGAGGGTTCATCATCCTTAATTTCCTTCTTTATTGTGTTTTAAAATTTTCCCAAGAAAGGGTTTCAATAATTAAAACAAATAAGTAAATAAAGAAAAATGACCATTTAAATTTATCAAGCGTATTTATCTGTTTTACTCCTCGTAGGTCTTATATCCTTGGTACTATCTGAATTGGTCAGTCTTCACGCCAGCGTTCAAAGTGGTGTGTAGTTACAGTGTTGTTATTAAATATATATACACTCATATGGACAAAACTTATGGAAGTTGTATATTTTAGCATGTATATATACATCGGGATTCATACAATAACTCTGAAATATATTTGATACACAGTGACCTAATTGAAGGCACACAAGATAACCAAATGTAAACAAAATTGCTTTTGTCTCTTTAAAAAAAAAAACAGACGTCCGGCAGGACGAAAGACTTTACACTTCCTTAAGTTTCGTCCATGAGTATATATATATTGTGATGATAAATATTTGCTGGTTTTAAATACAAGAATATTATGCCAATGGTATATGTGAAAACGTGAACCTTTTAGAAAAAAAAACAATAAAATCAATTTTAAATCACTATTTGTTTCAATGGTGCTGATAAAATGACTAAGGAAGAAATGCCTGATTTGAAGCGTGAGGAATAAATAAAACACTTGATTACGTATTTACAATTACAATTATTTTATTTCCAAAGCGCTATATCCCACAAGGGATACTTGTGCCAAACACGGAGAAAAGTTTATTTACATAAGTTATTTACATTATTCAACGCATGAAAACATTAGAGATCCAGATTTTGTAGAAAATTTAGAATGTATTTACAAAATATATTGAACTTTAAATATGATTTTTTTATCGGAAATCAAATCGTTAAGTTCACAAACAACTAGTTCATTCTTCATTCTATAATCTTGAAATGCTGGGCAATCGATCAGTAGATGTCTTGAGGTTTGTTCCTCAATACCACAAAAGCAACTTGAATCCTCCACTGCCTTTATTCTATTTAAAAAAACTTTTGAAATTTCCTTGGTTTATAACAAATTGAGTATTATAAAAATTTGGACGAAAGTATTTAGGGATTTCTTGGGGAAAAAAGCTTAAGAAAGTATTATTTGCTTCGTTTTTCAGAACATTCATTCTTGATTTGAGAAAGGTATCTATAATTCCATTACTTATTACATGATTACGTATTTACAGAAGGTTTTGTGTCTGTCAAAGGAAAACAACAACAATGGATTTATATTGTGCAAAGCCTCGCTATCTGGCGGTCGACTTCTCAGTTTGTTCTAGAAAATATGATTGATTTACGAAATTAAAATATTTTATATAACATAAATAGATAAATAAATATATATATATATATTTAGATAAAAAAGGCATTTTTTTAGATAAAAAAAGACACATATGTTGGATTGAATAAAATATTTATTTGCTAATATTTTAGTTGACTGAACGCCAACCTTTGTCAAGGCATTACATTTTGTATAAACAAATTCAGCGCCGCATAGCGTCATTATTTACAGTTAAAATATGTTTTTCTAAATACATAGGAGGTGGGGAAGGGGGTAAATTTGTGTATGAAAATATTATTTTAAAAATTACCATCAGAATATGTTAAATATTATAAGTGATTTGTGAATAGGGAGAATTAAAGGAGAAAAAAGGTCTATCCTATATTTTAGAATAATTTGAGTTGATAATACAAAATGCACTGTTTCTTTATTTGAATGAAATTTTAAAAAAGAGAGGTGCCACTGTAATTCAGGGAAGAAATCATATGGGCGATCCTATACCAGGATCATAGGGGGATTCTCCTCGAGGATATATTGCCTGAACACAAGATAATTCTCTCCAAATTCCTCAACATTGTCATAGAGCATTTTGGGGGACAAGAATTCCGTAATTGGCGAGGGCCTGTTCACACTCAAGACAGCTTTAAGCTCCTGATAGAATTCAGACGTCCCTTCGGAGAAGGCTCCGTCTGTTGTAAATAATTTTTCTTTTCTTTACTCTGGTTTTGAACTCTGCTTTTTTTCTGTTGACTAGACGACAATAAACCTGTTTTAATTGTCAATTTTCACTTTTGGTGTGATTTTGGTCTTTTAAGGTCTGACAAGGGGCATTTAAATATAATTTTGTTGTTGATGTCATGTCCAATTAAGAGCCTCAGAATTTGAACATAACACTATAGCCACAATTATTCAAAAGAGAAAATTATCAATTTAAATAATATCTGTAAATCGTGTTGATAGTTTTATCCACGGCAACTTGATCGATTTAAGTATATGTATATTATATCATATAAAATACAAATATATATATTTTTTAAAACATGTATTTTATTTCCATCATTGACAATTTTTTTTTTGACCATAGATTTAGAACACTTTGAATATTTGTTGTAAATATGTATAGTTAGCCTACCTATTTTTTAAATCACGAATATAGGATTTATTTTATAAATTCTATATTAATGTGAAAAATAATTTTATGTGTAATTTGCTTCAAGTAATTCAAAATAAAAACTACTTGATGGGTATATAATCATCGTTCCTATTTTTACAACTGCACCTCCAATTCTTTATCATTCCAACATCAAAACATTATAATCATAACATATATATATAGAGCAAGGCATTATAAATGCATTTAATGGTCACAAGCTTTTGAATCAAGTCCCATGAAAAGATGGGCGAACATCCGCTTCTAAATAGGGGAATTTGAAATGATAAAAATGATCCAAAAAGCTTTTATAATAGCGGTTTCGGTACCTTCATGACATTAGGTACGTCACCTATTGATGAATTCAGCCACCAAAATAGCAACTATAAAAATTATTGCTGATTTGATCTTTTTTTCGACTTTTTAAATATAATAATATTTAATAATATAAAGCGAGAGAGAACAAAAACATTATACCGATTAGCAATAATGTTTATAGTTGCCATTTTGGTTGCTAAATCCATGAATAGGTGATGTACCTATTCTTATGAAGGTACTTCAACGCTATTGAATACGCTATTTCGACGGCGTACCAGGTACCCTGGCTATCGAGGCAATCATTAAGTTTTACATTATATACCCTGCGTGGTGAATCTATTATTTCGACGATGTACCAGGTACCCTGGGTATCTAAGCTGTCAATAAGTTGTACATCAGATACCCTGCGTGTTGAATCTATTATTTTGACAATATACAAGGTACCCTGGGTATGAAAGCCACTATTAAATTTTACATTATATACCCTGTGTGTTGAATCTATTATTTTGACAATATCCCAGGTACCCTCTCTGGGTATCTAAATCTTCATTAAGTTTCACATTATATACCCTGCGTTTTGAATCTATTATTTCTACTATGTACCAGGTACCCTGGGTATCTAAGCCACATTAAGTTTTACATTATATACCCTGCGTGTTGAATCTATTATTTCTACTATGTACCAGGTACCCTGGGTATCTAAGCCGTCAATAGGTTGTACATCAGATACCCTGCGTGTTGAATCTATTATTTTGACAATATACAAGGTACCCTGGGTATCTAAGCCACATTAAGTTTTACATTATATACCCTGCGTGTTGAATCTATTATTTATACGATGTCCAGTTACCCTGGGTATCTAAGCCGTCATTAAGTTTTACATTATATACCCTGCGTGTTGAATCTATTATTTCTACTATGTACCAGGTACCCTGGGTATCTAAGCCATCAATAAGTTGTACATCAGATACCCTGCGTGTTGAATCTATTATTTCTACTATGTACCAGGTACCCTGGGTATCTAAGCCGTCATTAATTTTTACATTATATACCCTACGTGTTGAATCTATTATTTCGAAGTTGAACTTGGTGTATCGAATGCCTTATTTTTATGCGATATGCAACGATACTTTGTAATTAGAACAATCATAGGCTGAATTTTTAGATTCATCGAGATGTAGTTATGTGCGAGCATTCATGTTTGCAATATCTTTCCATTCACCTGGCGTTAAAAAATTAAAAAGAAGAAGACTAGAAGACATCCAATAGTTTTTACCACTACCCCATGTCTCACCACCAAGATTTTGTATTTATTGTTACACTTACTATTGTATTATTTTGTTTTCTTCAAATCAAAGAAAAGTTTATAAAAGATGAAATGTCTTATTAATAATAAAAAGCTTTCGTGTGTGTGTTGTTATATATTTGCTTTCTTACACACATTATCACTAGCTCTTAACTGTAGCGTTCAATTTAAAACAAATTATAGAAAAATAAATGAAGCGATTATTTTGTTTGTTTGCTTTTATTTAAAATGACCATTTTAAAAAATACGAACCATGATTGCTAATGTAAATGTTTGAGGTCTTACTCTGAATGACCTATCCTCACATGGTCCGGTTGAAAGGTGAGTTGTGTGCTGAGTCACAGATGGGAGCCTATGACAGGTAAGTTCGTTTGGAATAAATTGCAATCCAGTAGTGTTATCCACAGAACTTTAACTTCGATTCTAACTAATTTTTTTTTCTTTTGCTTTACGCAGAGGCGATATCGTAGCCAATGAAGATCTTCCTAGGCGTGATTATTGCTAGTTGAAACTTTAAATATTATGATTTTTTAAAAGGCATTATATACTAATGTCACTTATAATACGTAAAAATTATATTTTTAAAGAGGCATCGTCCATTGAAAGCAAGGTAAAGCAGCTGTTGTCTAACCACGGTCTTTCGGTTGAAAACAAGGTCAAAAACTGTTGTCCAACCACGGACAGTACGTTGAATGCAAGGTAAAGCAACTGATTTTTAACTACGGTCCATCCGTTGAAATCAGGGTCAAGCAGCTGTTGTCTAACCACTATTTGTCCATTGAATGCAAGGTAAAGCAGCTGTTGTCTAATCTCTGTCTGTCCATTGAAAGCAAGGTCAAGCATTTGCTGTCTAACCACGGTCTGTACGTTGAAAGCAAGGTCAAGCAGCTGTTGCTTAACCACGGTCTGTACGTTGAAAGAAAGGTCAAGCAGCTGTTGCCTAATCACGGTCTGTACGTTGAAAGAAAGGTCAAGCAGCTGTTGCCTAACCACGGTCTGTACGTTGAATGAAAGGTCAAGCAGCTGTTGTCTAACCACGGTCTGTACGTTGAAAGAAAGGCCAAGCAGCTGTTGTCTAACCACGGTCTGTGCTTTGAAAGCAAGGTCAAGCAGCTGTTGTCTAACCACGGTCTGTCTATTGAAAGCAATGTCAAGCAGCTGTTGTCTAACCACGGTCTGTACGTTGAAAGCAATGTCAAGCAGCTGTAGTTTAACCACGGTCTGTGCTTTGAAAGCAAGGTCAAGCAGCTGTTGTCTAACCACGGTCTGTCTATTGAAAGCAAGGTAAAGCAGCCGTTGTCTAACCACGATCTGTACGTTGAAAGCAAGGTCAAGCAGCTGTTGTCTAACCACGGTCTGTACGTTGAAAGCAAAGTCAAGCAGCTGTTGTCTAACCACGGTCTGTACGTTGAAAGCAAGGTCAAGCAGCTGTTACCTAACTAACTCGCCTATATCGGTAGGCCGTATCGCTTCCGTTCCGTGGGTCATTTCCTGCCGTTGAACTTACCACGGAACGTGAAGCTGTTGTTTATAAAATTTAACTTCGCAGTATGTTAGATATTAAAATATATCACAATTTTTTTTTTTTTTTTTTCTTTTTAGGATCACTTCTAAATTTTTTCTTATAATACTCTCCGAAATGCAGCTATTTACAATCTAACCACTTTAATTCTACACACAGAGGGGTTCAGAACCTTCGGATGAACTTGAGTAGGTGTTGAATTAAAGTGGGTTAGATGATTTCATCAAAGAATTCACTGCTAGTGCACATTTTTTCTACGATTCGAAAATATATCATTGAAATAATTTTAGAAAATATAGTTGAAATATATTTTAATTAATAATCAGCTGTTACAAAATCACTTTATTAGGTACTGCTCAAAAAAGCAATCTAGTTTATGGTATTTGTAACAATAAATAATATGTGAAGGTTATTCACATTTTAAACACAATGTTAACGCGGGATTCAATCCCGGTTCATGACTGTCGGTAATCGAGGGTGTTACCCACTCGTTCACCGACTTGTTTTTAATTAATAAAGTGAATTGATTTCATTGGGACTTTTTTTATTTAATTTGAAGAAATTTTACATAATTAACTTTTAGTGATAGATATATAAAACTGCAAGAATACATTTTTCAGCAAAGAAAAAAAAATACAAACGCATACACCATTTCAATATAAGTGAATAAATGCTCTGAAAGAGAGCGAATAGACTCAGAAAATAAAGATAAGGCTGAAAATATATTTTTTTTAAATATCATTATCTTTCAAATAAATTTTTATGGCTGTTTGTTTTTAAGTTGGAACCCAATTTAGTGTGCATTCTAGCTGATCAATTTTCGCAAGGCATGCATGTCTTTCGTCAGAGTTTCGTTTGGTTAATTGTATTCAATAGTGTGTTTGGAACCATGACTCAACAATTGAGGGTTATTTCTGCCAATTTTAGAAAAAAGGTCTCGACATAGGATTCGATCCCAGGTTCTGGTTTTCCAAATCGACCGTGTATTCCACCACGCCATCAACCCCTCTTTTTCCGAGTTGTAAATGTAAAAGACTGCTTCCTTTTTTTTAGAAACTTAAACACACTCTTCTTAAGTTTCAATATTTACATTAATGTATCTATGTATTCCTATATATTGTAACATAGAAAATCAAGTCTTTTTATATCTGGGGATGTGAAAGTATTTATTGATGACGTCAGCACGACAAGTCGACAATTATCAACAAATCAACAAAACTATCTACAGCTAGAGAATATCGAGCAAGCAAGCTAAGAGATATTTCGATCATTATTTTACATAAACAGATTAATATATATTTATATAATCTGTTGAATATTTTCACATTGAATAATTAAATTATAAATAATAAATTATTTCTTCGCCACAATATATAACTCAACAAATATATAACTGGATGAATACAATGACGTTTGATCAAGGTATTATTTTTGGTTTATATAAATTCTATAAGGTCACAGTCACCGTTCGGAGGAGATTAATAGAATCGTCTAATGCCGTGTTACATTTGTATGAGGAAAGCGAAGACTAAAACGCGGCTGATTCCACACTCACCTTTTCAATGAAACGCTAACCTATGCACGGTGGATTCTGTGGCCACTGGACATGAGTAGGATCTGGAGACTGTTGGGTTCTGCGCTGCCTGCAGTATAGGAGATCCTTCTATGCTTCCTTCCTGTGGTGAATCTGTATAAGACCGGTAGTCTTGATAAAGCTCTATGTGTGTGTACTTTCCTATTGTGATCAATGCCGTTACCAAGGTATTATGATAAAAAATAAATCGATCTCTACTATTTATATTTAAATAGATGAAAATAGTTATTCACTTTCTCTAGGTATTACACCTCCTTCGTGAATTCAGAAGATTTTATATTTTAAATTGAACGGCCTCTGGGTTCAATAAGAGCATACAGCATGTCCTCCCCCCCCCCCCCTCCCCCGCTATAGCAATTTATATGTATAAATATTTCCATTGAGTAATACACCAGAATCAGTCAAAGCCAAAGAATATAAAATATAGCATTAATATACTCTTTGGTTACTAAAAAAATAGGAACTGATAGAGCGTTATAATAAGTGATATAATTAAACAATATTTAATCTTCCTGGCCTCTCTAAAATCATTATAAAGTAGGTGTGTCGTCCAGTCTATTATTTTAGATCGTCTGTGTATCCCCGTCGTCTCCTTCCCCTCGATCTCTTCTCCCAGGCTTTCCTTCTAACACTGTCAGCAATGTCTCTCCTGCTGATCCGCGCATCACATGTCTAACAAACGTCAGTTTTCGTTGTTTTATGAACTTTATTAGCTGGCGTTCTGTACCCATTATGGGCATATGCGAGTTTAATGGAATTTAAATTACAAAGAGAAAATCGTTGTATAATATTCTGAAATAAAATTTTAGAATAAACTTAACCATTCAAAAGTAATCAGGACCAAAAAATGCGAAAAAATATACTACGATTGTATACAACCTACCATCTCGTAGGTCTCACAATTGGCCTGTTGAAGGGATCGTGGCTCGAAAACTTGCCAGTAACAGATATATAATATTTCTTGAAAATAAAGATACTTCGGCCAGTAAATCAGTAAAAAAGATTTACTGGCCGAAGTATCTTTATTTTCAAGAAATATGAATACCGGCCAGGCAGCCTCAATATTTACGATAGAGATATAATAAATAAACCTTTTCACATAATAATTTTATATATTAATAATTGAAATAATTTTTGGACTAATTATTCAGAAAGTGCCAAAGCTGACGAACTCAAAGATTAAACTTTCTAATCACTTTTTTAAAGCAAATTCTCAAGTTTTTTTAATTGATTTTTGCATGGAACATGCTCTTGTGCGATTACCAACTGGTTTAAAATGTTATATAGCATTTTAAGAGTGAAATCGTCACTTTTAAATGAGTTCGTCGCCTTTAAAAATAAAATTGTTACGTGTAAAATCAAAAGACAAATATCATAAAGATTAATTAAATACATTTGACATTAAGTACAAAACACTAATACAAGGTATGTCCCATAAGTTCCCGGACTGGGTCCATAAAAAAAAAGAAGAAAATATATTTAAAAAAAAAATTATTAAAACTTTTCAAAGTAACCCCCCCCTTGCTTCAACGCACCAGCGCCATCGTTTCTCCCAATTGTCGAAACAGTTTTTATAGGCCTCTTTTGGAATGCTCTTCAATGCTAACAGCTATTTTTCTATTATGTCATCCCTGGTGTCAAATATATTCCCTTTAGAACTGCTTTAAGTTTGGGGAACAGGAAAAAGTCATTTGGTGCGATGTCTGGGGAATAAGGTAGTTGAGGTAGGATTTGTGTCCCGTTTTTTTGCCAAAAACCTCGTCACCAAGTGCGCTGTGTGAGGACGGGCATTGTCATGGTGTAGGAACCAGTCACCATTAGTCCATTTTTCTGGCCTTTTTTTTTTCGAATCTCTTCACTTAGACGGCAAAGAATGCCCAAATACATTTCCTTAATAACTGTTTGGTCTGCAGGAAGTTACTCGTGATGAACAATGCCCTTGTTATCCGAAAAAGCGACCAGCAACACCTTGTTTCTGGATTTCAATATCCTGAATTTTTTGGGTCTAGGCTCACCCTGACCTCTCCACTCGGCAGATTGGCGCTTGGTTTCAGGGTCATAGCCATAGACCCATGTCTCGTCGCCTGTGATTATCTTGTCTTTCCATTCCGGATCCGTTCTTGTCATTTCCAACATGTCCTCACAGGTTGCAAGCCGACACAGTTTTTGCTCATTTGTGAGGAATCTTGGGATGAATATTGCAGGAGTCTTTTTGAGCTTCAAATCTTCGGTTACGATCCTTCCAATCGTTGTTTTAGAGATGCCTGTGTCTTGCTCTAGGTCCAGCAAAGTGGTTCGAGGATTTTCTTTTATCAAATCGGTGATTTTTTTGCACATTTTCATCAGTACTTTGAAATTTTGGGCGTCCTTGACGAGGAGCATCTTCAATGGAAATTCTGCCAGCTTTGAATCTAGAATGCCATTCAAAAACAGTAGTTCTCTTTGGGGCGTCATTGGGGAATGCTTTATTAAGCATTTCGAAAGTTCCGGTTGCTGATATTTGAAGTTTCACACAAAATTCTATGCAAACCCTCTGCTTCAATTTTTGTTCCATCGTAAAATCGCCGCAGCGCTAGGTGTGACCTTCAAATAAATTAGAATTACCTCGGCGCGCGCGCACCTACCGACTCGATATTCGTACCACCGTGTTGCCAGATATTTTTTCTATAATAAACAGTCAAATTTATTTAAAAATTTTCATTTATTTATTTTTTTATGGACCCAGTCCGGGAACTTATGGGACATACCTTGTATAAGAGCAAATAATCACGAAGTAAATTAGAAATAGATTTTATTGGATAAACTGGTGTTCTTGTGTGGCCAGGAAGCAATTTTTGCGAATGCGAGCAAACCATCCTTCACAGTCTTTTGATGTAATTCTACTGATTTCATCAGTGATAACCTCGCCTAACGTGATGTCGAGTAAGCAGCGACCTTACCAATGTTTTAATTTTGCTAAATAAAAATTCGATTGGATTTAGCATATATGAATATGGTGATCAAATCTTCACACCGCTTCTTAGCAGACTAACAGATGCCCGTGTTTCTGCGGATGTGTGCGCTCTTGCATTATCCATATAGAAACAGGCATCATTAAATCCATATCGCGTGGCTACAATTTCATCAAGCTCACGTAAAAAATTCAAAGAAAATTGTGCTATTACAACCGCCAACACGTTGACGACAACGACGAACTCATTTTTAAATGTGACGAATTCACTCTAAAATGCTTTATAAGAAATATTCCTGCAATAATACTTGCAATTAACCGGTAATATTTATATACCTCGTGAATTAAATACAAACTAGACAAGAAGCATACAGGAAAGAGAAAAGAACACTACAATACATAAGCCAATAGTAGCCAAGAATTATACATAGTGGAATACAAAAGTGCACAAGTAGTACACAAAAATGACTAGGTAGACAATAAGTATATATGAAATAGACACAAAAAGGGTATAATATATATATATCGTTATATCGTTACTTGTAGACCATGCAGTTAGGAAAGGACATATGCCAGATTTTGATATAATGCAATAAATTTATACAACAATGTTCAGGATAAACACTCAAGATTATTTTTGGAGAGCTGGGCATCTACAGATGATAAAAATAGCATCAATAGGAAAATAGAAATACCACAATGATACCTACAGTTAAAACAAAAATAGCCAAAAATATATTTAGGATTTTATTCCTGAAAAAAGATACAATAATTCAAATTAAAATGGTCTGGTCACACCAACATATGCTATAGAAAACAACACTTCTCGTGCGTGCATCACGCGGATAACAAGCTTACAAGGTTTTTGAATTTTTCCGAGAAGAAGATAGGCGAACAGCCTCGTCGAAATATTGAATTTTAATAAATTTATTGGTCCAAAATATGCTTTTATTTTAAATATATATATATGAAATTCTTCAAGATAAAAACAAGCAGAAATCTCGCAAAAACAAAAGTAGCAGCCGAAAACGTATACAAAATATAGATATAAAGACAAGAAGTTGACATAAAAGGACACGAAAAAAAAAAAAAACAAGAAAAAATTATACAAGAAATAAACATGAAGTGTGCGATATATAGACAAGACATAGATAAAAAAAATTACAAGAGGTAGACCAGACAAAGTATACAAAAATAGACATGAAGTGTACGATATATAGACAAGAAGTAGACACACAAGAAAACAAGAAGTAGACCAGGCAAAGTATACTAAAAATAGGCATGAAGTGTACGAGATATAGACAATAAGTAGACACAAAAGAACCTAAGAGATATGACAAGAAATGGATAAGACGTAGACACACAAGAAAACAAGAAGTAGACAAGAAAAATATACAAGAAATATACATGAAAATAATGTACGAGATATAGACAAAAAGTAAACACACAAGAACCTTAGAGAGATGACAAGACGTAGACACACAAGAACACAAGAAGTAGACAAGAAAAAGTATACAAGAAATAGACATGAAAAAGTATACGAGATATAGATAAGAAGTAAACACACAAGAACCTAAGAGAGATGACAAGACGTAGACACACAAGAACACAAGAAGTAGACAAGAAAAAGTATACAAGAAATAGACATGAAAAAGTGTACGAGATATAGATAAGAAGTAAACACACAAGAACCTAAGAGAGATGACAAGACGTAGACACACACAAGAAGTAGAGAAGAAAAAGTATACAAGAAATAGACATGAAAAAGTGTACGAGATATAGATAAGAAGTAGACACACAAAAAGAATACACGAAGTCGACACGAGGTATACGAGAAATAAACACGACGTATACAAGAACTGACAAAGAATAGAGAAAGTATATTGTTACATCATGATTAATGGCGTATTTCTTATATTATTTTTAATATATTTGAAATTTAAATTATATATTTATTTATTTTTATATTCTATGATATTTATTTAAAACAGATTATTTAGATTATCATCATTTGTATTTAGGTACACGTGTGACTTCACTGCTCTCTTTGATGTGAGAAAATAAATAAATTATTCTGGAGGCTACTTAAAGAAGACTTATCTCGTTATTCCCTTTTATAAAGTTGTAGGATGGTTGAAACACGCTCTGGTAAGATGCAAGACCCAGCACAGGAGAGAATCAAGGCTGAAGAGTCTGCCAAGCCGCAACTTGGTGCAAACAATTGGTGGAGATGCTAGTTCCGACCCAGTTGTCCTGAATCCCAACATCGACATCCCCAAGTATGATGGAACAGAAGACCCTCGCCCATGGATAGAATCCCTCGAAGAGATTGGTTTCCTCTATCATTGGGCAGACTACATAATTGCCCGTTATGCCGCCATGAACATGACGGGAAGCGCTAAAACCTGGTTGAATTTACACAAAGCGAGTTTCACGAGCTGGGAAAATATTAAAATCCGCCTCATTCAGGATTTTTCTCTGGACGCCAATAAAGAAGAACTAAGAATGAAGCTCAACAGAATGCAACACTGGAATGAACCAGCAATCAGGTTCGCGGAAGACATCCTAGTGTTGTGCAACAAGGTTGACCCCGCAATGGAAGAAGAAACAAAAATCGATCATGTTATTGGAGGACTGAAAAAAGAGTACTCATTCTCGCTCTACCTGAACCCTCCTAAAACGACCGATGAACTTCTTGTCGTGTGCAAGAAAATGGATTCTTTTGAAAAGAAGTATCGGGAACGTGTGGAGAAATCCAGAAACCAATATAACGGCCCACGCTATTCTAGACCCCAACAACAATCGAGGTACGTGCCGCCGACTGCCGCACGAAACTACCAGACCCCTTCCAGGCCCCAAGCCCCTGTTTCCAATAATTACAAGAACGACTTCCCTCCTACTCCCAGGCAGTATCGAAACAACTTGACCCAGCCCTTTACCCCGAGACGTCCTTATAATCCTAACTTTGTGCCTAAACCAAACTTCCAGAGAAACACCTACAATAAAAGTCAAGAAGTGAGCAAAAATAGGACGGAAGACCAATCTGCTTCAAGTGTAACAAGCCAGGGCACGTGGCCCGTTATTGTAGGGTCAAGTTTATAAGAATCCTAGAAGAGGATCCAACAGCTACTTAAGAGAAGATCGAAGAGAAATGCCAAATGAATGAAATATCAGATAAATCAGGACCTCGGCTTTATGCTGATGTATGTCATAGCACACAGACAAATATTCCTACCCGGAATAGATATTCCGTGTTGGAAGATTTAAACTAAGCGTCGCGCCTGAATATGTCAATCAAAGCAAGTCGACCATAAATGGAATCAAAAAGTTGGACTCTAAATACAAATTAAAAATTCATGTGGACAAGATAGGAACTTTTGAAGCTTTGGTTGATACAGGCGCTGACCTCTCAGTGGTCGACCTCAGAACGGCCCTCGATACAGGCCATGGTATAAGTAAACTCGCAAAAACTTGTGCAGGACCCGATGGAAAAAAATTAGACATAGTAGGAAGTATATTGTTAAATATAAAAATTGATGACAAAGCATTATCGCACAAATTTGTGATTTTGAAAACGCATTTACGGACATTAATTTTTGGAAGAGATTTCCTTAAGAAAATGAACGCGAAAATAGATTGCAAAAAAGAAATAATAAAATACGATCTGACAAATAATCATGACGTAAGCAATTATGAACTGAAAAAAATAAAAAGCGTTGAGATACTGTTATACCTGAACTGTCTATTAGAATAATTAAGGCCTCAATAGAAGCAGAGGATGGCGAATATGTCATCGAAGAGAACAACAGAATGATTCAAACAAATGGCCTTCGATTGGCAAGAAGTTTGCTTACTGTCACGGATAGGAAAACTCATATCTGGATAACGAACCCTTATCCTCGACCTTTAAAAATCATGAAAGACCAAACATTGGCTCATGGAAGCCTTCCTGCAGAGGTAAAATTCATAGAGAAGTTAGAGCAAATTAATAATGACGAAATCCAATTTCAGATAAACAAAAATCTATCACCTAAAGAACAAGAGGATTTGAAACAAATTTTGATTAAGTATGCTGATTTGTTTTCGCCGAGGTTAGGCAGGACCAATTTGGCAAAACACCGGATCGATACAGAAGATGCAAAACCGATAAAGCACAAGCCATATAGGGTGAGCCCCAAAGAACGGGACATTATATAAGATCAAATTGATGAAATGCTCAAAGAAGGCATAATTAGACCATCTTCAAGTCCCTGGTCTTTCCCTGTAATACTGGTTAAGAAGAGAGATGGTAAGTTCAGATTTTGTGTAGACTATAGAAAATTGAATGAGGTAACAGTAAAGGATGTTTATCCAATCCCAAGAATTGATGACGTAATGGATGCTCTCCAAGGATCGAAGTACTTCTCAGCAATAGACCTTAGATCGGGATATTGGCAAGTCGAAATTGAAGAGAAAGACAAGGAGAAGACAGCTTTCACTACGACCCACGGTTTATATGAATTCAACGTCATGCCCTTTGGACTATGCAACGCCCCTGCTACTTTTGAGGAATATGGACAATGTGCTTGGAAATCTAAGATGGCAGATTTGCCTTTGTTATCTGGACGACGTTATTATATACAGCTCAGACTTTCCAACCCACCTTAAAAGACTTGAAGCTGTCTTAAAATGTTTTAGTGAATCTAATTTGAAACTGAACGACAAGAAATGCAGATTTGCTTTTAAAGAACTTTAGATCCTTGGTCATATAACCAACCAACAGGGTATAAAACCGGCCGAATATAATATCAAAGCCGTTAGGGATTTTCCTCAGCCCAAGAAGGTCAAAGAAGTACAATCGTTCCTAGGAATGTGTTCCTATTATAGAAAATTCATTAAAGATTTCTCATTAATTGCTGACCCATTGTCAGGACTCATCAGGGAAAATGCGCAATTTACCTGGACAGAAAAACAAGAGGAAGCATTTCAAAACCTTAAAAAAGCTCTGATAAATCCGCCAATTTTAGGTCACTTTGATCCAAATGCAGCCACCTACATTCACACAGACGCCTCTAACATCGGCTTAGGTGCAACACTGGTCCAAATTATCTGTGGGGAAGAGAAGGTGATATCATATTTGAGTCGAACTCTAAGTAAAGCTGAACAAAATTACTCAACCACCGAAAAGGAATGTTTGGCTGTGGTGTGGGCGATATCAAAACTACGACCCTACCTATATGGAAGACACTTCAAGATAATTACAGACCATCACGCATTGTGCTGGCTGAAAAATCTTAAAGATCCAACAGGTAGACTTGCAAGGTGGGCACTGAAAATTTAGGAATACGATTTTGACATAATACACAAATCGGGTAAAAAACATATGGATGCTGATGGCTTATCTAGAGGACCCCTACCTGAAACGGATTGGGTCGAAGATTATGAACGAGTATTTTTGAATCAGATAATAAATGAAGAGGATGAATTCATAGAAAATGTTAAGAAGAGCCTTAAAGGAAGCAAACGAGCAATCACACAGAATTTTAAAGAGGAAAATGGATGTCTATATAAGAAGAACCCAAACCCTGAAGGCAGAGCATGGTTGCTGGTAGTGCCGAAGAAGAGAAGGAAAGAAATCATGAGTGAATTCCACAACCATATGCTTAATGGCCATCTAGGCGTCGCCAGAACCACATACCGTTTGAAGAATAAATATCATTGGCCTTCCATGCTGAAAGATGTTTCAGAATTTGTAAAGACGTGCCATCTTTGCCAAAGTCGGAAAGGTTCAAATCAGTCGCCCTCTGGACTTTTGCAACCCATTCCCCCAGCTAACTACCCTTTTGAAAGAATCGGGATTGACTTTGTTGGTCCCTTGCCATCAATGAAAAGAAGAAGGAAGTGGATAATTGTGTTGACTGATTATTATACCAGGTACGCTGAAACAAAGGCAGTCTCAGAAGCAACAGTGAAAGAAGTCTCTACATTTTTAATCGAACAAATTATTTTACGTCACGGGGCCCCAAGGTTTCTTATTAGTGACAGAGGTTCACAGTTCACTAGCAATTTGATGAAGGAGGTTATGAAAATGTGCAAAGTTAAACACTGCTTCACGACGAGCTACCATCCCCAGACTAACGGACTAACGGAACGGCTAAATAGAACTATAATCAACATGATAAGCATGTATGTAAATACAGACCAGAAGAACTGGGACGAAATCCTCCCTTTCGTCACCCACGCGTACAATACCACGATTCAAGAAACCACAGGCTACTCTCCATTTTTCCTGTTATTTGGGAGGGAACCCATGTCCCTCTTAGACGACGATAATATCCCAATTGACAGTAACATGAACGATTATGACGAATATATAGAAAATTACTTAGATAAAATAGCAAGGACGAGACAGGTAATCATTAACAACACAGAGAAGACTCAGGAAAGAATGAAGAGAAACTATGACAAAAAACACAACGAGAGAATCTATGAACCAGGACATTTAGTGGCAGTTTGGACACCAGTCAGGAAAATCGGAAAATGTGAAAAACTATTGAGAAAATATTTTGGCCCATATCGAATATTAAAGATGCTGTCTAACGTAAATTACTTAATTGAGCCGAAAGATAATCCTGGCCAAGACCCATTGATTGTCCATGTCTCAAGACTCAAACCCTATTTTGAGAGAATTGATGAGGTAACTCACGAGGTCGTGACGACCTCTGGAGAGGGGGAAGTGTTACATCATGATTAATGGCGTATTTCTTATATTATTTTTAATATATTTGAAATTTAAATTATATATTTATTTATTTTTATATTCTATGATATTTATTTAAAACAGATTATTTAGATTATCATCATTTGTATTTAGGTACACGTGTGACTTCACTGCTCTCTTTGATGTGAGAAAATAAGAAAAGGATCCTGGAGGCTACTTAAAGAAGACTTATCTCGTTATTCCCTTTTATAAAGTTGTAGGATGGTTGAAACACGCTCTGGTAAGATGCAAGACCCAGCACAGGAGAGAATCAAGGCTGAAGAGTCTGCCAAGCCGCAACTTGGTGCAACAATATTTATTTATTTTTATAAAACAGACTAGCGGATGTACCCGGCTTCGCCCGGGTTTTACCCGAGTAAAGGTTTGTCTAACGAATCTCTCGATAAAGTGAACATTTTTCTCGGTCCCTTGAAAAATACTCGATAAGTTGAATAAAATCAATATTAATTGGTTCCCTCGGTAATTGGAAGTTAAAGGAATAGTATCTTGCCTTGGAATTGTATCATTATTCTTGTCTCAAATAAATTGCCGTGTCATCCTGAATTTTGTCTTTCCTAATTTTCTACATTACAAAATCATCGTATCATAATGATAATATTTAGAGAAGATTGTTGAATTATAAGAGATAAATTGGAATATTTATCTTGATTATTTTTAGGCGAAAAGTTATTTCAAAAATTTTATTTGCTAGAAACCTTCCCAGTACTATACTAAATAACTTCCCAAAGTTTCATGGCGTTCCAATGAGTGGTTTGGTCAGGCATAAAGGAAAGACAGACACACATACATTCATTTTTATATATATAGATTATTGCTATAAAATGTTATGTACTATAAAACATTTGTATTTTGATACACTAAATAACCACCTGCTTTAAACTTTGATGAGATAAAAAAAGAGAGAATCTAGGTGCTACTTAAAAATATAGTTGTCTTATTATTGACTGGTTTAACCTTGTAGAATGGTTGAGACACGTTCGGGAAAGATGTAAGACGCGCATGAGGAGAGAATCAAGACTGAAGAATCTGCCAAACCGCAGCTTGGTGCAACAATATTATTTTAGTTTTGCTAATTTTAGTAAGAAAAAAAAACAATAAATGCTATGTTGATCATGTTGGGTAGGGGTTTTGATACTGTGATTATTTTGTAGTTGTATTGAATTGTCTATATACGAGGTGTGTTCAAAAAGTATCGCGACTTTTCTGTTTTTTCAAAAATTATTTATTTATTCATGAATACCTATTTTGTCCTCTTCAAAGTAATCCCCATGAGATATTATACACTTGTGCCAACGGTTTTTCGAATCTTCAAAGCACTTCAAAAAATCATTTTTTAAAATCTTTTTCAGCTCCTCCTTCGATGCCGTCTTTATCTCGTCAAGCGTAGCGTAACGTCGTCCTTTCATGGGCCTCTTCAGTTTAGGGAACAATAAAAAGTCACAGGGGGTCAGATCTGGGGAATACGGTGACTGCGGCATCATTAGTGTGTTGTTTTTAGCCAAAAAGTCGCGCACAAGCAACGATGTGTGAGCAGGGGTTTTATCGTGGTGCAGAACCCAATTTTTGTTCTTCCACAAATCCGGGCGTTTCTGGCGGATTGCTTCGCGCAAATTGCGCATAACTTGCAGATAATATCCCTTATTGACCGTTCTACCCTGTGGCAAGAACTCATGATGCACCACGCCCCTGCTATCGAAGAAAACTGTCAGCAAAACTTTCACATTCGACCAAACTTGGCGCGCTTTTTTCGGTCTTGGTTCGTGCGGCAGCTTCCATTGAGATGATTGAGCTTTGGTTTCCACGTCATAACCATAAACCCACGCTTCGTCACCAGTTATGACCCTCTGGAGCAAATTTGGGTCGTCGTGGACAGAGTCCAACATCTCATTAGCAATGTTCATGCGATGCTGTTTTTGGTCGCAATTGAGCAATTTTGGTACGAATTTCGCCGCGACCCGTCTCATGCCCAAATCATTGATAAAAATCGAATGGCACGAGCCAATCGATATGTTCAGGTCCTCAGCAACTTCTCTAACGGTGATTCGACGATTGGCCAATATCATTTTCTCCACTTCATTAATTTTTTCGTCTGTTGTTGAAGTGCTCGGGCGTCCGGCACGCTCTTCGTCGTTCACATCTTCTCGGCCTTCTGAGAACATTTTGTACCACCGATAAACGTTGCTTCGGTCCAAAGTAGCTTCTCCGTATGCCACAGTCAACATTCGGAATGCATCCGCGCACTTAATTTCGTTTTTCACACAAAAATTGATACAGGTTCTTTGATCCAGTTTTTTTTAAATAGGTAAAAATCGAAGACGATCCAAAACACCTGCAAGCAAAGCAGCTGTCAACAATTAAGTGAACATTCAAAATGGCCGAGCTTGTCGGCATAAGTGAGAGACATGAGTATCAACATAAAGCCAAAAAAGATCGAAATTCGAATATACGTAACCCGCGAAAATTCAAAGGTCGCGATACTTTTTGAACACACCTCGTATCAAGGAAAGTATCCGCCTATTTACGATTTTTTTAAATGTTGAAAACGAATTTGAAGCCTAGAAAGACTACTTACGATCATACGACATTGAAAACACCGGTTCTCGTCATATCAACAAGTTAAGCAATGTTAGGCCTTGTCAGAACTTGGGAGGGTGACCACTTGGGGGTGCTGTAGACTAATTCCTTTATCGTTTTTTACTTGGTATAGGTGGCTAGGATATTTGGCTTTTACCCAGAAGTCTGGGGTTCAATTCTCTGCCTTGTGGCCTTTTTTGGCGTGTAGAACTCGTATAAAGCGAATGGTGAACGCGGAAGAAAAAGAAATAATTAAAAGACTATGTAGTCCAATTAAGAGGAAGATATAGAAGGTTCAAGTTTTTCGAAGGTTTTTGCCCAAGAGAGAAGCTTAAGATTCACAATATTATGAATATGATTTTATTATTATTCTTAATTTTGTGAATCTTAAGCATAATAGTAGAATCATATTCATAATATTAACAGAGAGAAATACAAAGAGACTATCTGAAGAAGTTAACTCTACTTTGTATAGAAATGAAAGTAGAAGAGTAGTAATCACCAAGATAAGGCTCCGAGCCTTTCCTAAAGAACAACCAGACTTATATAGCCATTCAACAAAGGGTAACTCTGATAGTCTATTTAAGGTGATACCTGTTCAGTCACCTCATACCGCTCCTATGGATTAATGTGAGTTTTTATACTGAAACAAGCCCCCAAAAAAGAAACTGACTATATTGGAAGTTGCTTAGAAGTTTGGAAAGAAATCCAATATGAATATACCTCGATTAAAAGTATTTTTCATGGAAAAATCAAGATCGTTATATTGTTAAAATGCTCAGGAAACCATGTTGAATATCAAATTTAAATGGAATATTGGAAAATATATTTGTTTGGAAGAATTACAGTTAAGATATAATAGAGGTAAGGATTTCGATGCTTAGAGAGATGTTTTATTTATTTTAACTTCTCTAGCTCTTTCACGCATTTTTTGTCAAACTAAGGTTATGGGATTCAAACTCGCTAATTTATAAGTAAATGTTTATCCATACTTTTAACAGTCCATAGTTTTAACAGTCTATTAACATTTAATGTTATACCTTGATAATTAATACAAAGCAATAACGCGCCATCTATATATAACAAATGAAAACATTAAAACGCGAATGTTTCTTTTCACAAAATAAATCAAACTTCTACTGTCTTTACTGCGATGAAAGGACAGTAGAAGTCTGATTTATTTGTGAAATAAATACTCACGTCTTAATGTTTTTATTTGTTATACAGTAGAATCTCCCTTTAGTGGACACCCCGCTAGAGGACACCTCTCCACAAAGGACAGTTTTCATTTGCAAAATTACCATTTTTACAATTTAGCAACTCTCCGGTAAGAGGACACTCCTCTCTAAAGGACACTTTGGCTCTGCAATTAGGTGTTGTCCTTTACAGGGAGGTTCTACTGTGCCTTGATAATGTTAGACCTACCGAAATACTGGTATATCATGTTTAATCCAATATATTATCATCCAAACTACATTCCTATTCAGTTCCATCCAAATTTCATCGTCATTCAGTTTGTCACATCACACGGAAAATTCCAGCACAATACTTACATAAAAGATGTCTATTAGAAACAACAAATTATTCCTGCGGAGAAACTGAACAAACCACCTTATCTACGACTGTCTGAACTTTACAGAAATGAGACATCGTTTGCTCCCTGATCTAAATTATTTAACTCTTTTACATCACCACTTTGTTTATTTCAACTCAATGTATTTTCGCTTGATACATTTAAATATGTAAATATTTAATCTTAAGTGTGTTTGTTTGTTTGTTTCCTTTGTAATATCGCGCCTAATGAATCCAAGATATTATGCTTTTTTATTCTGAAGATTTAATTATGGATATAGAGCTATAACACGTCATTTCTATTCCAGAGATGAAAACTTTATAGCATCAGAAGAAACATTACTTTTCTTTTATAGATAATACAAACTTCTACTGTCCTTATTGCGATGAAAAATTATATTGTTAATTTTCCAATAGCATATAATAATTCCATCAATAAATTTATCATAAAGCTCCACCGAGAAATATCAAATGGAAGCTTAAATAATAAATTTAACTGAGGTTTCCACTATAGAATTTTGAAAATATTTATTTTTATAAAAGCAAATTCACCTTTTTCAAATTAAAATCTCAATTGCAGAAATTTTCACAAATTTAAACCAAAATTTTTAAAATATTTATCTTTGCCTTTGCCGTGATATTGAGAATAGATTAATATAATATTATTGTGAGACCTTTATTAAAATAAAATCTATTCAGAATTTCAACAACTGTGTAAATAATTTCAACCAAACACAAAAGCAGATTCCAAATTCAATACATTTTATTAGCACAATATCAATAATAAACTTTAAATTATACGAAATCCACCCAAATACTCGTCAAGCATAGCCCTAAAAAATAAGAACATGTTTTTATTGAAGTTTGACTTCAATTCTATATTTTGAGATCGTCTAACTTGGCCCATAGTATCATACAATAGTCTTTTGGTTCCATCCACTTCGGAAGAGTAGAAGTGGCTGATCATTGGATCTATGGCAACTTCACCACATAGAAAATCTTCCTCGGTAGGTTTCTCGACCATCTGGCTTGATGTCCATGTGGCGTCCCTCTTATAAGAACATCTGCTTGGATTTTTGTTTTCCGAGACTTGATCATTGAGATGAGTCAGTACATCAACGACATTTTCAACTATACATCTGCATTCTTCAGCATTTCTGACAAGGATGGAAACAGTTGACATCGCCATTTTGTACATTTCAGTCATTTTTTGGATAGATATCTTATATGACAATGCTTGGTCTATTGCTTTGTCTGCTAGACTGACGACTTCTATCTTTAACTCAGCATTTTCTTTTTGAAAATTTTCAATCTGTAATTCTTTGCTGGCAAGTTTGGTGATTAGTGAATCGCGCTCAGTGGTTAAAGTTGAAACTTGAAGTTTGAGCGCCTCGCAATCTGAAAGGGCCCGTTTGAGTTTCTTTTGAGTAGTTGCTTCTTGGGCGTAGTAGTTAGCGATTCTTTGCTTCTGTTCCTTCTGCGCTTGTTGGGCTTTTCCAAGAGAATCTCTGCATTTCTTTAAACGGCCCAGACAGATATTAAGAAGGGTTACTGTAAGTATGAATAGGTAGGCTAAAACGATAGCAGCGATTTTAACTAACATTATCAATCTCTCCTTTAAAAAAAATGAAAATTTACCTAAAAAAATTAATCAATATCTCATATTTAACTTAGCGCCTCTCTAAAAATATTTTAGAAATTCCAATTGATAAATAAAGATATGGAAATTTTTCTTTCTAAATGAATAAATATGCAAATTTAAACGTGCATATTAATATTGTAGCAAGATATTTATTATTTTATTAAGAGATTATCATTTTTGATGTTTATATTTTGCTACTCTGTGAAATATCCTCATTGCTTATCTTATATTTAATCAATTATAGTTTGTTCTTGTCTTAAATAAATTTCTGTATCATCCTGAAGTTTGTCTCTTGGTTAGTAGCCCGTAAAACCATATTCTCTCTCTGAAGTTTGTCTTTCCATATATATTATTGGCAGATGAGAGCGCGGTCTACTCGGTTTTACTCAGTAAAAAAATCGGAGAATAAATTTTGAATAAAGATAACTCAAAGACACGCAGATTGACTTATGTCTATCCATCAAGGCTGTTTAGAGCTGATTACCTATTTGCCTATTGATATTTTCTACCATTGTTTTTCCCTTTTTTCACACCGGGACAAGTCTTTGTAAAGATAGAGGCTGCCTGGCTGGCATTCGTATTTCTTTAAAATAAAGATACTTCAGCAAGTAAATCTTTTTATTACCTCGTCGTTTCGACAAAAATCCTTTGCCCTCGTCAGGAGCAAACAAAATTTTAAACATTTAGCAAGGCGCTAAAAATCATTCTATTTTTAACGCTTTGCCAAATGTTTTAATTTCTGTTTGCTCCTGACGAGGACAAAAGATTCTTCAGGCAAACTATGGACATAAGCTTTTAGAGCAGTAGAATTACATATAAATATTTGTATTGAGCAATGCTCTTCTGCAAACAATAGGTACAAGGCCAGTTAGTTATAATTGACTAGAAGGAATTAAGTAGAAGTTTGTTTTATGTTAATAAAAAAAAACATTAATGCATTAATGCTTCCATTTACTATATATAAATGGCACGTTATCATCTTATAATTATATTAATTGTTGTTGTAAAATATATTCAGCAATCCTTAAAACCAATACTCATAATTCTAAAAACAAACACTACATCTTAATTATCTACTTATATAATTGCCTTATTCTGAAGCTCACGGATAGAATGCGCGCCCATTGGCTGCCGGCGAACACGTGTCCTCCCTGCCCCCCTCTAGACAACCCTGTTATCAGCTGTGTGATACATACACCTGTCTAAAGCGGCCATTCCAGACAACCCTGTTATCAGCAGTGGGATACATCCACCTGTCTATACAGACCACCCTGTCTATAGCGACCACTGACCACCCTGCCTATAGCGACCACTCTAGACAACCCTGTTATCAGCTGTGTGATACATCCACCTGTCTATACAGACCACCCTGTATATAGCGGCCATTCCAGATAACCCTGTTATCAGCTGTGTGATACATACACCTGTCTATAGCGGCCACTCTAGACAACCCTGCTATCAGCTGTGTGATACATCCACCTGTCTATACAGACCACCCTGTCTATAGCGGCCACTCTAGACAACCCTGTTATCAGCTGTGTGATACATCCACCTGTCTATACAGACCACCCTGTATATAGCGGCCATTCCAGATAACCCTGTTATCAGCTGTGTGATACATACACCTGTCTATAGAGGCCACTCTAGACAACCCTGTTATCAGCTGTGTGATACATCCACCTGTCTATACAGACCACCCTGTCTATAGCGGCCACTCTAGACAACCCTGTTATCAGCTGTGTGTTACATTCACCTGTCTATACAGACCACCCTGTCTATAGCGACCACCCAAGACAACGTTTCAAAAACATATCCGCACTCGGGTAAAACCCGGGCGTTGCCCGGGCCATTCGTCTAGTTAAATTATAAAGAAGCAGTCTATATGTGAAATGAAATATCAACTACCCTTACTTTTTTTTTGCTTATCCCTGGTACACGTGGTACAGGCCATGATAATCATGATGGGTAGAAGTAGGTGACTACTTTTACTGTAAGTGCACCACATGTCTACACATGTGAAAAACAGTTCGACTTTGCACTTACAAATGTGCCAAAGCCCCGTTTGATTACTTGCACTCGCTGGCGGGGTTGGACTTTTACAGGATTCGGGGGCCATTGGAGCATTTTTTTTATTCTGAAAAAAGTTCCCAATGTGGGAATCGAACCGGGGTCGTAGCGGTCAAAAACCAACGGTTTAGACCATCCTTCCACCGACCCCTCACTGCCCTTACTACAATGATAAAATAATGAAAGGGCCCCCTTGTTATTTTTTATAGCCAAACCCTCCCAATATTTTCGCATCGCAGTAACAAAAAGGTTACTCAATATACACTAATGGACACAAGTTTTATATCTTGATGTTGCTGGTCATCTGTTTTTTTTTTTTTTTTTTTTGAAGGAGTCAGGGGTAATTTTGTTCCTACTTGGTTATCTCGTGTGTCTTCAATAAAGGCCAATGTAATATCTTTCAGAGTTATTATCTGAATCCCGATATACATGCTAAAAGGTACAACTTCCTTAATTTTTGTCCATGAATGTATATTGGTTATCTCGTGTTTCTTCAATAAAGGTCACTGTAATATCTTTCAGTTATTGTCTGAATCCCGATATACATGATAAAAGGTACAACTTCCTTAAGTTTTGTCTAAGAGCGTACATCACGTAAAACATATACACTTATATTTAAGCATGGTATATAAAAACTTATTGATTTTTTAATCATGGAACATCAAAGGAAATTATGTTTCTATGTGTGTGTGTGAAATGGTAAACAAATTAATTTCAAGAAATGCCATTACGAATTCAAATTAACGCTAATTAACACTAATTATATTTAGCTTGAATTTACTAAAATATATATAGCTTGACGTGCTAATTAAAATCAAATTTTCGATCCTTTTATTAACATTCATGGACAAACCTTAAGGAAGTAGTCGCCATCTAATACCTACAATGATTATCATGACCTGTATGATATGTATATTAATGATAATAATAATAAACATATTTACCTTTGAAGACATTAAGACGTTAATGTTTCTTTTCACATATAAATCAAACTTCTACTGTCCTTACTGCGATGAAAAAATATTGGGAGGGTTTGGTACATCAGTGATGAACCCTTCCAGCGGTTTCGCCAATTTAATCTACCAGACCGCTTCTCTTAGAGCTCTAATATTGTATTGTATCATTCTGCTTTTATGCTACACTGAAAGGTGGACTCTTAGAAATGGTATTTAAGTAAACTATGGACATAAGCTTTTAGGACAGTAGAATTACATTTAAATATTTGTATCGAGCAATGCTCTTCCGCAAACAATAAGGACGTTCTTCAATCGTTATATATAGATGGCGCGTTATTGATTTGTATATATTTACTTTTCTATTCATGATATTATACAATAATATACAATATAAATATAATACAATATATTTGTAATTTTAATATCTACTTTTGTTGAATGATGGAAGCTCTCTTTGAAAAGTAGATAACGGAGAAAGAGTAAGAAGAAAATTAAGACTGGTGAACCCGCTGAAATGCCACGTGGTGAAACAATATTCGAAAATTATTTTCAGAGAGTGAGCATTGAGCATCGAATAATTATATTAGTCATATGTATATGTCGTATTATATTTGTTGTACATATGCAATTTTGTACATAGGAATGTTCTACATAGAAACACCCAGAAACGTTAAGTCTGGTGTAACTATCAAATGACGTTTAATAAAATCTACCACCGGAAAAGAAGGGCGCGGCATACAGTAAGGTCAAATAACAGATCATTGACATTGTCCAAGAAGCTAAGAGAACATAAAAATAAAGCAGACCAGTCCTTGATTGGACACGGAGAGCCAAAAAGATCGCCCTCTCTAACGTCACTTTTAACCTACAACCTATGTATAAGCTGGGTTCCCTCTGAGCCCATAGGATGGAGCACAGTATAAACAGCAGCCAGGTCGCCATTCTGCCAGATTTACCAGAGCGATTCAAGGATTCACATAGTCCACCTTACCTTCCCGGGTGCTGCCCCCTCTAAACCGAGGTAACCATGTTCCTATGCGTGTGGTCTTTATTTATCTTCAGACTAGTGCGCTCCCACTCTGGCCCATCACTGCATGCTGGATATCGACTCGCTTAAACGCATTGTCGGGGCTCCACGCATTACAACATATATATAACTTTCTAAGCTATACCTAATATATCCATATATAGATGGAAAATTTGACGGGAGGAAATTAATCCACAGAAGCAATGGGCGCTTCTCCCGTCAAAATAAACGTCAGAATCTGATGCCATAGATTTGGCCCAGCCACATTGCCAGCAAAACACCTCTTTGGTAGATTGTGAGGATTCCATTAGATCCCGTATGGATCTCATGGAATAAAGTCCGCCCTAGACTGACGAGGGCCATTAGCCCGAAACCATGGTCTCTAGGTGGACGCTTATCAGTTTGCCAAAGTTGGTGTTATGGCTTTGTCACCGACCCGATGCCGCTAGTTGCGACGACGGTCAATAGATGGCGTCAGATTCTGACGTTTATTTTGACGGGAGAAGCGCCCATTGCTTCTATGGATATCCATATATGTACCAGAAGAGGCACCCCCTCTTTTTAAATTGCATTACAACGACGTATTTGTGTTTATTACCAACAGTGTAGAACATACTGTTGGTGATATATATATATATATATATATATATATATATATAAATGTACCACAACACTAGTTTTGGCATATTCAGACGAAAGAAAACATAATGTGTATATTTACAAAAGAGAGGTGCCTCTTTTGGTATATGAATACCATCTTCCTGCAACCTTTTTTTCATATATTTATGTAAATAGACAAAAGAATTGCTATAAAGTATGAAATGAAAATAAACGATAGCAATGTGTTTCTTTAAACGTGAAAATTTAATGCAAGCTTTCGGATCTCATCGATCCCTCCACAGGCCGGGCTATAAGCTTATAGCCCGGCCTGTGGAGGGATCGATGAGATCCGAAAGCTTGCATTAAATTTTCACGTTTAAAGAAACACATTGCTATCGTTTATTTTCATTTCATATATTTATGTACCTAGAGAGGCATATCTCCCTTTAATTATGCATCAGAACGATGTATTATTTTAATCACCCTGGTAAAATATATTCACGAGTGGTGATTAAAATAACCTCTGCATCGGCAAGCTGCTACGGTCAGACATATTCGTCGATCGAATGGAAACATTCATCGTTGAAAAATAGATGTTATGGAAACAATGGACCAGGATCAAGGGAGATCTGGTTGCGGAGATACGGCCCTTCAGTTCTGCCGTCGCCGAGTCCGGGGGTGGATACATCGAGAGAGCAAACCTCTTCCTAAGGTAGAGGCTGGAGGTCGACACTGCCCGGTCCTGCTACCCTTCCCTTTCGGACTTCAGGTGTTTGACAGACGTCTCTCTTCTCACACCTACACCGATGACCTCCGGGTCCAACTGAGTCGTTTACTGATAAAACGCTTCAGTGGTCGCTTTTCCCAATCTCCTAGCTCGGCTGAAGCCATCGCCGTCTTTCTCGTTTGAAGTGAAACCCTTGGAGTTCGAGGAGTGGGACCAGCTCTTTTTCGCCTACATCTCGCGCGACCAGATGGTGGCAACTATCCGCCTTTCAAACGGCCGTGCCTCGAGATAGAATCAATTATCCTTCTAGTTTTAAAAGGCCATTGATGGAAATTTCCTCCGAATTTATTTGGCAGATCTTCAAGGCTTCATAGCTCCGTGGAGAATTGCCCCATCTTCGAGACGCAGAAAAGTCATCCTGCTTCCGAAGTCGTCCAGTGGTCCGGGTATACAAGCATTCCGTCCAATCAGTCTCCCAAAGGCTGACTACAGGATCCTTAGCGGCGTGCTCATGGCCCGTTTGCGTCGTTATTTGTCAAACCTCGTGCCCGAGTGTCAGACCTATGCCGTTCCGGGACGGTCATCATCCTGGAACAATTGCGAGAGTGCCTGACAAAGTCGCTTGGGCAACCAAAATTACATGCCGCTAGCTGTCATTATGGACATGAAGTCGGACATAACATTTTCCTTCCTAGGGTGGGTTTCTGTCTTCTACGAGGAAGCAGACGCCTCCTTCTGGGTCGGTAATGTCCACTTCAAGGCCTTACTACTTCTCAACGAAGTTAGGCAGGGCTACCTTCTCAGCGCCGCCCTTTTCAGCATCGGAATTGGGCGTCTGCTACCCCACCTCGAGAGGATCTTGGACCGCGGATGCGTGGTCGCCTTGCGGATGGCATTTTACTCTTCATAAGGAACGATGTTCAATTTAAGCTCGTGTCCTTGATATTCGAAGAATTCCGCAAGGCCACCGGGTGACTATCAACTTTGGCAATAGCTGCGGGCTCTGGTGAGGTTCCTGGAAGAACCAGACGGATTTTTCTCTGGACATCCTCTGGACGTCCGAGTTTCTGACTGTCCTGGGCTGTACGATCTCTGTCAGGAACGCTGTCGCCTCCAAGACCTCCCACCTAATGGGGCTGTTGGAGCGAGCCATCGCGAGGTTGTCTTCCTTCACTCGCGGCCTGTCGCTGGTGGGTTGGGCCTGCGTGGCCAACAGCCTGGCCTTGAGAAACATCGTTCACCACCTTCACGGCTACGTTCAATCTGAAACCTCCATCGGTCGGTTGCAGGCGCGGCTGATGCGCTCCGTGTGGAAAACCAGGAGAGTTTCACGGCTTCCTGGAGACATCCTGGAGCGTACTGTCTCCTAGGGTCGGTCTGCTTGACATCGCGGGCCAGCTTAGGCTCGTCTGCCTGAAGGGAGTCCAGGTCTTCTTGCGCGGCGCCGCCAACGGCCACTCTTGGCTGGTCCGCAATCGGGTACGGTTGACCCGCCAGCTTCTGACATCTGCCTCTCATCGGGAGTAAAACTGCTGAGGCCGCCTCTAGCGTCCTTGAACTGGACCACCGGGTTATGCACCTTGCTTGCCTTAGATCCCTGCGTCTTCGAAATGACAGAAGGTCATGCGGCCATCAAACATGTTGGTTTCAGAGCGCTGGCTATAGGCGATCGTCGAAAGCTTCCCCGATTGATCCCAAGTTATAGCGCGCTGAGCGCGGGCGGCGCTCTCGGACGCTCGGCACCTACAGGCCTTCTAAACCCCTAATGTATTATTATTTTAGTATTTTTTATATTTAGAAACATAAGTCGGGGAGAATATCTTTTTATATTAGAGAACGATCGTACAAGCTCTATGGATACAAAATAACACGAGTGGCAATGGTTTTAACCCGTAGTAAGGCGTCTTGCTCGAAAGCTTTTACTATCGTCGTCTTATAAAGAAGCTCTTCTCCCCGACTTGTATTTCTTCTTCTATAGCGAATAGAGAGGTGTTATCGCTCTATTATTTAGTTAGTTAACCCAGGTTCTTGGAGCCACGTACAGAAGTCACCAACTACCCCGGCTGTCCTTCTGACCAGTCTCGTCAAGAAATGCAAATAAATTTATTATTGGGATAATTCGCAAATGTTTTCTAAAAGGTCATACAAAACCCCCTTACTACTTTACCTATATATACTAGTATAGCATTAATTAGTTAACAATATATGTTACTTATATAATATATAGTATATTACCATAATAATCATTAAATATTCTATCGATAGATTACAATTGAGTTAATAATTGTAATGCTAGTAATTTTGGAATGTTTATAGATATTTATAAATCTTCTATCTATAATCAACATTTTCTGAATAAAAATATGCAGAATAATCGTTTTATATGGCTAATTTGCATATTCTGGATTTCGAAACTAGAATAATGATTCCTTCGAGACCAAACTCTTTAGCCCTGATAATATAGCATAGGAATAGATCTCACATATATAGCAGACCTATAGGTCATACCCAAATAAACACTTTATTATTTTTCATGCTATTGATATATTAGCAAGAATAAGTGAGATTCTAACGTTGTCATCTAAAAAAAATCAAGGATTTGGAAAGCTGAGCTATTATTGTACTCTGACTATTCAGTATTACTGCGACAAAAACGAAGTTCATAAAAGGCTTGGATACTTTTAATATTTTGGTTCATGACTCTAAGCCAATTTTAAAATTTAAAAAATAGGAAATTTTGGATATCTGCCTTCTTTGAGATCATAAGCAATTACCTCAAATATCAACACACTCCGAATTGGAATCGTGTTTTATTCAAATACGTCGTATAAATATTTCACAATAGAATATGTATATATATTAGATAATAAAAAGGCATATATTGGATTTAATAAAATATTTATTTTGCCAATATTTCGGCTGGCTGAACGCCAACCTTTATCGAGGCATTACATTTTTGTATACACAAACTCAGCGCCGCATAGTGTTATAATATCACAGTTGAAATCAATTAAAATACAGAGTAGGTGGGAAAAATTTGTGAATGAAAAAATTATTATAAAAATTGCAATCAAATATGTAAAATATATTAAAATTTTAAAGGAAAAAAAATGAGTTCTATCTTTATATTTTAAAAAATTTGTAATAAGTACATAAAAATAATTCAATAATAATTCAATAAGAGATAAATGTAAAAATATATGTATCAATTAAAACATTTGAAATTAAATATAAAATGATTTAAACAATAAACTGTATGAACCTTTTTAAAACGTTTAACAAAAAAAATGTGGGTATTTAAAAAATTCATTTCAAAATTTAAGGAGATCGATTTATATGTAAGTAAAAAAGAAATTATAAAAATGCATTGGAATGGAAGTTAAAACAATTTAGGATGAATAAATGAGAAAAAATAAATTAAAAAGTGGAAACTTAAAACGTTTAAAGTATTGCATGTAATATGTTATATATTTAATGTATCAATACTTTTGGGTTTTGAAGCGATAAATGTAAAAATATTTTAAACAAGTGGTATGTATTACTTTTACAGGTTATTACTAAAGTGTGAAAATATAATTTAAGAAATCGCGGGTATTACAACAAAATTTAAAAATTCATTAAAGCAAAAAAATTAAATAAAGCAAAGTTATGTAATTTTTGAAAAACGGCACCTCTCCCTTTAAAATAGAAAAAATAAGTCAATTTAAAATAAAAATTAACTAATTGAAATTAAAATAATTAGACAAAAATTAAGAAGATCTAAATGGTGTGTAGATGTCTGGTAAATCAATTTTTCTATTTATGCTTTCTGTGTCTTCTGCAGAGGCCCAGCTTTCTAAGAACAATCGGCAGTGTTTTTCTTTAATGTTCTGGTATAAAACAGCTGTATTTCCGAAATCCGGAGTGTGGTTGTTTTTCAGTGCATGATCTACAAGGAGAGACAGTGGGTTGTAATTCCTTAGTCCTGATTTGTGTTGATTTAAACGATCTTTAAGTGGTTTGCTGGTTTCACCTATATAATTAGCTTGGCAATTGTTACAAGGTATTTTGTAAATTACGTTGATTTTGTTTTCCATTTTGTTGATTTGTTTAGTGTCTGGATGGCGTAGGGCCTTTTTTAAATTTAAAGATGATTGATAGGTAGTTATGATAACATAAATATAACTATAAATATATATACAAGAAGTAAAAACGAAGTCCACGGTGATCTAAAACAAGATCATGTATCATCATGGTACCATTTGTTGTATTGTGCTGTAAAAAACAATATCATACGCAATATATATATATATATATCATGGTACCATCATTGCTTTCAAGCTGGCCTGTATAATTTCGCCATGAAGTCCTAATAAATCAGAGCGTGTTTTTGTTAGAACAAACATACGATCCCTGTGATGACGAAGCAAAAATAAATAGAGCTAATGTCAGCTTTATTCGCGCCTGCCAACGGCCACAGTTTATCGCGGCGGTATGCCAAGTTGCCATGGAGCTTTTTTTTCCTACGTAGAAATTATTATTTTTATGTTATATCTTTTAGATGTAATTTTTATATAGGTAATTTATTTTTCAAGAATGAGATCTAAATAAACACTCTATAAAAAACTCTAACTGGCCGAAGTGTCTATTTTTCATAGAAATATGAATGCCGACCAGGCAGCCTCTATCTTTACAATATATAGACACCATATGTTCTCTTATTTTTTATTCACGTTAAATTTTTTATTATTATCAGAATTCTCATAGAAAAATAAATAATTATTTTTGCAGGTTGAATTTATAAATATTTTCAACGCGAGAGAGAGAGAGAGAGAGAGAGAGAGAGAGAAAGAGAGAGAGACAATTGACAATTGAAACACTTTTATTGACGTCTAGTCAATTTTTACAAAATGATTATGATAAAAGTAATGAATAAATAATGGGAATTTACAATGATTTTAGGAGCTAGGGAGGCTCCACCACCTTGACAAGGTTCTCCTCCAGACAAGGAGGGGGTCTTCTTGGACTCCCCGCATCTCCAGGCCCAGGAAGTGCTTGTAGATGCGGGTCTTGGCGGACGCCATGATGGCCAGGGCGTCGTCCTCCAGGTCAAGCCCGAAGATCCAGCTCTGCAGGTCAGGAGGCCGTTGGATGATGGTGAAGGCCTCCAGGATGACAGGCCTGATCCGACTGCAGGACCAGTAGCGGTGGGCCAGAGACAGGTCTCCGGACCCACAGGCGATGCAGGACTCCCGGGCTGAAGCCGGATGTGCTGGATGGGGAAGGGCGTGCAGGGCCAGCCGCACGGCAACGTCAGCATTGTGCCCCGAGAAGGCGCAACGCCGGAGGGAAGACCAGCTGATGGAGATGGGGATGCTGACGTGGGGGAACCACCGTCCGAACAGCTGGGTAATGGGCAGCGCAGCCAAGCGCGGACGCTCAAGCAAGCGGCGGGCTGTGCGGGTGGTTAGGCGCTGGAAGGCGGTGGTCGTCCCGCGCACCACGATTGCGTCCGCCAGGCTGTCGACGCGATAACGTCCCCGGGCATTCTGGGTTATCAGGCGTGTGCAGAAGCTCCCCAGAGCAGCGACGTCCGTGAGGGCGCCACGCGTAGCGATGGTGATGTTTGGAGCAGGCCCGGTCAGTTCTCCGATGCGCCAGCCCAGCCATCTTGTAGGAGCCAGGAGCTCAGGAGGCCGCAGGAAACGGCAGTCGCCCACGACCCGAAGAGCCCGGAGAAGTGCAGGTTGTAAGATCCGGTGGTTTAGATCTAGGATCTCCGCGGCAGACTCGAAGAGGTGAAGACTCCGACGACGCCGCGGGGGAAGCCAGATGCCAGGAGTGGACGCAGGAGTCAGCCACATCCCGCTCTCAGCGAGCCAAGAGTGAGCGTTACGGCCTCCACGCAGTGCTGCCTGGACACCCTTAAGGCACGACAGCCGGAGCTGAGTGTCCACGTCGAGAAGTCCCATGCCTCCCACAGAGATCGGCCGCGCCAGGATGCTACTGGGAAGCCATGAGGTTCGATCGTGCCCCCACACGAATCGAGCCAATCTTGCCTGCAGTCTACCGATGGTGGTCTCGCTGGGAAGGTAGGCCTGGAGATGATAGTAGATGGCCGAGAGCACCAGGCTATTGGCCGCTTTTGCTCGACCAGCAAGTGAGAGACCGCGGACAAAGGGGGATCACCTAGCAATGGCTCGCTCCAGCAACTCTTGCAGGTGTTGATCTTGAGCCGAAGTTCCCATTCCAGGAGTCACTAAGGTCCCTAGAATATTGATTTTCTCCCTATTCCAGGAGATTGCCGACGGGGAGTCAGTGCGGTTCCTCCATCTCCCGCACCAGAGACCCTGGCTCTTGCCGAAGTTGACTCTTATTCCTGACGCACGCCTGAAGTCCTCGAAGATCTTCCTGACGACCTCCAGCTGCCCATCCTCGCGGATAAGCAGGACGATGTCGTCGGCGTACGCCAGGACATTATCCCGGCCAAGTAGCTGTTCCAGGCGTATCAGGAGGGGCCCGGTGGAGATGGTAAAGAACGCTGCGCTGGCAGCGCATCCCTGCCTCACTCCGTTGAGCATGTGGAACAGAGGAGTTCTCCCAATCCCCTCAATCCTCGCCGCAGCCTCGGCCCCAGCGTAGAGCAGAAGAACCCACCCCACGAAGACTGGCGGCAGACCGACGGAGAGAAGAGTGGACACCAGGAAGCCTCTGTCCAGCGTGTCAAACGCTGACTCCAAGTCGATGGCGACGACTGCCAGTGGGGCTTCATCTCTGCAGGCAGTGGCAACTTCATCAGCTACGCGGGCTATGTTCCAGGCTGGTGTTCTACCTGGAACGGCGTAGCTCTGGCATTCAGGTACGATGTCTCGGAGATGGGGTCGCAGTCGCCAGTAGAGGACCCCGCTGAGGACTCTGTAGTCCGTCGTTGGCAAGGAGAGGGGTCGAAGTCCGGCTAGGCCCGGACCACCGTGCGGTTTTTCTATCAGGGACATTTCGCTGCGCCGCATGGAAGTGGGCAGAGCCCCGCAGAGCTGGGACGCCTCGAAGACCCGACGGAGTGCACTCGCGAAGTAATCCTCAAAACCCCTGAAGAGCTCGCAGGGCAAGTCATCCCACCCGGCCGCTTTCCCAGTTGGCAGACGACCGATGGCAGCAACGATCTCTTCCTCGCCGATCCCATAGCGGTGGAGTGGATCGCTTTCCTCAATGGTGACCCTTAGAGTAAAACCCCGCAGGAAGACATCGATGTCCTCCGGAGAGCACGAAGGATGGGAAAAGCGCTCTTTCAGGTTGACGAAAGCCAGTTCTCTCACCGCTGGTCCCGTAATCATTCGACCTGCGCTGTCGTAGAAAGTATTCGACGACGTTCCCCTGCGACGAAGACGAAAGGCGCGCCCGAGGTCCGGCAGGGAGGGATAGTCCGAGTAGATGGAGACATCTTCGAGCTTGGCTTGAACATATTTTCTCGCCCTCGAGATGTAGTCGTCGTCGTTATTGCGCAGGTCGTGGAGGGACTTGATGGCGGAGGCCAGATGCGCCTTAATATGTCCCCACCTCCTCCAGATTTCCGCATTCCGCATGTCCTCGATGTTTCCCAAGGCCTCGTCAAGAAGCGTTTCTACTGTCCCAACGACTAGCCTCGATCGGAGCATGCTAGCAATGCACGGTGGTCGAGGTTCTGAGGCCTCGCCGGTTTGGAGGAGGACCGCACGGTGGTCGGAGTTCTTGTAGTATAGGCTCCAGTATCGGGTGACGCGGTTGGAGAAGCTTGATGGTATAAGCACTCGATCCAATCTGCTCGCATCCACCCGGCTTCTGCAACTGGAGATCCTTGTTGGTAGGTGCGTGGCGTCGAAGATAGCTGCGGCGTCTACGAGGTTGGCCCGGTCCAGGAGCTCCCCAAGGGCTTCGACGGAACCGGACGCAATGTCGCTCGCAGACTCCTCGGAGATATTGAGGTCCCCAAGGACCCACGCGTCTTCATTGACAGCAGCAGCTGCGATGACCTGTAGCTGCTGTAGCCGCTCATCAGGAGCATGAGAGAGGTGGCAGTTGACAAATGTCGCCTTTGATCCCCGGATGGTAACGTCAAAGGCGGCGATCTTGCCAGGGGACAGGACCTGTTGTCCGATGACCTGGACGCCGGAAGAGAAGATGCAGGCGAGGTGGGATCCTCTGGCGCCAGAAGCTGGAACAACTGCTGCTCTGTATCCCAAGCAGAGGTCCTCAACGCTGTCCAGGGTGGTGACATTGGTTTCTTGAATGAAAGCGATGTCAACTGCGTGCTGTTTCAGGAAACAGCACAATTCAATGCTCCTGTGTCGAGCGGCAATGCCGCGCACATTAAGGCACACAAGGCGGAAGCTCTTGCGCGCTTCTTGTCTTTGTTCTGATGTCAGATAGCCGCTTGTAAAGGGCTGACTTGGAGCTTCCAAGTCCCTTTATCAACTTTTCATTGAAGGTGTGCAGCCCCAGACTTTGTTCTACGCTGAGCTTTCCCAGGAGCAGCCTTAGATGAGGAAGGGAGACGATGGCCTGTTTCACTTCCTCTTCCTTCAAGCCTAAGAGTGTAACCTCTTCAAAGAATGATCCTGGGAGGCGCTCGAGGAGGGTGTCAAGCTGTAGTTGAGTCGTAGACCCGGCCTTGGGAGACAAGGATCTAGATCTATCCTTGATCTTGTGATGGCTAGAGTTCTCGACTCTGTTGATGTTGAGGTCTGTCTGGGTGGAGGTTTCCGGGGTCCTGGTGGTGGGCTCAGTCTCGAGAGCTATATCCTCTTGAGCAGGTGGCGCGGAGGATGTCTGTGCCGGGGCAGCCACTGCGCAGGGTGGGAGAATGTTGCAGGTGGCGAAGCAGCTGCTGTGGTGTTAGGAGCAGGCGCCGTGGTTTTCACACTGCTCGTCTGGCTCAAGGGTTGGGTGGTGCTTGTCTCCCGGATGATCCGGGGACAGTTCATTCTTTTGTGTCCCATTCTGTAGCACTTGGAGCAACGGAAGCCGTACTCCAAGTAGGCCAGTGCAGAGCCGCCCTTGGCAGTCACAATGATCTTTTTAGGAAGATCTGTGATTTTTTTTTCCATTGTTCATGAGAATGAACGCAGTTTTTTTGAGGTCCAGCCAGGTGTAGCCGCCGGAAGAATTCACGGTAGGGGCGATGGAGACTACCTGACAGTAAGGCCTCAGAGTCCTGATGATATCGGCGTCCTCGATTACAAATGGGAGACCGCTGATGGTGATTTTTTCTGCCTTCTTTTGGTAGGGAAGGGCTTTAAGGAGGGCTCCCTTAATCATCAGACCATCCTCTATGATCGTCTCCGCCATATCAGGCCGCTCGAAGCCAACTAGGATCTGTCCGGAAGCTTTTCCTATCTGTACAACGCAGCCTTTCCCCAGTTTATTTTCCAGAGCCTTGATGTAGTCTACTTGGGTGAACTCCGGGGAGAACTCCAGATAGGTCATCTGGTCATAGGTTCCGGCAGCTGCTTTGCTCCGACACTGAGCCAGCATTTGCCTCGAGACCTTTATTTGCTCGATAGTGTTCCTAGGGCACGATGGCTGGCGCGGCGTAGTGCTGTCCCGGGTGGTTTTCGTCTGTCGAGATGGACCAGGCAGAGACTGACTCGCACTTTCCGAAGGAAGCAGACGCTTTCTCTTTTTGGGTTGTTCAAAATTTTCATCGTTTTCGACGATGTCGGCCCAATTCCGGCTTGATTGAGGCGAATTTGCATATCCGCCGCTTGTCACGGGCGATTTTGCATACTTCTCGTTAGTTTCAGAAATTGAAACATTCTTCACTGAATTGTTTTCCGCCGATATTTCGGCATTCGTTGTTGTAACACCGAAAGGAATAGCACCATTCTGTTCCCCGTCATATTGGCTATCCGCCAATACTGAAAACATATTGCTAACTTACATTCTCTCGCCCTCCATGCCCGAAGAACGCGGAGCTCGCGCGCCGCGTGGCCGCACGGCCGAGAGAGAGAGAGAGAGAGAATCAGTTCAAATTTTCTTGTTTATTATTTCAACATTTCAGCGTTTGGCTGTCGCTCTTATAAATATCAACGCGCTGCCCGCTGTCTACACGTCTTTAATATCAAATTTTCGTAATTTAGAAACAAGCAAACATAATAAGAATATAGTTTATCTTTAAATGAGCGACACATACAGAGTATGTGTATCGTAATGTAACGTAATATCTATAAGTGTCCACAATATTTGACCAATTCGAATGAAATTTTGTCACCATATAGAGGTAGATCAGAGGAAGATGTTTCTATCATAGTTTCAAATTCGAGATTGTTTAAATGTGTTTCAGCAAATCTGGCAGTGCAGAAGAAAGGAATATGTATAACCCTAATGTTTACATTTTGTTAGTTTTGATATTCTATAATTAATATGTTTGTAATTTTGGTAAAGATAATAAAAAGATATATTATCTTCTTCTTTATTATCTCCACTCAATCATATTAAGGTATCAAGCTTGTAAAAATCTTGACAACCATCATGACTGGGTGAAGTAGAATGCGTCTGCCTTTGTCATTAAGACTGGGAGCACTACTCAGGGGCAGGCCGACTTAGCTCCAAAAGAAATGGCCGCCTCTGACATGAGGAACAGACGCCATGTGCAGCCGCTCCTAACCACGGAGTACAAACGCTGCTCATCCTGTATCCCTGGATTAGGAGCCCTTACAGGGTACTATCAGCCGGGCCAGCTGAACCCAGGTTTTTTAGTGAGCTTGTTACTGCTCCCCCCTCCTCCTTTTTCATCTTATTATGAGAGATTATCTAAATTTGTAGTATGTTAAATAAACTACAAAATAACAGAGATATTCTAATCAGTAAAGAAATGAGGTTGAAGTGATTCCTTATAGTAATCGTCACATACTTACTTCACATTGTGAAGGAAATAATGTTCGCGTGAATAGCAAAGTAAACCCGCTTCAAATATTAATATTGAATTATTAGTTTTATATATTTATTTTTAAACACTATAAACTTGAAGTTGTATAATTCTAATGATCTATTGGTGCGCAGGACCAAAGGGACAACATATTTCCCGACAAGGTCATCTATGAACAACGACAAATCAAGACAAAATGAAAAAAATTGAGGTAGGTTTTAAAACTTCAACAGACATTATTTTAAGCTGATTTAATTTTAATATAAACTCTTATATATATATATATATATGTCATAATATATACTCTTCCTGGAATAATAAAGCCAACCTACAGACAACCCAGAGAGAGACTGGAGGGTAAAGTCTTGTCACTTGAAACACCAGCGACATTCCAAGGGGCGACCACTGGGGTCCGTCAGTTAACAGCTCGGGACTTTTAAGACAGTTGGGGGATTGTGTGCGACACGAACGGCCGTCCGGCTGTGCCGGTCCCGTCTCTCTCTGGTTGCCTGGATTCCTCTTCCAAATTGTGGTGTGTTTATTTCCCCACCTCTTATACCACATATATATATGACATAATAAAAATATGATTATTATTATTCATAAAATAATTAAAATTCTATAATCACAGAGTTAAATTTTAAAATGAAAAGGAATCCTTAACAAAAGGAATATAACCTAATTTTACTTTTATTGTAAATAGATAATTACATTGTTAGTTGTAGGTATGCAAAAAACTGTTTTCTTTTAAAAATAATCAAAAAATAAATACAATTTTGGGACAAAAGTTATCATTCATTTCCATCCACGACTGCATGAATTGGTAACGTAACTAGAATACGTTTTATTTATGAAATATATATATAATATATAATAAATATAATATTTATATTAATTCTGTTGACGTTATGTTGCGCTGAGTTTGTTGTTGACAAACATTAATATGTCATAATACCTCTATAAAAGTTGGCGTTCAGCCAACTGAAATATTGGTAAAATAAATGATATCTTGATCCAATATATGCCTTTTAATTAAATATACATGTATCTATAATCATATTAAGTTGTCATATAAAATGTTTATTTTCTAACAAAATGGATTTCAGGATATCATTTCATCCACTGATTTCACACCATTTCAAATTAGAAAATTACACTTTTGTATTCCATTAAATATCTACAGGAAATACCACGTCATTGGTTTCTTTTCCAGATTCCTCAAGTATACTCAGGACTCCTCCACACCAATGATCAGGTAAATATATATGTAAAATACACGTAAATTTTCAAAATATTTTGATTTTCAAACAGAAATAGTGTAGAATATTTCTCTCATTATATAGTAGGTATTGAAAATATGTATAAGATAACATGTATATAAAAATGTATTTATTATTAAATTGTTAAGTGATAATCCTGTTGAAGGACTGACAAGTCCGAAAGCTTGAAAATAAAAGGTTGTCAAGAAACTTAACCCTGGAAACTTCATTTATTTTATAATATATCTAAAATATCATTGTGTGTGAATACATTCCCATGTTTGAACAATGAATTATTTTGTTCAAAACACTTGAATTCGAACTTTCAATCCGACAGACGAAAAAATAATTGTCAATTTGTAGCCTAAGTCAGAGGTTAGTAACCTGCGGCTCACGAGCCATATGCGGCTCTTTGGATGTGAAGCTTCGTGTAGTACTCTCATGCGAGTACTATTTATTGTTGGCAAGAAAAAAATCTTGTTTTTTTAAAAACTTGGAGATTTTTTTATATTGTAATTTTTGACACTTCCAACTCAAATGATTGCCAACCCCTGGCCTAAGTAATTAAGAGGATCAGGGTGATAGATAATGTAAAAAAACATCACAAAATAACGTTATTAACATTGAATATAATGTATATGTTTGCGATTGAATTGCTAATTCAAAAACAAATCTAATATCAGACTCTAAATATCTTGACCATTGATTTAGTCTTTAATTGAGAATAGGCGATATTATCATTTGCAAGCTGTTACTGTGCATTATAGAACACTTGGGATCCCTTGCTTTAACTAACTCTCCATGTCTTGGCAGTATGAAAGGAAGTCCCGCAGGGGAAATTTGAATCATATACTTTACAACGACGTCTTGCTGTGGCCGGCATTCATGGGGGAAGATCCTCAACCTGCCCAGCACAAACAACAGGTAAGATTTCTCTTATTCATGATAAAATTGTGAAAAAAGACTTAAAATTACAAATATATTCTCCCAATGAGTATCTTTTTTATTTAAAAAACGCTAGCTTTCAAGCGTTAATCGCTCTTCAACGGGCTACAAATATATTCTCACAATGAGTATCTTTTTTATTTAAAAAACGCTACCTTTCAAGTAAGCCCGTTGAAGAGCGATTAACGCTTGAAAGCTAGCGTTTTTTAAATAAAAAAGATACTCATTGTGAGAATATATTTGTAATTTTAAGATTTCTCTTAAAACATTGGTGATAAATCACAATCCACGAGAATTCATAAATATAAATAATACTATTCTAATTCCATTATTATATTAATCTCATTATTCCATTCATTCCAAAGAGCTCAATAAGAGGCCAATAAGGAATATGTTAAAGTTATCTTAAGCCTATGCGGTCCTTTTTTTGCAATCTTAAAAGTTGAGGGAGAAGGTTTTAAGTCATATTTGAAAAGTTTCCTTTGAAATCATTTTACATTTCTTACTTCTACCAAATGGTAAGTCCATATTTTCAGAATTTAATGCTACCTTACCAAAATTTATTTAAGTTATGAGCTCCAAAAAGTTTTTTTTTTTTTTTTGAAAATGACTCAAGACATTTCTCTTTAATTTTTATATTGGTTTTATATCTTCTTAAGTGACTTTTAAATTGAAAATTTGATGGAATTATATTATAATCAGCAGAGACATTTAAAATCAAAGTAAATACCAAAGACCTTTAATAGAATCTATGATAACCAAACAGCAAAAAAAGCATAAACAGATGCATTGAAATATCAGAAACATACAAAACAATATTGACAAATACTATCCCATAGATGTAGGCACTCTTCTATATATACCACAATAGTTCACGGATTTATTAAATTTAATTTGAAGTCTCGAGATATCGTTCAACCAGCACGATCATCCACTATGTCGTATATTTTCAAAAAGTTGTTTTTACACACAAAGAATGTAATATATTCTCTCTCTCCTAATACCACAAATATTTAAATATTAATTTGTATATAAAAATAGTATTGATCATTAATTTATTAACGTAATACTCCTGTTAAAGAACTGACAAGTCCGAAAGCTTGAAAATAAAAGGTTGCACAAGAATCTTAGCCCTGGAAGCTTTATTTATTTTATAAAAACAAAATTATTGAAGCAATATATAAATATTCAGGAATATGAAATTATATATAATTAGGTTTCTACAAAACATTAGATATTGTGCCTCAGTCCCAATGTTCTTATTCTAAGTAATATTCCATTGCTACTTTTGTATTGCTTAAGCCATTTACAGGAAATATGCTCATGATAACTCTGAGACTTGAAAGGCCCCGTTAAACATATCTGGCCAATGTAAACTCATGGATAAAACTTAAGTAGGTTTTACCTTTTAGCATGTATATCGGGATTCAGACAATAACTCTGAAAGATATTACAGTGAAATTTATTGAAGACACACGAGATAACCACGTGTAAACAAAATTGCTTCTTTCTCCTTAAAAAAATATAGAAAACCGGAGACATCAAAGAATTTCCACTTCCTTAAGTTTTGTCTATGAGTGTATTTTCATTGTAAATCTCTCCTTATATCTTTCTTTACAATATTGTAAATTTTTGAATTAAAATTTCTATACAGGAAATAACCCAGCAATGACATTTTTATCCAGGAACCGACCCAAGAGACTGAGCCAGAGACCCGGCCGAGCCCAAACGGCCACACAATCGAAGCGGTAAATATTTATATTTTTAAAAAATTGGGTAAAAATAAAAATATTTTGTCTATACAAGGATTTTTTAAATACAGAGCTCTTCATTTTAAATTTTCAATCTCAGTCTTAGCATCAAACTGGAAAAATTGTAACCTAAGGGAAAAAAGTAATAGAGTGATAATTTTATACCAAAATTAAATACAATCGATCAGTAATGTTCAGTTTCTTGATCAAACGCTTAAAATACGTATCATTCTTTTGAAAATTAAACCATTTCTACTGCCCTTACTGCAATGGAAAAATTAATTGAAGGGCCTGGCTCATCAGTGGTGAACCCTCCTAGCGGTTTCGTCATCTAATCTACCATACCGCTGTTATATTGCATTTTTCTATCTTCCTTTTATAGTGATACTGATGCTAGACTCTTGGAATCAGTATCACTATAAAAGAAAGATCGAAAAATGCAATATAACAGCGGTATGGTGGATTAAACTGGCGAAACCGCTGGGAGGGTTCTCCACAGATGAGCCATGCCCTCCCATTAATTTTTCCATTGCAGTAAGGGTAGTAGAAATGGTTTAATTTTCGAAAGAATCATACGCATCTATAATATTATAGTTTCGAATTTTTATAACAGATGGCGCACTAATTCATCATAAAATACGTATTCATTGTACAACCATAAATTAGGTTGCTCTTGGTTAACCACACCTAATAAATTTATTTTGAACTTGAACTACTCGTTGAAGTACAGTCTGCACTACCTGGCAAGGGCTAACAGCAAGACACATCTAGCTTTTATTGACCCAGTGACACTTTTGTATTATTACTGGAAATAACACAACAATGAATATTTATCCAGATCATGGCACAAGTAAGGGAGCCAGAAAGCCGGCCAATTATTAACCAGCGGGACAACTACCTGATAAATATTTCTGTTAAAATAGATGGGTGGAGTTAAGGTTTTATGTCTGCCCAAATTATTTTTTAATCAGAACTCGTAATTTTAAAATTTCAATCTGATTCTCAGCATCAAGCTGAAAATTTTAACAAAAAAAGACGAATAATAAAAATGATACTTGTAAAGGAAAGATGCACAAGACATCACATCAATGCTAAAATTCATATAAAATGCCTAAAAATCGTAAAAACGTTTATATGTGAAATAAATAAAATGCCCAAAAAGGAAATGCGATGGGATAGGCTGGAATGACATGGGATTAGGGGAGGTCGAGCACTAACTTCTCAATGGTCTAGACCAGGGGTCTGCGGCTCTTTGAATGTGAAGCTGCGGCTCTTTTTTTTTTATATAGTTCTACATACGAAAATATTATTCATGCGAGTACAATTTATTATTGGCAAGAAAACATTTTGTGGCTCTTTAAAAACTTTGAAATTTTGTAAATTGTGATTTTTGACTCTCTTCTGACTCAAAGTTTGCCCATCCCTGGCCTAGACGATGTTATCAATTGAATGTACGGGTAAGACTCAGACCGACTCGAGGATGCCTCTAAGATCTATATCTGGGTCGTTTTTTCCTCAAACACTGCATGTGCAGTAGAGTCTGGTAGGTTGTTCATTTTTGTTTACGTTTGGGAGCTGAGTAGCTTATTTTGTTTAAAATTTCAGCTTGTTTTTCGGAATGGAGGTTGGTTTCAAATTCTCTGGAAGAGAGGCAAAAGAAATCTGGGAACTAGTGTTTTTCTGGATAGTGATTTAGGTAGCAAAGACAAAGAGAACCCCTCCCTTCTAGACCCTCTCAAATTATATATAATATTTGAAAAAATATGCGATTATAATTTAAATGCGTAACTCTTAAAATTCAAAAATTGAGTTTAAATTTATATATATTTTATTTATATTAATTTTATCTTTCAAAAAAATAATAAAAATAGACGAGATATATAATTTTATAATTTTAAACACATATATAATAGCTTCTCCAATTATTCTAAAGAGAAAGATAATGCAATGAACTGACACAAACAACACGTCTTATGTCCACATTGCTCCATAACAAAATTGAAATTTTCTCTGGCTCCAGATTTCTATGCCCGGGCGGCCCACTGAGGACACAACAGCGCCCCTCCTTATAGACCAGCCAGCCGTCTCAACTATGAGCCAGCCTATCCAAATGCCCGTTTCCAAGGTACCACTTGTTTATTTTTTTATTTTAAAATAGCCTTGTGTTAATTTTTTTTTCTAAAAAAATATGTCCCTTACAAGGAAACAAAATTTAATTACATATTCAATATATATATATATAAATATATAAAAAATACAAATTAAAATTGTAAGAAAAGTTGCTTAATCGATAATATTTGAAAAACATGTATTTTTTATATCACAAAATGTTTCTAATTCCATATTTCGTCGTAATAGCTTTAAAAATGTTTATTAAACATGAGTGAAATGTACATCAAAAATTGAAATATTTAAGAACGATTATTTCTCTCTTTCTTTTTCATATATTCTATTTAAAATCAACAATGAAATGGTCTTACAATATAATTACGTTAAATCCTTTATATAAAAGTGTGTCTGTGCCATAAAAGTGTGGGGCACCTTTCTCATCAAAAAGGATAAATAGATATCATCCTTCTGAAACTTTATTTTAATATATTTTCTTTTATATTTGATTTGAAAAGGAAATATAGAATATTTCAACCTAACTAATAAGAAAAATGGGGGAATAATTATACCAGAAAGGGAATAAGCCATCATATATATGGCGATTCCTTTTAAATAATTATTAACCAGCCAATTATTAACCAGCGGGACAACAGACCTGATAAATAGTTCTATTAAAAAGGTTGGGTGGGAATAAAGTTTTGTTTCTGCCCAAATTATTTTTTCATTCAAACTCGTAATTTCAAACTTTCAATTTAATGTTAACATCAAGCTGAAATTTTCTAGTCAAAGAAAGACGACTAATATAAATGATACTCATAACGATATATGCGCAAGACTTCATCTATGCTAAATTTCTTATGAAAGGTTTAAAAAGCGTAAAAAACCTTTATATGTGAAATCAGAAAATTGCCCAAAATGCAAAAACGATGGATTAGGCCGGAATGAAATGGGATTAGGGAAAGTCGAGCACTAACTTCTCAGTGGCCTAGACAATGTTATCAATTGAATATACGGGTAAGGCGCAGACCGACTCGAGGATGCCTCTAAGATCTGTATCCGGGTCGTTTTTTCCTCAAACACTACATGTGCAGTAGAGTCTGGTAGGTGGTTTATGTTTGTTTACGTTTGGGAGCAGCAAGCTGAGTGGCATATTTTGTCCAAAGTTTTAAGTTCTTTTTTGGTTTGAGGGTTAGTTTCAAATTCTCTGGAAGAGAGATAAAGAAAATGTTGGAACTAGTGTTTTTCTGGATAGTGATCTAAGTATTAAAAGCAAAGAGAACCTCTCCCTTCTAGAGATTATGAGATTATTTATAATAGTTGAAAAATATATACGATTATAATTTAAATGCACACCTCATAAAAGTCAAAAATTGAGTTTGAATTTATATATCTTTTATTTACATTATTTTATCCGTTAAAAAATAATAAAAATAGACAAAAAATATAATTTTAAATTTTAAACACTTGAGCTTCACCAATTATTCTAAAGAGAAAGTTAGAGCTATGAACTGACACAAACAACACGTCTTATGTCCACATTGCTCCATCACAAAATTGAAATTTGCTCTGGGTCCAGATTTCTATGCCTGGGCAGCCCACTCACGGCCAAGGCGGAAAAACAGCGCCCCTCCTTATAGGCCAGCCAGCCGTGTCAACTATGAGCCAACCTATTCAATTGCCCGCTTCTAAGGTACCACTTGTTTATTTGTTATATTAAATTAGCCTTGTGTTCATTTT
>CP092886.1:169169064-169181376 GCA_030710605.1 Cordylochernes scorpioides
ATTCAGGGAAGAAATTATATGGGCGATCCTATACCAGGATCATAGGGGGATTCTCCTCGAGGATATATTGCCTGAACACAAGATAATTCTCTCCAAATTCCTCAACATTGTCATAGAGCGTGTTGGGGACAAGAATTCCGTAATTGGCGAGGGCCTGTCCACACTCAAGACAGCTTTAAGCTCCTGATAGGATCCAGACGTCCCTTCAGAGAAGGCTCCGTCTGTTGTAAATAATTTATCTTTTCTTTACTCTGGTTTTGAACTCTGCTTTTTTTTCTGTTTACTAGACGACAATAAACCTGTTTTAATTGTCAATTTTCACTTTCGGTGTGATTTTGGTCTTTTAAGGTCTGACGAGGGGCATTTAAATAGAATTTTGTTGTTGTTGTCATGTCCAATTAAGAGCCTCAGAATTTGAACATAACACTAGCCACAATTATTCAAAAGACAAAATTATCAATTTAAATAATATCTGTAAATCGTGTTGATAGTTTTATCCACGGCAACTTGATCGATTTAAGTATATGTATATTATATAATCTAAAATACAAATATATATATTTTTTAAAACATGTATTTTATTTTAATCATTGACAATTCTTTTTTTTTACCATAGATTTATAACACTTTGAATATTTGTTGTAAATATGTATAGTTAGCCTACCTATTTTTTAAATCATGAATATAGGATTTATTTTATAAATTCTATATTAATGTGAAAAATAATTTTATGTGTAATCTGCTTCAAGTAATTCAAAATAAAAACTACTTGATGGGTATATAATCATCGTTCCTATTTTTACGACTGCACCTCCAATTCTTTATCATTCCAACATCAAAACATTATAATCATAACATGTATATATAGAGCAAGGCATTATAAATGCATTTAATGGTCACAAGCTTTTGAATCAAGTCCCATGAAAAGATGGGCGAACATCCGCTTCTAAATAGGGAAATTTGAAATTGATAAAAATGATCCAAAAAGCTTTTATAATAGCGGTTTCGGTACCTTCATGACATTAGGTACGTCACCTATTGATGAATTCAGCCACCAAAATAGCAACTATAAAAATTATTGCTGATTTGATCTTTTTTTCGACTTTTTAAATATAATAATATTTAATAATCTAAAGCGAGAGAGAGAGAACAAAAACATTATACCAATTAGCAATAATGTTTATAGTTGCCATTTTGGTCGCTAAATCCATCAATAGGTGATGTACCTATTCTTATGAAGGTACTTCAACGCTATTGAATACGCTATTTCGACGATGTACCAGGTACCCTGGCTATCGAGGCAATCATTAAGTTTTACATTATATACCCTGCGTGGTGAATCTATTATTTCGACGATGTACCAGGTACCCTGGGTATCTAAGCCGTCAATAAGTTGTACATCAGATACCCTGCGTGTTGAATCTATTATTTTGACCATATACAAGGTACCCTGGGTATGAAAGCCACTATTAAATTTTACATTATATACCCTGTGTGTTGAATCTATTATTTTGACAATATACCAGGTACCCTGGGTATCTAAATCTTCATTAAGTTTCACATTATATACCCTGCGTTTTGAATCTATTATTTCTACTATGTACCAGGTACCCTGGGTATCTAAGCCACATTAAGTTTTACATTATATACCCTGCGTGTTGAATCTATTATTTATTCTATATACCAGGTACCCTGGGTATCTAAGCCACATTAAGTTTTACATTATATACCCTGCGTGTTGAATCTATTATTTATACGATGCCCAGTTACCCTGGGTATCTAAGCCGTCATAAGATTTACATTATATACCCTGCGTGTTGAATCTATTATTTCTACTATGTACCAGGTACCCTGGGTATCTGAGCCGTCATTAATATCTACATTATATACCCTACGTGTTGAATCTATTATTTCGAAGTTGAACTTGGTGTATCGAATGCCTTATTTTTATGCGATATGCAACGATACTTTGTAATTAGAGCAATCATAGGCTGAATTTTTAGATTCATCGAGATGTAGTTATGTGCGAGCATTCATGTTTGCAATATCTTTCCATTCACCTGGCGTTAAAAAATTAAAAAGAAGAAGACTAGAAGACATCCAATAGTTTTTACCACTACCCCATGTCTCACCACCAAGAATGTGTATTTATTGTTACACTTACTATTGTATTATTTTGTTTTCTTCAAATCAAAGAAAAGTTTATAAAAGATGAAATGTCTTATTAATAATAAAAAGCTTTTGTGTGTGTGTTGTTGTATATATCCTTTCTTACATTATTACTAGCTCTTAACTGTAGTGTTCAATTTAACACAAATTATAGAAAAATAAATGAAGCGATTTTTTTTGTTTGTTTGCTTTTATTTAAAATGGCCAATTTAAAAAATACGAACCATGATTGCTAATGTAAATGTTTGAGTCTTACTCTGAATGACCTATCCTCACATGGTCCGGTTGAAAGGTGAGTTGTGTGCTGAGTCACAGATGGGAGCCTATGACAGGTAAGTTCGTTTGGAATAAATTGCAATCCAGTAGTGTTATCCACAGAACTTTAACTTCGATTCTAACTATTTTTTTTTCTTTTGCTTTACGCAGAGGCGATATCGTAGCCAATGAAGATCTTCCTAGGCGTGATTATTGCTAGTTGAAACTTTAAATATTATGATTTTTTAAAAGGCATTATATACTAATGTCACTTATAATACGTAAAAATTATATTTTTAAAGAGGCATCGTCCATTGAAAGCAAGGTAAAGCAGCTGTTGTCTAACCACTATATCTCCGGTGAAAGCAAGGTCAAGCAACTGTTGTCTAACCACGGTCTGTTCATTGAAAGCAAGGTCAAGCAGCTGTTGTCCAACCGCTGTCTGTTCATTGAAAGCAAAGTTAGGCAGCTATTGTCCAACCACTGTCTGTTCATTGAAAGCAAGGTCAATCAACTGCTGTCTATCCACGGTTTGTCCGTTGAAAGCAAGGTCAAGCAGTTTCTCTCTAACCACGGTCTTTCGGTTGAAAACAAGGTCAAAAACTGTTGTCCAACCACGGACAGTACGTTGAATGCAAGGTAAAGCAACTGATTTTTAACTACGGTCCATCCGTTGAAATCAGGGTCAAGCAGCTGTTGTCTAACCACTATTTGTCCATTGAATGCAAGGTAAAGCAGCTGTTGTCTAATCTCTGTCTGTCCATTGAAAGCAAGGTCAAGCATTTGCTGTCTAACCACGGTCTGTACGTTGAAAGCAAGGTCAAGCAGCTGTTGCTTAACCACGGTCTGTACGTTGAAAGAAAGGTCAAGCAGCTGTTGCCTAATCACGGTCTGTACGTTGAAAGAAAGGTCAAGCAGCTGTTGCCTAACCACGGTCTGTACGTTGAATGAAAGGTCAAGCAGCTGTTGTCTAACCACGGTCTGTACGTTGAAAGAAAGGCCAAGCAGCTGTTGTCTAACCACGGTCTGTGCTTTGAAAGCAAGGTCAAGCAGCTGTTGTCTAACCACGGTCTGTCTATTGAAAGCAATGTCAAGCAGCTGTTGTCTAACCACGGTCTGTACGTTGAAAGCAATGTCAAGCAGCTGTAGTTTAACCACGGTCTGTGCTTTGAAAGCAAGGTCAAGCAGCTGTTGTCTAACCACGGTCTGTCTATTGAAAGCAAGGTAAAGCAGCCGTTGTCTAACCACGATCTGTACGTTGAAAGCAAGGTCAAGCAGCTGTTGTCTAACCACGGTCTGTACGTTGAAAGCAAAGTCAAGCAGCTGTTGTCTAACCACGGTCTGTACGTTGAAAGCAAGGTCAAGCAGCTGTTACCTAACTAACTCGCCTATATCGGTAGGCCGTATCGCTTCCGTTCCGTGGGTCATTTCCTGCCGTTGAACTTACCACGGAACGTGAAGCTGTTGTTTATAAAATTTAACTTCGCAGTATGTTAGATATTAAAATATATCACAATTTTTTTTTTGAAATTTTTCTTTTTAGGATCACTTCTAAATTTTTTCTTATAATACTCTCCGAAATGCAGCTATTTACAATCTAACCACTTTAATTCTACACACAGAGGGGTTCAGAACCTTCGGATGAACTTGAGTAGGTGTTGAATTAAAGTGGGTTAGATGATTTCATCAAAGAATTCACTGCTAGTGCACATTTTTTCTACGATTCGAAAATATATCATTGAATAATTTTAGAAAATATAGTTGAAATATATTTTAATTAATAATCAGCTGTTACAAAATCACTTTATTAGGTACTGCTCAAAAAAGCAATCTAGTTTATGATATTTGTAACAATAAATAATATGTGAAGGTTATTCACATTTTAAAAACAATGTTAACGCGGGATTCAATCCCGGTTCATGACTGTCGGTAATCGAGGGTGTTACCCACTCGTTCACCGACTTGTTTTTAATTAATAAAGTGAATTGATATCATTGGGACCTTTTTATTTAATTTCAAGAAATTTTACATAATTAACTTTTAGTGATAGACTTTAATGACCGATATGTCCTCACTTCTTTTTTCTAGATTTAATTCATTTTGTCTCCTCTCTAATTGTAAATACGCTGCTGTATCACCTCATAAGCATAAATAAATTAGTGATAGATATATAAAACTGCAAGAATACATTTTTCAGCAAAGAAAAAAAATACAAACGCATACACCATTTCAATATAAGTGAATAAATGCTCTGAAAGAGAGCGAATAGACTCAGAAAATAAAGATAAGGCTGAAAATATTTTTTTTGAAAATATCATTATCTTTCAAATAAATTTTATGGCTGTTTGTTTTTAAGTTGGAACCCAATTTAGTGTGCATTCTAGCTGATCAATTTTCGCAAGGCATGCATGTCTTTCGTCAGAGTTTCGTTTGGTTAATTGTATTCAATAGTGTGTTTGGAACCATGACTCAACAATTGAGGGTTATTTCTGCCAATTTTAGAAAAAAGGTCTCGACATAGGATTCGATCCCAGGTTCTGGTTTTCCAAATCGACCGTGTATTCCACCACGCCATCAACCCCTCTTTTTCCGAGTTGTAAATGTAAAAGACTGCTTCCTTTTTTTTAGAAACTTAAACACACTCTTCTTAAGTTTCAATATTTACATTAATGTATCTATGTATTCCTATATATTGTAATGTAGAAAATCAAGTCTTTTTATATCTGGGGATGTGAAAGTATTTATTGATGACGTCGGCACGACAAGTCGACAATTATCAACAAATCAACAAAACTATCTACAGCTAGAGAATATCGAGCAAGCAAGCTAAGAGATATTTCGATCATTATTTTACATAAACAGATTAATATATATTTATATAATCTGTTGAATATTTTCATTGAATAATTAAATTATAAATAATAAATTATTTCTTCGCCACAATATATAACTCAACAAATATATAACTGGATGAATACAATGACGTTTGATCAAGGTATTCTTTTTGGTTTATATAAATTCTATAAGGTCACAGTCACCGTTCGGAGGAGATTAATAGAATCGTCGAATGCCGTGTTACATTTGTATGAGGAAAGCGAAGACTAAAACGCGGCTGATTACATACTCACCTTTTCAATGAAACGCTAACCTATGCACGGTGGATTCTGTGGCCACTGGACATGAGTAGGATCTGGAGACTGTTGGGTTCTGCGCTGCCTGCAGTATAGGAGATCCTTCTATGCTTCCTTCCTGTGGTGAATCTGTATAAGACCGGTAGTCTTGATAAAGCTCTATGTGTGTGTACTTTCCTATTGTGATCAATGCCGTTACCAAGGTATTATGATAAAAAATAAATCGATCTATACTATTTATATTTTAAATAGATGAAAATAGGTATTCACTTTCTTTAGGTATTACACCTCTCTCCTTCGTGAATTTAGAAGATTTTATATTTTAAATTGAACGGCCTCTGGGTTCAATAAGAGCATACAGCATGACCTCCCCCCCTCCCCCGCTATAGCAATTTATATGTATAAATATTTCCATAGATTAATACACCAGAATCAGTCAAAGCCAAAGAATAAAAAATATAGCATTAATATACTCTTTGGTTACTAAAAAAATAGGAACTGATAGAGCGTTATAATAAGTGATATAATTAAACAATATTTAATCTTCCTGGCCTCTCTAAAATCATTATAAAGTAGGTGTGTCGTCCAGTCCATTGTTTTAGATCGTCTGTGTATCCCCGTCGTCTCCTTCCCCTCGATCTCTTCCCCCGAGCTTTCCCTCCAACACTGTCAGCAATGTCTCTCCTGCTGATCCGCGCATCACATGTCTAACAAACGTCAGTTTTCGTTGTTTTATGAACTTTATTAGCTGGCGTTCTGTACCCATTATGGGCATATGCGAGTTTAATGGAATTTAAATTACAAAGAAAATCGTTGTATAATATTCTGAAATAAAATTTTAGAATAAATTTAACCATTCAAAAGTAACCAGGACCAAAAATGCGAAAAAATATACCACGATTGTATACAACCTACTATCTCGTAGCTCTCACAATTGGCCTGTTGAAGGGGTCGTGGCTCGAAAACTTGCCAGTAACAGAGATATAATATTTCTTGAAAATAAAGATACTTCGGCCAGTAAATCAGTAAAAAATATTTACTCTGGCCGAAGTATCTTTATTTTCAAGAAATATGAATGCCGGCCAGGCAGCCTCAAAATTTACGATAGAGATATAATAAATAAACCTTTTCACATAATAATTTTATATATTAATAATTGAAATAATTTTTCGACTAATTATTCAGAAAGTGCCAAAGCTGACGAACTCAAAGATTAAACTTTCTAATCACTTTTTTAAAGCAAATTCTCAAGTTTTCAAAATTGATTTTTGCATGGAACATGCTCTTGTGCTATTACCAACTGGTTTAAAATGTTATATAGCATTTTAAGAGTGAAATCGTCACTTTTTAATGAGTTCGTCGCCTTTAAAAATAAAATTGTTACGTGTAAAATCAAAAGACAAATATCATAAAGATTAATTAAATACATTTGACATTAAGTACAAAACACTAATATAAGAGCAAATAATCACGAAGTAAATTATAATTAGATTTTATTGGATAAACTGGTGTTCTTGTGTGGCCAGGAAGCAATTTTTGCGAATGCGAGCAAACCATCCTTCACAGTCTTTTGATGTAATTCTACTGATTTCATCAGTGATAACCTCGCCTAACGTGATGTCGAGTAAGCAGCGACCATACCAATGTTTTAATTTTTCTAAATGAAAATTCGATTGGATTTAGCATATATGAATATGGTGATCAAATCTTCACACCGCTTCTTAGCAGACTAACATTTGCCCGTGTTTCTGCGGATGTGTGCGCTCTTGCATTATCCATATAGAAACAGGCATCATTAAATCCATATCGCGTGGCTACAATTTCATCAAGCTCACGTAAAAATTCAAAGAAAATTGTGCTATTACAACCGCCAACACGTTGACGACAACGACGAACTCATTTTTAAAAGTGACATATTCACTCTAAAATGCTTTATAAGAAATATTCCTGCAATAATACTTGCAATTAACCGGTAATATTTATATACCTCGTGAATTAAATACAAACTAGACAAGAAGCATACAGGAAAGAGAAAAGAACACTACAATACATAAGCCAATAGTAGCCAAGAATTATACATAGTAGTATACAAAAGTGCACAAGTAGTACACAAAAATGACTAGGTAGACAATAAGTATATATGAAATAGACACAAAAAAGGTATAATATATATATATCGTTATATCGTTACTTGTAGACCATGCAGTTAGGAAAGGACATATGCCAGATTTTGATAATGCAATAAATTTATACAACAATGTACAGGATAAACACTCAAGATTATTTTTGGAGAGCTGGGCATCTACAGATGATAAAAATAGCATCATTAGGAAAATAGAACTACCACAATCATACCTACAGTTAAAACAAAAATAGCCAAAAATATATTCAGGATTTTATTCCTGAAAAAAGATACAATAATTCAAATTAAAATGGTCTGGTCACACCAACATATGCTATAGAAAACAACACTTCTCGTGCGTGCATCACGCGGATAATAAGCTTACAAGGTTTTTGATTTTTTCCGAGAAGAAGATAGGCGAACAGCCTCGTCGAAATATTGAATTTTAATAAATTTATTAGTCCAAAATATTCTTTTATTTAAAATATATATATATGAAATTCTTCAAGATAAAAACAAGCAGAAGACTCGCAAAAACAAAAGTAGCAGCCGAAAACGTATACAAAATATAGATATAAAGACAAGAAGTTGACATAAAAGGACACGAAAAAAAAAACAAGAAAAAATTTGTGTGATAGTGTGCGATATATAGACAAGACGTAGATACACAAAATTACAAGAGGCAGACCAGACAAAGTATACAAAAATAGACATGAAGTTTACGATATATAGACAAGAAGTAGACACACAAGAAAACAAGAAGTAGACCAGGCAAAGTATACGAAAAATAGGCATGAAGTGTACGAGATATAGACAATAAGTAGACACAAAAGAACCTAAGATATATGACAAGAAATGGATAAGACGTAGACACACAAGAAAACAAGAAGTAGACAAGAAAAATATACAAGAAATATACATGAAAAGAATGTACGAGATATAGACAAAAAGTAAACACACAAGAACCTAAGAGAGATGACAAGACGTAGACACACAAGAACACAATAAGTAGACAAGAAAAAGTATACAAGAAATAGACATGAAAAAGTGTACGAGATATAGATAAGAAGTAAACACACAAGAACCTAAGAGAGATGACAAGACGTAGACACACAAGAATACAAGAAGTAGACAAGAAAAAGTATACAATAAAATAGACATGAAAAAGTGTTCGAGATATAGATAAGAAGTAAACACACAAGAACCTAAGAGAGATGACAAGACGTAGACACACAAGAATACAAGAAGTAGACAAGAAAAAGTATACAATAAAATAGACATGAAAAAGTGTACGAGATATAGATAAGAAGTAAACACACAAGAACCTATAAGAGATGACAAGACGTAGACACACAAGAAGTAGACAAGAAAAAGTATACAAGAAATAGACATGAAAAAGTGTACGAGTATAGATAAGAAGTAAACACACAAGAACCTAAGAGAGATGACAAGACGTAGACACACAAGAAGTAGACAAGAAAAAGTATACAAGAAATAGACATGAAAAAGTGTACGAGATATAGATAAGAAGTAGACACACAAAAAGAATACACGAAGTCGACACGAGGTATACGAGAAATAAACACGACGTATACAAGAACTGACAAAGAATAGAGAAAGTATATAAAGTGGGCGAAGGTTAAAGAATCGACGATTCAGTATATAAAAATAAAGAACTATATCGCTCTAAAACTGTATTGATTCGTCGATTATCTTCGCCCACTTGGTAACTTTAGAATTGCGATTGAATTCGATGATACAATAAGTATACAAGAGGTAAAAACGAAGTCCACGGTGATCTAAAACAAGATCATGTATCATCATGGTACCATCATTGCTTTCAAGCTGGTCTGTATAATTTCGCCATGAAGTCCTAATAAATCAGAGCGTGTTTTTGTTAGAACAAACATACCATCCCTGTGATGACGAAGCAAAAATAAATAGAGCTAATGTCAGCTTTATTCGCGCCTGCCAACGGCCACAGTTTATCGCGGCGGTATGCCAAGTTGCCATGGAGCTTTTTTTCTCCTACGTAGAAATTATTATTTTTATGTTATATCTTTTAAATGTAATTTTTATATAGGTAATTTATATTTTTCAAGAATGAGATCTATATAAACACTCTATAAAAAAACTCTAACTGGCCGAAGTGTCTATTTTTCATAGAAATATGAATGCCGACCAGGCAAACTCTATCTTTACAATATATAGACACCATATGTTCTTATTTTTATTCACGTTAAATTTTCTATTATTTTCAGAATTCTCATAGAAAAATAAATAATTATTTTTGCAGGTTGAATTTATAAATATTATCAACGCGAATCAGTTCAAATTTTCTTGTTCATTATTTCAACATTTCAGCGTCTGGCTGTCGCTCTTATAAATATCAACGCGCTGCCCGCTGTCTACACGTCTTTAATATTAAATTTTCGCAATTTAGAAACAAGCAAACATAATAAGAATATAAACAATACTTAAAGTTATACCGCATAAGTTTCTTTTCTATGAAAAATCAATATTTATTTTAAAGAGAAATATTTACTATTTCTAACTTTTTTGAATGAAGTATGAGAGGGTGAAAATATGAAGAGTAATGGCGAAAGGGAAAAATAAAAGTGTCCAGGGGCGGGAACACTTGCCCCTGGACACTTTTATTTTTCCCTTTCGCCATTACTCTTCATATTTTCACCCTCTCATACTTCATTCAAAAAAGTTAGAAATAGTAAATATTTCTCTTTAAAATAAATATTGATTTTTCATAGAAACGAAACTTATGTGGTATAACTTTAAGTATTGTTTATAATCACACGCCGCAGTCCTTTATAAATAATAAGAATATTGTTTATCTTTAAATGAGCGACACATACAGAGTATGTGTATCGTAATGTAACGTAATATCTATACGTGTCCACAATATTTGACCAATTCGGATGAAATTTTGTCACCATATAGAGGTAGATCAGAGGAAGATGTTTCTATCATAGTTTCAAATTCGAGATTGTTTAAATGTGTTTCAGCAACTCTTGGCAGTGCAGAAGAAAGGAATATGTATAACCCTAATGTTTACATTTTGTTAGTTTTGATATTCTCTAATTAATATGTTTGTAATTTTGGTAAAGATAATAAAAAGAGATATTATCTTCTTCTTCTTTATTATCTCCACTCAATCATATTAAGGTATCAAGCTTGTAAAAATCTTGACAACCATCATGACTGGGTGAAGTAGAATGCGTCTGCCTTTGTCATTAAGACTGGGAGCACTACTCAGGGGCAGGCCGACTTAGCTCCAAAAGAAATGGCCGCCTCTGACATGAGGAACAGACGCCATGTGCAGCCGCTCCTAACAATGGAGTACAAACGCTGCTCATCCTGTATCCCTAGATTAGGAGCCCTTACAGGGTACTATCAGCCGGGCCAGCTGAACCCAGGTTTTTTAGTGAGCTTGTTACTGCTCCCCCTCCTCCTTTTTCATCATATTATGAGAGATTATCTAAATTTGTAGTATGTTAAATAAACTACAAAATAACAGAGATATTCTAATCAGTAAAGAAATGAGGTTGAAGTGATTCCTTATAGTAATCGTCACATACTTACTTCACATTGTGAAGGAAATAATGTTCGCGTGAATAGCAAAGTAAACCCGCTTCAAATATTAATATTGAATTATTAGTTTTATATTTTTATTTTTAAACACTATAAACTTGGAGTTGTATAATTCTAATGATTTATTGGTGCGCAGAGGACCAAAGGGACAACATATTTCCCGACAAGGTCATCTATGAACAACGACAAATCAAGACAAAATGAAAAAAATTGAGGTAGGTTTTAAAACTTCAACAGACATTATTTTAAGCTGATTTAATTGTAATATAAACTCTTTTATATATATATATATATGTCATAATATATACTCTACCAGGAATAATAAAGCCAACCTACAGACAACCCAGAGAGAGAGACTGGAGGGTAAAGTCTGGTCACTTGAAACACCAGCGACATTCCAAGGGGCGACCACTGGGGTCCGTCAGTTAACAGCTCGGGACTTTTAAGACAGTTGGGGGATTGTGTGCGACACGAACGGCCGTCCGGCTGTGCCGGTCCCGTCTCTCTCTCTCTCTCTGGTTGCCTGGATTCCTCTTCCAAATTGTGGTGTGTTTATTTCCCCACCTCTTATACCACATATATATATGACATAATAAAAATATGATTATTATTATTCATAAAATAATTAAAATTCTATAATCACAGAGTTAAATTTTAAAATGAAAAGGGATCCTTAACAAAAGGAATATAACCTAATTTTACTTTTATTGTAAATAGATAATTACATTGTTAGTTGTAGGTATGCAAAAAACTGTTTTCTTTAAAAAATAATCGAAAAATAAATACAATTTTGGGACAAAAGTTATCATTCATTTCCATCCACGACTGCATGAATTGGTAACGTAACTAGAATACGTTTAATTTATGAAATATATATATATAATATATAATAAATATAATATTTATTAATTCTGTTGACGTTATGTGGCGCTGAGTTTGTTGTTGACAAACATTAATATGTCGTAATACCTTGATAAAGGTTGGCGTTCAGCCAACTGAAATATTGGTAAAATAAATGATATCTTGATC
>CP092886.1:169181476-169232585 GCA_030710605.1 Cordylochernes scorpioides
CAATATATGCCTTTTAATTAAATATACATGTATCTATTATCATATTAAGTTGTCATATAAAATATTTATTTTCTAACAAAATGGGTTTCAGGATAGCATTTTATCGACTGATTTCACACTATTTCAAATTAGAAAATTACACTTTTGTTTTTCATAAAATATCTACAGGAAACACCACGTCATTGGTTTCTTTTCCAGATTCCTCAAGTATACTCAGGACTCCTCCACACCAATGATCAGGTAAATATATATCTAAAATACACGTACATTTTCAAAATATTTTGATTTTCAAACAGAAATAGTGTAGAATATTTTTCTCCTCATTATATAGTAGGCATTTAAAATATGTATAAGATAACATGTATATAAAAATGTATTTATTATTAAATTGTTAAGTGATAATCCTGTTGAAGGACTGACAAGTCCGAAAGCTTGAAAATAAAAGGTTGTCAAGAAACTTAACCCTGGAATCTTCATTTATTTTATAATATATCTAAAATATCATTGAATACATTCCGATGCTTGAATAGTGAACTATTTTGTTCAAAACACTTGAAATCGAAGTTTCAATCTGACAGACGAAAAATCAATTATCAATTTGTAGTCTAAGTCAGGGATTAGCAACCTGCGGCTCGCGAGCCATATGCGGCTCTTTGGATGTGAAGCTGCGTGTAGTACTCTCATGCGAGTACTATTTATTGTTGGCAAGAAAAATATCTTGTTTTTTAAAAACTTGGAGATTTTGTATATTGTAATTTTTGACTCTTCCAACTCAAATGATTGCCAACCCCTGGCCTAAGTAATTAAGAGAATCAGGGTGATGGATAATGTAAAAAAACATCACAAAATAACGTTATTAACATTGAATATAATGGATATGATTGCGATTGATTTGCTAATTCAAAAACAAATTTAATATCAGACTCAAAATATCTTGACCATTGATTTAATCTTAAATTGAGAATAGACGATATTATCATTTAGCAAGCTGTTACTGTGCATTATAGAACACTTGGGATCCCTTGCTTTAACTAACTCTCCATGTCTTGGCAGTATGAAAGGAAGTCCCGCAGAGGAAATTTGAATCATATACTTTACAACGACGTCTTGCTGTGGCCGGCATTCATGGGGGAAGATCCTCAACCTGCCCAGCACAAACCACAGGTAAGATTTCTCTTATTCATGATAAAATTGTGAAAAAAGACTTAAAATTACAAATATATTCTCACAATGAGTATCTTTTTTATTTAAAAAACGCTAGATTTCAAGTGTTAATCGCTCTTCAACGAGCTACAAATATATTCTCACAATGAGTATCTTTTTTATTTAAAAAACGCTACCTTTCAAGTAAGCCCGTTGAAGAGCGATTAACGCTTAAAAGCTAGCGTTTTTTAAATAAAAAATATATTCATTGTGAGAATATATTTGTAATTTTAAGATTTCTCTTAAAACATTGGTGATAAATCACAATCCACGAGAAATCATAAATAAAAATAATACTATTCTAATTCCATTATTATATTAATCTCATTATTCCATTCATTCCCAATATCTCAATAAGAGGCCAATAGGGAATATGTTAAAGTTATCTTAAGCCTATGCGGTCCTTTTGTGCAATCTTAAAATTTGAGGGAGAAGGTTTTAAGTCATATTTGAAAAGTTTCCTTTGAAATCATTTTACATTTCTTACTTCTACCAAATGGTAAGTCCATATTTTCAGAATTTAATGCTACCTTACCAAAATTTATTTAAGTTATGAGCTCCAAAAATGTTTTTTTTTTAAATTGACTCAAGACATTTCTCTTTAATTTTTATATTGGTTTTATATCTTCTTAAGTGACTTTTAAATTGAAAATTTGATGGAATTATATTATAATCAGCAGAGACATTTAAAATCAAAGTAAATACCAAAGACTTTTAATAGAATCTATGATAAACAAACAGCAAAAAAAGCATAAACAGATGCATTGAAATATCAGAAACATACGAAACAATATTGACAAATACTATCCCATAGATGTAGGCACTCTTCTATATATAACACTATAGTTGATGAATTTATTAAATTTAATTTGAAGTCTCGAGATATCGTTCAACCAGCACGTATCATCCACCATGCACGCATATTTTCAAAAAGTTGTTTTTTACACACAAAGAATGTAATATATTTTCTCTCTCTCTCCTAATACCATAAATATTTAAAATATTTAAATAATAATTTGTATATAAAAATAGTATTGATAATCAATTTATTAACGTGATACTCCTGTTAAAGAACTGACAAGTCCGAAAGCTTGAAAATAAAAGGTTGCACAAGAAACTTAGCCCTGGAAGCTTTATTTATTTTATAAAAACAAAATTATTGAAGCAATATATAAATATTCAGGAATATGAAATTATATATAATTAGGTTTTGAAAATAGAGCAATCCATACTTAATTCATTAGATAATAAAAGGCATATATTGGATTTAAAAAATATTTATTTAATATATATATCTATATTAATAAAATGGAAATTTCATAAGTGGACATCACTAAAAACTTTCGTTAAAATGCATCAATTTCAACCAAATTTTCAACATTTATGTAAAACGAGATGGAGCAGGTTTTGCTTAACATCAAAATATATTTCCTAGCATTAACATGCGTAACTTCGCTGTTATCGATTAAATACAAAAAAAAAATTATATATAAATACAAAATTAAATTTCAACAGAGTTAATTTTTTTACATACTAGCTAATAATCTCAATCTAAAAAATATTCAAAACAAGCAATTTTAAGATACACCATATGTAAAACAGTCGGCCAAGAAAACAACAACGATATTACATCTTTCTCACATATTCACACACAATCTTGATTAATAATTAAAACTAATCTTTAACATTGTTTATTATACTTCAACTTTTATTTCTACATTTGTTTTTAAATACCCAATTGTTTTATCATGTTTCTAATTTCGCCTAACAAATATACAAATTTATAGTGACCAACATATGCAAATTTTATCTTTGTTTTTATTTAACTTGATATCGTAAACATAACATCCATTGTAAGCATTTTTCTTTTCACCTTCCGTGGTTTCTCTTTTCTCTGATAGTTTTTAGGTGTAGTATATTTTCTTATTACTAGACTACAAACATTCCCTCGAGAAAAACCTGGGCGAAGCCGGGTACATCCGCTAGTATAAATATATATTTATTATATATATAAATATTTTTTAAATCCAATATATGCCTTTTATTATCTAATAATTAGGTTTCTACAAAACATTAGATATTGTGCCTCAGTCCCAATGTTCTTATTCTAAGTAATTTTCCATTGCCACTTTTGTATTGCTTAAGCCATTTACAGGAAATATGCTCATGATAACTCTGAGACTTGAAAGGCATTCCCTCGTTAAACATATCTGGCCAATGTAAACTCATGGATAAAAATTAAGTAGGTTGTACCTTTTAGCATGTATATCATTATTCAGACAATAACTCTGAAAGATATTACAGTGAAATTTATTGAAGGCACACGAGATAACCACGTGTAAACAAAATTGCTTCTTTCTCCTTAAAAAAAATATAGAAAACCGGAGACATCAAAGAATTTCCACTTCCTTAAGTTTTGTCTATGAGTGTATTTTCATTGTAAATCTCTCCTTATATCTTTCTTTACAATATTGTAAATTTTTGAATTAAAATTTCTATACAGGAAATAACCCAGCAATGACATTTTTATCCAGGAACCGACCCAAGAGACTGAGCCAGAGACCCGGCCGAGCCCAAACGGCCACACAATCGAAGCGGTAAATATTTATATTTTTAAAAAATTGGGTAAAAATAAAAATATTTTGTCTATACAAGGATTTTTTAAATACAGAACTCTTCATTTTAAATTTTCAATCTCAGTCTTAGCATCAAACTGGAAAAATTGTAACCTAAGGGAAAAAAAATTAATAGAGTGATAATTTTATACCAAAATTAAATACAATCGATCAGTAATGTTCAGTTTCTTGATCAAACGCTTAAAATACGTATCATTCTTTTGAAAATTAAACCATTTCTACTGCCCTTACTGCAATGGAAAAATTAATTGAAGGGCCTGGTTCATCAGTGGTGAACCCTCCTAGCGGTTTCGTCATCTAATCTACCATACCGCTGTTATATTGCATTTTTCTATCTTCCTTTTATAGTGATACTGATGCTAGACTCTTGGAATCAGTATCACTATAAAAGAAAGATCGAAAAATGCAATATAACAGCGGTATGGTAGATTAAACTGGCGAAACCGCTGGGAGGGTTCTCCACAGATGAGCCATGCCCTCCCATTAATTTTTCCATTGCAGTAAGGGTAGTAGAAATGGTTTAATTTTCGAAAGAATCATACGCATCTATAATATTATAGTTTCGAATTTTTATAACAGATGGCGCACTAATTCATCATAAAAATACGTATTCATTGTACAACCATAAATTAGGTTGCTCTTGGTTAACGGCACTTAATACATTTATTTTGAACTTGAACTATTCGTTGAAGTACAGTCGGCACTACCTGGCAAGGGCTAACAGCAAGACACATCTAGCTTTTATTGACCCAGTGAAACTTTTGTATTATCACTGGAAATAACACAACAATGAGAATTTATCCAGATCATGGCACAAGTAAGGGAGCCAGAAAGCCGGCCAATTATTAACCAGCGGGACAACTACATTATAAATATTTCTGTTAAAATAGTTGGATGTAGTTATAGTTTTGTGTCTGCCCAAATTATTTTTTAATCAGAACTCGTAATTTTAAAATTTCAATCTGATTCTCAGCATCAAGCCGAAAATTTTAACCAAAAAAAGACGAATAATAAAAATGATACTTGTAAAGGAAAGATGCACAAGACATCATCAATGCTAAAATTCTTATAAAATGCTTAAAAAGCGTAAAAACGTTTATATGTGAAATAAATAAAATGCCCAAAAAGGAAATGCGATGGGATAGGCTGGAATGACATGGGATTAGGGGAGGTCGAGCACTAACTTCTCAATGGCCTAGACCAGGGGTCTGCGGCTCTTTGAATGTGAAACTGCGGCTCTTTATATAGTTCTACATACGAAAATATTATTTATGCGAGTACAATTTATTATTGGCAAGAAAACATTTTGTGGCTCTTTAAAAACTTTGAAATTTTGTAAATTGTCTTTTTGACTCTCTTCTGACTCAAAGTTTGTCCATCCCTGGCCTAGACGATGTTATCAATTGAATGTACGGGTAAGACTCAGACCGACTCGAGGATGCCTCTAAGATCTATATCCGGGTCGTTTTTCCTCAAACACTACATGTGCAGCAGAGTCTGGTAGGTTGTTCATTTTTGTTTACGTTTGGGAGCTGAGTAGCTTATTTTGTTTAAAATGTCAGTTTGTTTTTTCGGAATGGAGGTTGGTTTCAAATTATCTGGAATAGAGACAAAAGAAATCTAGGAACTAGTGTTTTTCTGGATAGTGTGATTTAAGCAGCAAAGGCAAGGAGAACCCCTCCCTTCTAGACCCTTTCAAATCATATATAATATTTGAAAAAATATGCGATTATAATTTAAATGCGTAACTCTTAAAATTCAAAAATTGAGTTTAAATTTATATACATTTTATTTATATTAATTTTATCTTTCAATAAAATAATAAAAATAGACGAGATATATAATTTTATAATTTTAAACACATATATAATAGCTTCTCCAATTATTCTAAAGAGAAAGATAATGCTATGAACTCACACAAACAACACGTCTTATGTCCACATTGCTCCATAAAAAGATTGAAATTTTCTCTGGGTCTAGATTTCTATGCCCGGGCAGCCCACTGAGGACACAACAGCGCCCCTCCTTATAGGCCAGCCAGCCGTCTCAACTATGAGCCAGCCTATCCAAATGCCCGTTTCCAAGGTACCACTTGTTTATTTTTTTATTTTAAAATAGCCTTGTGTTAATATTTTTTTTTCTAAAAAAATATGTCCCTTACAAGGAAACAAAATGTATTTAAATATTCAATATATATATATTTAAATATATAAAAATACGAATTAAAATTGTAAGAAAAGTTGCTTAATCGATAATATTTGAAAAACATGTATTTTTTATATCACAAAATGTTTCTAATTCCATATTTCGTCGTAATAGCTTTAAAAATGTTTATTAAACATGAGTGAAATGTACATCAAAAATTGAAATATTTAAGAACGATTATTTCTCTCTTTCTTTTTCATATATTCTATTTAAAATCAACAATGAAATGGTCTTACAATATAATTATGTTAAATCCTTTATATAAAGGTGTGTCTGTGCCATAAAAGTGTGGGGCACCTTTCTCATCAAAAAGGATAAATATATATCATCCTTCTGAAACTTTATTTTAATATATTTTCTTTTATATTTGATTTGAAAAGGAAATATAGAATATTTCAACCTAACTAATAAGAAAAATGGGGGAATAATTATACCAGAAATGGCATAAGCCATCATATATATGGCGATTCCTTTTAAATAATTATTAACCAGCCAATTATTAACCAGCGGGACAACAGACCTGAAAAATAGTTCTATTAAAAGGTTGGGTGGGAATAAAGTTTTGTTTCTGCCCAAATTATTTTTCCATTCAGACTCGTAATTTCAAACTTTCAATTTAATGTTAACATCAAGCTGAAAATTTTTAGTCAAAGAAAGACGAATAATATAAATGATACTTATAACGATAGATGCACAAGACTTCATCAATGCTAAATTTCTTATGAAAGGCTTGAAAATCGTAAAAAACCTTTATATGTGAAATCAGAAAATTGCCCAAAATGCAAAAGCGATGGATTAGGCCGGAATGAAATGGGATTAGGGTAAAGTCGAGAACTAACTTCTCAGTGGCCTAGACGATGTTATCAATTGAATATACGGGTAAGGCGCAGACCGACTCGAGGATGCCTCTAAGATCTGTATCCGGGTCGTTTTTTCCTCAAATACTACATGTGCAGTAGAGTCTGGTAGGTGGTTTATGTTTGTTTACGTTTGGGAGCAGCAAGCTGAGTGGCATATTTTGTTCAAAGTTTTACGTTCTTTTTTGGTTTGGGGGTTAGTTTCAAATGCTCTGGAAGAGAAATAAAGAAAATGTTGGAACTAGTGTTTTTCTGGATGGTGATTTAAGTAGCAAAGTCAAAGAGAACCCCTCCTTTCTAGACCCTTTGAGATTATATATAATATTTGAAAAAATATACAATTATAATTTAAATGCGCATCTCTTAAAAGTAAAAAAATCGAGTTTTAATTTATATATATTTTATTTATATTATTTTTATCAGTTAATAAAATAAAAATAGACAAAAAACATAATTTTTTAAAATTTAAACACTTGAGCTTCACCAATTATTCTAAAGAGAAAGTTAGAGCTATGAACTGACACAAAAAACAAGTCTTATGTCCACATTGCTCCATCACAAAATTGAAATTTGCTCTGGGTCCAGATTTCTATGCCCGGGCAGCCCACTCACGGCCAAGGCGAAAGAACAGCGCCCCTCCTTATAGGCCAGCCAGCCGTGTCAACTATGAGCCAGCCTAATCAAATGCCCGCTTCTAAGGTACCACTTGTTTATTTGTTATATTAAATTAGCCTTGTGATCTTTTTTTTTCTAAACTAATTATTCATTAAATTTTATTTGAAAAGGAAATATAGAATATATCAACCTAATTAATAAGAAAAATGGGGGAAATGATTATACCAGAAATGGCACAAGCCATCAGCAATGTTTAGTTTCTAGATCAAGCGCTTAAAAAACGTAATCTAAAATTATACGCAAACTGACTTCGTACCAATACCCAAATAGCACAAACGGTGGGACACACAAAATTTCCCTCACTTTCCAGAATTGAATTTGAAATCACATAAATTTTATTTGTAGACCTGTGTTAAAAGCAAATCATAACATATCTACATAAAATTAAATTTCAAATATATGTATTTTTTAAATATCAATTTTCAATATATATCACATATAGGGTTTACAAACTAATATCACTCGGTTTCTCTCATTTAACCTATATAATTTTGTCCCTGCCGCGTGTCAACCTTTATTCCATTATCCTTTTTCCAATAAAAACTGCATGTTTTGGCCAGAAGTGATGTGTGATGGCACTAAGTCTTCCCTGTAAAAATAACATGAAAGATTTATTCAGGGAAACATTGATGCACTAACACACTTCTAATCATTGTCGAGGCCTGAATACTTGGGAGCTGCAGTAGGCCGGCCTGGGAATATGCTACGGCTCTTTTTCTCTGAAGCGGGTCCGCGATTTATTTATTACTTTCTTGAATAGTTTAAAATTCGAATTTGCGTTATATAATAATATAATTTAACACTAACATTAAGTTTTTTATTATCAAGTTATTATTTTAGGTTAAATACATTTTTATATACGTATCTATTATACCTGGGCCATCCAGCAACTTTTGTATCTCTACGGTAAGTAACCCACTAATGACCTTTTATCCAGATCCCGGGCCATGTAATGGTGGAGGGACAACGCCGGCCGATCCTAACAGCCATTACACCAAATCCGGTAAGTATTTCATTTTCAAAAGTGGATGGATATAAAGTTTTGTGTCTTCACAAAGATTTTATAATCAAATCTCTTCTCTTTTCAAATTTGTAATCTGGGTCACAGCATCAAGTTTATTATTTATAACCAAAGAAAGAAAAAGTGGGGTAAAAATATCTGAGAAAAAAATATCCACAACTTCGCCATTAAATGTTGCTGATGATTTGTGCCATCTATCAGATATGAAATTATATTGGTTTCTTTATCCAGATCCCTGACCGAGGAATAGAGATATGTCAAATAGGTCACATTTTTCATGTATATATATATAAATCTAATTGTTTGTTTTTTTATTTCCCCCTCCAAAACTACTGACTCACTTATAAAGACATTTTTCATGTAGGTAGCTGTGAAGATAGACTATAGAAGATCTTTAGAAATTAGCCCAATAACGAGGCAATTAGCATATTATGGCATATAAGATTTGATAAAAACAATAATAATTTAATATAATTCTATGATCATATAACAACTATTATTAATAGGAACAATAATACACACATTTATTATGAAATTAACATTTGTTATAATAAATTGGGTATATTTCTTTCAGACACAAATCTGGCGTAGCTAAATGAATTTACTGATATTTATATTTAAAAAGGTTCTTTGAATAAATTTCCGTGTTTGTGCACAATTTTTCTTCGAATATTTAGAACAAATTTTGCAGTCTAAGTTAAACTGGAAGTTTTTATAACAAAAGAATGATATCCCGAAAGGTATACGTAATTGCCTTCTTTTTTTTTATAAATATTTTTTTGCTATAATTAGATAAAATTAAAGTCGATTTTCAGTTGATATGTACACACAAAGATAGCAGAAACCATCGGAAATCTTCAGATGCATGTACTGTAAGAGAAATTGTATGATCCTGCAAGGCGATGATTATTAATGGTGCCACCGGTATACCAGCGTAGAAGAATTCAGACCGTGGCTTCAATACGGCAGGGAATAAGTAAAAATTCGGAAGCAGAGAGAAGTGTCTTGTAGGTCCTTCAAGGGTCATAATGCTTTTCCGATCCAGACGCTCTCTACTCTATACTGTACTCGTTTTGTTTGCTTTTTCGTTTATTTGTACCCAAAATTCGCACATTCTAAAAAACCTTTAGACCCTTTCAAATTATACATTATGTTTTACATACACTGCGTGACATTGAAAATGGAACACCAAGAAATAGTGGCCAGAAAGTGATGAAACTCGGCAGACATAGAGAGACAGGGACGAACAATAAGTGATCTTTATTTCAAAATGATAGCCATAATACAGAGCGAGAACGGCGTCGGCTTAGTAGCAGGTAGGACCACCGCGGACGGCGATGCACGCAGCAACACGTCTAGGTAGAGAGTCAATCAGAGTACGGATGGCGTCCTGAGGGATGGCTCTCCATTCCCTCTCAACCATTTGCCACAGTTCGTCTTCTGAACGCGGCTGTGGCAAGGCATGCAAACGGCGTCCAATGATGTCCCAGACGTGCTCGATTGGTGAGAGATCAAGAGAGTACGGTGGCCAGGGAAGCATCTGTACATCTTGCAGAGCTTGTTGGCTAATGCGAGCAGTGTGCGGTCGGGCGTTATCCTGCTGATAAAGGGCATTGGGTACCCCCTGAAGGTAGGGGAGTGTCACCGGTCGCAGCACATCATCAACGTATCGTTGGGCCGTCATAGTGCCCTGAATACGAAGTAAAGGTGACCTGGAATCATACGCGATTGCACCCCAAACCATGATTCCACGTTGTCGCACGGTGGGGCGTTCCACAATTGATGCCGGATTGGACCTTTCTCCACGTCGACGCCACACGCGTACACGGCGACTATCACTGGACAAGCAGAAACGCGACTCATCTGAGAACACGACCCTGTGCCATTCCGTCATCCACGTCGATCTAGCCCGGCACCATTCCAAACGTTGGCGCCTATTCGGTGGGGTCAATGGCAGTCTTCTTAGCGGACGGCATGAGTGCAAGCCATTAGCAAACAATCGACGGGAAATGGTTCTGGTCGAGATGGAATGATCTAGGGTGTCTTGCACATGTTGCAGGATGGCGGTACAAGTGGCTTGTGGGGCCGCCACTGCTTGTCGAAGGATACGCCGATCCACACGTGCTGACGTCACTCTGGTTGCACCGACATTCCTATAAATTGCCACATTTCCTTGTTCCAACCATCTTCTCCACAGTCGGTGCACCGTGGACGCACCAAGGTGTGTATCAGCTGCGATTTGACGTATGGACCAACCTGCCCTTTTCAGTCCGATCACCATCCCCCTCGTAAAAGCGTCTGTCTCCTTGAACTGCCTCCGTTTACGATGACCTGGCATTCTCTGTTATTACACGTGTCTTTTGACACAAGAATAAAATTTCTACAATGATTTTCCTTGAAGAAATAACGACACGAATACTGTCCTTTCTGCAAGTTCCTTCCCTTATATCTTACTCCATGTGTGCACGAGAGCTGCGCATTTTACATCATTTGCATAACTCGGTTAGGCGCGTCTACCCTGAAATTTGCATAATTTTCTGGTCACTATTTCTTGGCGTTCCATTTTCAATGTCACGCAGTGTATATGATTATATGATGCACTAGCGCGCCATCTGTTATCAAAAAATTCGAAACTATTTTAAAGACGTAAGATTCTTTTTTTACCTTACCCACCCTCTCATTCATTTTTCCGTTGCAGTAAGGGCAGTAGGAATTGTTTGATATAAAAAAGAATCTTACGCCTTTAAAATAGTTTCGAATTTTGATATATGATTATAATTGCAATGTGTATCTAATAAGAGTCAAAAATTAAGTTTTAAATCATATATTTTTTATTCATATTATAATCATCTCTCCCCCTTTATATATATAATAATTAAATTGAATATAGATTTTTAATTCTAAATGTTTAGCACTCAAGACTCTCCAATTATTCTCAAGAGAAAGTTTTTGCTATGAATTCAGACAAACAACAAATCTTATTTCAACATTGCTCCATCACAAAATTGAATTTTTCTCTGGGTCCAGCCTTCTGTGGCCGGGCAACACACTCATGGCCAAGGCGAAAGAAAGGTGTCCTTCCTTCTAAGCCAGCTATCCATCTCAGCTATAGACCAGAACACCCAAAGAACTGTTTATAAGGTAACAGGTGTTCATTTAAATCTTAAAAATACTCTTGTTATAATTTTTTATGAACTAATTATGCCTCTAATTCAAACAAAATTAAATAAATTTATTTTTAAAAATGTGAATGTATAATAAATACCTACAATTTGTTATATATAAATTGCTTAATCGGCACGTTATTTAAAGGAGACATATAATAATTCAAATATCCTAAAACGTTTGTCATAATGGCTTTAAAGGTTTCTACAACATGAGTGAACGGTCTTTATAACAAAAATAGAAATACACTCTATAATAAAACAATCGACGCTTCAAGAAAAAGTTGTCAGATTGAGACAAAAATTGGTGTGTGTGAAGAACATGTATAGGAGAAAAAAAAAAAGATTAAAATTTCAGAACAATTGATGGTTTTATTCCAAAGTTTGATCGTCACAAATTGAGAAAATCAATATGTTGTTGGACTCCCACTGGCCTTGATGCAGGGTGCCACCCGCCCGTCACAGACGGATAATGATTCTGAATGGTATTCTGTGGGATTTCTTGCCAAATTGTCTCCAACTGTCAGGCTAAATCGTCAACATTGTTTGCAATCGCCTTCCCATCACTTCCCAGATGTGCTCTATGGGTGAGAGATAAGGCGACCTTTCTGGCCACGGAGGAGTTCGGCAAAATTGAAGACGATACATAGTAACAGGTGCCGCAAATAGCCGGACAACATTTTGTTGAAAAGTAACCCCGGTAGATGTGAAATGGACGGCAACAAAACAGGCCGTAGAATGTCATCTATGTACCGTTAGGCTATCAGGGTGCCAGGAATGACTATGTGATCCTGCTATCAAATGAAATGGTACTCCAGATCAATACGCCCTGTTGTGCATCTTTGTAGTGTTAGAAAATAAGGCCAGGATCCACACGCTGTATGTGACGTCTTCAGACACGTTTGCGACGGTCGTCATGACACAGTAAGAAACTGTACTCGTCACTAAAAACTATACGTCCCCAGTCAGTGCAGTTCCAAGTTGATCGCTCCCTACACCACTATAGTCAAACTTGTCGGTGAACGGGTGTGAGGGGTAGGCATCGTAACGGTCGACGAGCTATTATATTTCGCTCTCTCAGTCGACTGTTGATGGTCATTTTTGACAAGAGTGTCAGGTCACACGTTGGGTGGTAGATAACGTCGAATCCGGTGCTACAACAGCCGTTCTGCGACAATCGCTCTGTCTTCCCTTTCTGTTGTGTCCCTTGGTCTACCGCTGCCGTACTGGCATTGCATCCTTCTGTTTGTGACCCACTTTTGCCAACATCGCCTAAAACCTGCACTACTTTGACATAAACGTCGCCCTTATAGTCTAACTGACCAATAAAGCAGCTTTCAATCCAATGGTACGAACTATTTCGAACTCTGACATATGTTTGGTAATGGGCATGAATCTTTTGGCGAGACATTGATACAGTAGAAATAGGCTTACTGCAAAAATATTAAACAGAAATTTTAAATCAGCTCGTCGCGCCGAATATTGAGTCTAGAATATTCGTGCTAGATGCGCAGTTCAGATACTCTGGAACTCTTCCTTTCTACAAATAGGCCCCCAAATTGCAATCATTTTCATGTTTGGTCGAAAGATATTTGTATTTATATTTTCACATAAATCGAACAACCCCTTCTTGATGCGTCGAAATTTTTGTTATGGGTCTATTTCAGAGAGAATTCATTTTTTAAAATATAAAACGTTTATATAACGCTTACCCCCATCATATATATCGTGTGTTATAAAAGTGGCACCTCTTCCTTTAAAAAGGAGACATAAATATCATCCTTCCGCAACACTTTATGTTATATTTAAAACTATTTTAAATATATATAATTTTAAAATGAAAATATCGAAAATTTTAACCTAATTAAGAAGAATATAGGGTAATCACATTATACCTGAAATGGCACAAGCTATCAACCGTGATCCAAATTTGTATGCAAACTGACTTCGTACAAATGCTCAAATTGAAAGGGCGATGGGAAGCCCAAATTCTCCTCTCCTTCCAGAACAAAATTTTAAATACAAATAAACTTGATTTGTAGACCTGTTAATCAACTTACAATATTAACATAAATGAATCATTCGAATCGTTCTAATTAATTTCATGTAACATGGTATTCAACGACGCTTATATATAACATATTGGGTTCACCAACCTAATCTACCCATGTTCCCCTCTTTAATATATATAATATTTTTCTGTCGAGTGTCAACCCTTATTCCATGATCCTTTGTTTCAAGTAAGACTCCATGTCTTGGAAGTTTGCGATCAACTTCAGCCAAGATAATCTCTGAGAACTTTTGACCAAAGACGCTTCAGTGTGGCTTGCAGCAATAAGTGAAGACTCCCAGCCTTCCTAGCAAAAACAACATGAAATATACATTGAAGAAAACGCTGATAAATTACCAAACTACTAAATCATTGTCGAGGCCTGAGTACTTGGAGCTGCAGTAATAGGCCGGCCTGGGAATATGCTACGGCTCTTCTTCTCCAACTCGGGTCCGCGATTCATTTTTACTTTCTTTAAATAATTAAAATTCAGAATTTTGGGATATAATTTAAAAAATTAACATTAAACATTTTAAAACAAAATTAATCAAGTTAGTATTCTCACATAAATAAATTTGTATATAAATACATATCTATTAAACCTGGGCCATCCAGACTCGGTGCTCTGAAATGTTTACTCTACGTAACATCCAGCAAATTTTGTATTACTACGGTAAGTAACCCACTAATGACTTTATCCAGATCCCGGGCCATGTAATGGTGGAGGGACAACGCCGGCCGATCCTAACCACCATTACAACAAAACCAGTAAGTATTTCATTTTTATAAGTTGATGGATATAAAGTTTTGTGTCTTCACAAAGATTTTATAATCAAACCTTTAATTTACACTTGTAATCATAGTCGTAGCGTCAAGCTCAATATTTATAACCTGAAAATATCGCTGATAGTTTGCGCCATCTATCAGATATAACATTATTGATTTCTTTATCCAGATCCCTGACCGAGGAATAGATCTAGAGAGACGTGTCAAATAGGTTACAACACAGAACATATAAAAAAAAATGAAATTCTAGGTAATTATTTTACTTTTCCCCTTCAAAGATTTCTCTCTCCCTATTGAATCAATTATAAAGAATTTTACATGTAAGTAGGTGAACATAGGCTATAGAAGTCCAATAGAAATTAGCCCAATAACGAAACAAGTGTAGAAAATGATTGAGAGGATCAATTCTATCAGCATATAATAACAATTAATAATTGTGAAACAAAATTAATTTTATTTTAAATTTAACATTATTTATAATAATCTTCTTTGATTAAATTTCATTCAGATACAAGCCGGGCAAAGGTCAGTGAATTGACTGATATTTCATTGAATAAATTTCTGTGTTAATACATTTCTTTTATTGATTGAATTGATACTTTTGGCTATGCCTGGTGTAACCAGTTATGAGAAGGAATCGCCCTCCTGTCAAGATAGGTTTAAATGTTGGCAAATGGCCTGTTGGGAAGTGCCCCTAAAGAAGTCTTGGCTAATCTACAGCCACGGTATCACTTGTGGACGAGGGTACAATCCTCAAGGTTTTGGACAAGCCCATCAACAACCATTCTCCACGAAATTCCAGGGTATGAAATAAGACTTATCCAGCCCATTAAAGACTGAGAAATTTACCTTAATGGACGAAGAGCAGTGGGTCACCTTCGCTATCGTAGCCCCAGGGAGTGCTTGGGTAGCTAAGAGAGACTGGAATGACTGCAGGGGGCGGAGTCCGGAGTGTTGAAGTTCACCTTAAAAGAGGCAGACGAGATGCAGAATATTTTAAGACTTGTGGAATACCAGATTGGAGGCTACACACAGATTGCCATTCAGGGCACTGTATAAAATCAGATGTCTTTATAATTAAGAGAGTCGGGGACAATATTTTGAGTTGTCCAGACGTTGTCAGGCATGGAATGTAAATCATAGATCACCTTGAGTATGTCCCTAAGATTTTTTCTGCGTTAGTTTTTTCAAACACTTCATTCCCATCATGCTGGTATAGATGGCTCATGTGTAGATTGCGTTTGTAAGCAGCAGACTGGGCTACTTATATTTTTGAATGTTTTTGGTTCTGTTTGGAGGTTTGTTTCAATTTTTCTGGAAGAGGCGGAAAGGAAATCTGGAAACTAATGTATTTGTAGATAGTGATACAAATAACAAAGGCGATCAAATCGCATTTCGTCTTGGTTTCAGATTTATTGAGGATGTTATGAGGTGAGGTGGTAGATGTGCATTTGGTGGCTTGGAAGGATAAGGGGGTCTTAAGAGAAAATTTATCTTCAAAAGTTGATCTAGGTCCGTGACCTCCGTTTACAGGTATGAGATGAGGCGCAGGATACATTCCTATCTTTTCGCCAGTCCTGAAAGAAGAAGGTGCAGATCAGGATGTCTAAACCTGCATTTTTCGAGAAAGGTAATGCTTCTATGGATGAAATTGTTTATTGTGCGATAATGTGATTCTCTGATTTTGATTAAATCCGGTTGATTAAATGCAGAGCTTCTATAGTGCGGACCGGGAGTAGTGTTGTATGTTGGCTTGATTGGCACAGATCGGGTGCTAGTATGGAAGGCCTGAGATTGTGGCGCGTATGATCTTGCAGGATGACAATTCTTGATGGTGAAATCAGCAAGGAAATGGAAACTGTCGCAGGTATAACAGCGTAGAAAAAGCCAGACAGTGGCTACAATATCGCAGGGAAGTAGCTAAAAGTGCGGAAGTAGCAAGAGGGATCAGGAGTATAGAGAATTGTCTTGCTTGGTCTCCAAGGCTAGAATGTTTCATTGAAAAGCTCAATTGTTAATGTTTTTCTCATTCAGAGGAACCTCTAGAACATGTCTAATTTAATATATTATTTTTAATATACACGTTACATATAGTCGTGTAAGGTGTATCTATTAAAATTCAAAAATTGAGTTTCAATTTATATCTTCATTTATATTGATTATGCGCGTTTATATAAATTAATTTTAAAAAGAGACACTATTAATTTAATTTTAGTTGTTGATACTTGAGTCTCACCGAATATTCTAAAGGGAAAGTTAGTGCTAGGAACTTACACAAACAACACGTCTTATGTCCACATTGCTCCATCACAAAATTAAAATTGGCTCTGGGTCCAGCGTCCTGTTCCCGGGCAGCACACTCACGGCCAAGGCGGAAGAACAGCGCCCCTCCTTATAGGCCAGCCAGCCGTCTCAACTATAAGCCAGCCTATCCAAATGCCCGCTTCTAAGGTACCTACCACTTGTTTTTTTTTTTTGTTATTTCAAAATAGCCTTGTTTCTCTTATTCTTTCTAAACAAAATTTTGCCCCTATATAAAACAAAATTTAAACATTTTATTCAAAGTTTAAAGGTATAATAAATGCAATTTTTATTATCGTAAATTGCCTTTTAGATGTCGTTTAAAGAACTTGAATACTTTTAAAATTGAAAAGCGTTTTAATTGAATCATTCGCGTCATAATGGCATTAAAACTGTTTCTAAAACATGAGTGAGCCGCCGTATATCAAAAATATAAATATTTCTCTTTACATAACACAAAAACAGCATAATTATGTTAACTCTTATATATATATAAAACCCACCAACCCAACACAACAACACACAACACAACATTAAGAATATTTAAAATTTTATATATTTGTTAGTTGAGAGATTTAAGAATCAAATGTTTGTTATATATATATTATATAATCTAAAAATTCAAATATTTCTATATTTAAAAAAATATATATATTATTTTTATTCATTGATATTTTTACTTTTGTTATCATCGTTTTGAGAACGACTTTCAGTTTTTGTTGTACAGTTTTGTTGTAAATATGCGTAGTTAGCATATCTATCGTTTTAAATCACTAATATAGGATTAATTCTTTTATAAATTATATATAATGTGAAAATAACTAATGTGTAATCTTTCCTCAAGTAATTGACGGTATATATTTATATTTTTCTTATCACGACTGCACCTCAACCCTTTCTCTAACAACAAATAATTATATTCATAACATATATATAATATAAATAGATAGTAGGATAAAATAGGATAAAAAATAATACTCCAGGAAAGCTTCGTCTATTAAACGTCATGGGCTGATTTTTTCGCTTTATATCCTTCTATTTATTTATAATATTTATATATGAAACAAACCTCTCTTATGCTCAAATCAATTACCAAATATATAAAATTTGAAATTTTCTTAATGGGGTATTATTTAACACATAGAATTATATATAGCTTTCTGTGCTGACTCAATGTTTAAACTATACTTTATTTTCAAAATCTATGAAATATTATATATATATTTCTTAGCTTCTTCCCTATGGGAGCTGTGACCCACAGCTAGCAATTATTGTAGATACTGACATGGATCTGACGTGCTTCTGCCAAGGATTCCATCGAAGTCTTGGAACTTTGTCCCTAGTACCTTTGCGTCCTTTTTCTTGCGGCGTGAAGAGCGTTTTTGTCGTCGTATCGTCTATAGGGACATCGTCATCTTCGAGGGAAGTCTTGGCTTCAGCACGGCGGTGGAATCCTGGAGTCAGTCTCCGAAAATGTAGATCACAACACCCATGGCTTCAAGGTTTTCTCGGCGGTCTTCAGTTTGTCCTTCCTAACTTACCTAGCATCTCCACCAAAATGCCACGTGGAAAATTAGGGAAGAGAAAACTTCAGGAGGAGACAACAATTTATTTCAGGCAAGAACAAACTATGAATGGTAAACAAAAGATATGCCACGAGTGAAATTTACAGAGTAGCAAAATATAAACATGAAAAAATGACCACTCTGTTAATAAAAATAATAATATTTGAGTGATTTTGTTGAGGATAGGACGATGATAGGAGAAATATGAAATGAAAGGAAGTGTTTCTGCTGTAATGTGTCTTGCGAAAGTCAAGTCGATAGTTGTTCCTTTTAACGTAGTTGACTTAGAAACGTTTGATACGCAATCAAGATTATACGTATTTTTCATGAATTTAAGAAACGAGTTGTCAGGCTTTACGTTTTTGTTAAAATCACCACACAGAAGAATCGGTATACTAGAATCAACTTGCACGAACGGTGGCACGTACTGGCTGTTGTGAATGTACGGACCGAGTCCTTGCCATAGTAACATTCCAATATCCTGCATACTAGCTCCTGGATGAATATATACAGCACCGAGTATAAACTTGAAGCTAGTATTAGCGGCGAAGCAAGTAACTTCAGTCATGCACATGTCACCCTTGGTTTTAATGACACGAGTTACGTCTGTAATCGCAACTTGGAACACTTCCGCCGTAGATGTCGATGATAATTTACGATAGATCGCCACTCCACCAGCCGCGTTGGTATTTGAAAATCAAAACACTTATTCAGATCGAAGGTTCAAATTTTTGCTAAATAAATTTGAAATTAAATAAAATTTGTAATTGTAAATGATGAAGTTGAAAATTAAAACATTTACTTAAATTAGATGTTAAAATTCTTGCTCAACACAGTTTAAATAAAGTTTTCTTATATCTGCCACTTTTTCTTAATATTTGTAAGTTTAAAGAATCAATTCGAAAATCAAAACATTTATTCAGATCGAAGGTTCAAATTTTTGCTAAATGAATTTGAAACTATTTAAAATTTGTAAAATAATAATTAATTAATTAATTAATTTTAAACTAATAATTTACTTAACACTATCAACATTTATCAATAGTATGACATAACCTATAAACTCAGTTTCTCAACTTTTGTGTCAATCTAACAATTAATCAATCAATCATAGTTTACGATAATGAAATATCAGTGTACAATTATTTACCTTTATTGTTGTAGTTGTTGTAAATGACGAATCTAAGCACTCCACATTTTCACTACAGACACAGCTGACGATACTTTAACCACACGTGTGAACTTGTATTATGACGCTTTCTTGTTTTTCCAACGCCAAGAACGTTCGAGAAAGACAAAGACAGAGACAAGCATGCGCCGATTCAATGCGCCTAATTCTCTAGCGCTGCGCGCGCAGCACTCTCGTTCGATGACTCATCGTAACGTTACCGGGCGTTACACTTTTTCATAAGTAACTCCCAGCCGCAACCTAATTTAAGACGTTGTCACGTCAATAATAAATAGATTGATACAATATATTACTCTATATAATTACTCTAAAATATATATGGTGTATATATGTTATAAAATGTCATAATGGGAAGTAAAACAACAATGCCTTTTTATCCAGATCCCGGCCCAAGTAATAGAGGGAGATCGTGGACCTATCCTAACCATCAATACAACAAACTTGGTAAATATTTATATGAAAAAAAGTTGTGTAGGAATAAGGTTTTTTTTTTTTTTTGTTCCTAAACTACGTTTTTATTCAAAATCTGTTGGCCAGATTTTCATTTAGGGTAATGCATAGGGTTGAGATGTATTTGGGAATGGAAGAGTTGGGCATCAACTTCTCAGTGGCACAGACCTTTCAAGGCATATAAAGTAAAGCAAAGAACAACTTGAGTACGTCTCTAAGATATGTTTCTGGGTCGGTTTTTGTTCTTGGTTTCAGGTTTGGTGGGGATAGTTTTAATTTTATTGTTAAAAGTGCAGGGGTGGTTTGGAATGAGGAAAAGGCTTTGAATGTAAAAACCCTCTCTGAAGCTGGTTACAGTCTGCGACCTCCGTTTTTAAGTATTAGATAAGGGCAGAATACTTTTCTGTTACGCTTCTCCATCAATCTTAAAACGGTGACCTGGAGATTATAAACGCTGAATCTTTATTATTTTAAAGCAGGCTGATGCATAAATAAATGAAATTGCAAAAAGACACTTGAAGTTACAGCGCATGAGTTTCTTTTCAATGAAAAATCAAAACTTTATTTCAAGGTGAAATAATGATTATTTCTAATCTTTTTGTATGAGGTATGAAAGGGTGAATTATGAAGAGTAATGATGAACGGAAAAATAAAGTGTCCAGGGATGGGATAATGTGGTGTTCTGAAATTTGATAAAATTCTGTTGAGTACAATCCAGAGCTTCCATAGTGTCGTGACTAGGAAGAGTGCTGTATGTCGGCGTAAATGGCACGAATACGGAGCGAGTATGGAAGACGCTTTGGTTCAAAGACCTAAGATTGTGGCGCGTATTATCCTGCAAGATGATTATTGGTTACAGAAGCAGCCACTTGTATAACAGCGTATAATAATCCAGAAAGTGGCTACAATATCGCAGAGATTCAGCTAAAAATGCGGAAACAGCGATAGAGAACAGGAGCAGAGAGCACTGTCTTGCCTGGCCTTAAAGGGTCAAAATGCTTTATTGGTCTGAAGGCGCTCTATCTATTTCTGTACTAGCTTTGTTTGCTTTCGTATATTTTACCCAAAAGAGAGTTTTGCCCATTCCAAGAAATCTCTAGACCCTGTCAAATTATATATTTGTAAGGTGCATCTATTAAGAGTCAAGAAAATGAATTTCAATTTATATCTTTAAATCATACTAATTATGCGTTTATAAAATAGTAAGATAGAATATATATTCATTTGTATATATATATGTTAAATAAATAAAATAAAATTGCTATATTCGATATATTTCAATAAAAGTTAAACACTCACCTATTATTCTCAAAATAAACTTAGTGCTATTATCTAACACAAGAAATATAAATATTGTCCACATTTTTCTATCACAAAATTGAGGTTCACTCTGGGTACAGCGTTCTGTGCCCGGGCAGCCAACTAACGGCCAAGGCGGTGGAACAGCGCTCCTCCTTCTAGACCAACCATCCACCTCAAGTATGAACCAACCTACCCAACAGCCCGTTTATAAGGTACCACTTGTTCATTTCTAATTTTGAAATCGCCTTGTTCTTATTATATTCTCTAAACTGATTTATGTAGAACGACATTTGAAAATTATCCCGCATGTGTTTCTTTTGAACGAAAAATTGAAATTTATTTTAAGGAGAAATAACGATTATTTCTAACCTTAGAGATGAAGTATGAAAGGATGAATTGTGAAATTTTCCGTTTATCATTACTTTTCACAATTCATCCTTTCATACTTCATCCCTAAGGTTAGAAATAATCGTTATTTCTCCCTAAAATAATTTTCGATTTTTCGTTCAAAAGAAACACATGCAGGATAATTTACAAATGTCGTTCTACAATAATAAGCCGAATTATATTGTATTATAAATTACTGATTTATGTCCCTATATATAAAACTGAAGCAAAATTGAACCATTTTATAATCAATGTAAATGCATAATGAATACAATTTATGATCTTATTTTGCTTTTTAGAGATGTAATTCAAGGAACATGTTTTTATTTAAATATAAAGCGTTTCTAAATGCATCATTCATCTAAACACCATTAGTGTTTGTGAAAATGAGTAAGCCTTCTTTATATCAAAAAAAGATATTTTAGAGCGATTTCATCCCTCTCTTCAGAATTTCTAACAATATAATGAAATGGTCTTAACAATATAATTAAGGTAACTCACCCCCCCCCCCCCCCTCCATTATACACAGATGAACAAAACTTAAAGAAGTTGAATTCCTTTTCGTCGGTCGTATGGTTTTTTTTTATGGAGACAAAAGCAATTTTGTTCACACTTGGTTATCTCTTGTGTCTTCACTAAACGTCACTGTATACCAAATATCTATCAGAGTTTTTTTTTTTTGAAATCCCGTTATGCATGTTAAAAGGTACAACTTTCTTAAGTTTTGTCCATGAGTGTAAAATATGATAACGCATTATCCTGTTTAACAAAGAGTTTAAAAGTAGTGAAAAAGAATAGATCAGGGTGATAAAGTATATAATACAAATATATCTCAATATCGTGCAACTGAGTGTTGATGATGCCACACTACCATCTATCGAAAATACAACATCTATCTGTTGATTTTATTTTTGATGATTTAGTCTATATTTGATGTATTTTGCATTGGAAAATCATCAATATTCAGTTTCGCGATCAAAAGATGTCCTTTCATAAATGATTTTAATTGTATATAACAGTTTAATAGCGGGATTAAAAAGCCATCGCACAAGGATAATTTTGCATTATTTTATTATGTTGTTACGGCCTCTCTGAGGTAGTTCGCTGCTTTGAGTGAATGACGGCTCAATATCACCCCGAGGGTTCGGTACAGGATAGTATTAAAATTATAATGATTTTTCACAACCAAAACTAGAAATGGCATAAAAGAGGGTTAAGGACAATATATTAGAACTCGCCTTCAACCTCCGTCGTTGATCTCACGTGATTAGTTGTTAGTTGTTAAGGAAGTATTACTTCCTCCCGTACCATGGCTGTTTCCTAGTTTTGTGTAACTCCACGAATTGTATCACGCCGTCCTTGATTTTATATTTATATCCTTTTTATATTAATTATGTAAATTCGAAACTATTATAGACGCCTATGATTCTTTTAAAAATAAAACAATTTCTACTGCCCTTACTGCAATGGAAAAATTAATGGGAGTGCCTGGATCATCAGTGGTGAACCCTCCCAGCGGGAGGTTACTGCAGTAAGGGCAGTAGAAATTATTTTATTTTTTAAAGAATCATACGTGTCTTTAATGGTTTCGAATCTTCATAACAGATGACGCGCTAATGCATCATAATATTAATTATGCGTTTAGAAAATGATAAAAATATAGACTATATATATATGTCAATAATATCAACAATTAAACACTCTCGACCCTCATCAATTATTCTAAAGAGATAGAAAGATAGTACTATGAACTGATACAAGCAACACGTATTTTATGCCCATATTGCAGGTCTTATGTCTACATCACAAAATTGAAATTTGCTCTGGGTCCAGCGTTCTGTGTCCGGGAAGAAAACTCATGGCCTTGGCAAAACAACAGCGCCCTTCAATCCCAAATCCTCGTCCCCTGCAATTAGACAACCTGGACGAAAGCGCAATAAAAGGGTATTGCTTGTTCATTTATAATTTTAATATATATATTTTTTTCTAACCCAAATTCTGCCCACAAACAAAATTGAACCATTTTACTCTGAATGTAAAAGTACGATAGATTAATTTTATTATAGAGATTTGGTTATTATATTATAATACTTTTAAAGAACAAATATTTCTCTGTATACATATATCCCAAGAACATTTCTCATTACAACATAATTCTTTGTAATCACATCAAAAGTGTTTCTCGAACATGAACCAGCCTTATGTATTATTGAATGAAAAACCTTTTAGAGAGCGATTATTTCTTTTTTTTTAATAAAATAACTTTAGGCTAACAATGAAATCACCGTAACAATGTGATCACGTTAACTAAGATGAAACTTGAAACTGATATTAATATTAAAGAATGACAAAGAGAGAGAGAGAAGAATCAACAGAAAAATCTCTTGCAATAATAGTTTGTCTTTGATTCTCTCATAATTGAATCATTTATAAAAATATAAAACTTCGACTCAAGCGCTTAGAAGAAACTAAATGAAGTATTCCATTCTAAAGGATCCGCAACTAAAGTATCTCTAACCAAGCAATTGGTGCATTTGAAAATGAAGTCAAATGAGAGCATGCAAGAATACCTCAATCAATTTACAATTGTAGCAGGTAAACTACTTGCCTTCAAGTGCCAGAGGACTTTCTATTTTTCTAATTTACAGTTTGAAAAAGCGGTACGATGGCTTCAGGTCAGCAATCGAGACGATTTGTCAGACCTTGAAGTTCTCAAAGTAAAAAAAAAATAGAGACTAAGCGCAACCTGGAAGTATCAGGGGCAGCGAAACTAAGGCCTTTTCTGAAATACTGGAGAGAGGGAAAGTAAGTTAAAATCCCTTGAAATAAATAGAGAAAATATTATGTAAGTTAATTTGGCATACTAGTGGACGAAAGAGCAAAAATGGAAGAAGGGAAAAGGAATAAATCCTTGAAATAAAATTATAGAATCACTGGGTATTCCAAATTAAGTCCATGACTCGAATGAGTGGTGCCTGCATAATAGTGATATGGCTCACATGTGCAGCTAGAAAAAGATTTTTATAAGCGTTAGAGATATACGCCGCCGAAGAAGATAAAGATTGCTAATGACCAGTGTATAAAACCCATAGTAGAAGATGACCACCCATACCCTGCACTCTTTTCCAAACTCAGGCGCGCTTGGGAGGTTTCGCATTATACGGAGGAAATTTGATTTGGGTATTTTTTAAGTTGGGTCTTTTTATTTAAATTTCTATTTAAGTTTTTCTAGGGATTCACAATATATTTTCTTGTGGTTAGAAGAATTTCTTTCAAGAGTGTCCATGAATATCAGCTCTTCTTGGTCTTAAAAGTAAGAAACTGTTTTTTTGTCCTTGGAAAGGGAAAGCCTTGTTTTTTCTTTCCTGGCGATGTTACATGGTTTCATTGCATTGCCTGGCGCTTTGAAGAAGGATCATAATGTTAAATCCAAGTTTCATCACATGTTATCAAACCTTCAAACACCCGAGAAGGTTCTCCAGAAAAGGTCTCTATGAGGTCTCTAGACAAATATCTTTTCAAATTTGCATCATTTCTCGTGTTAGAAGTGTTGGCACCCATTTTGAGCATAAATTTCGATATCTAAGATTATTAATAAGTTAGAGAATAATTCTTCTTTGTACAGGGAAAGTGTTCCCAATATTTGATAAGTCATCATTGTCCGGTTATTATTAATCAATTCCTTAGTTAAAGCCAAATTTAGTCCATCACTACAGAGGTTGATCTACCTGGCCTTTCTTTATCACTAATATCAAAATCAACAGTTTGGAAGCGCTTAATCCATCTTTGTATTGTGCTTCTATCCATGGCTCCATACACAGACTTCGAGTGATTTACAGAGGCTGAAATGTCTCCAGACTTAAACAGGAACTCCATCATACCAACTGTTGCCGAATTCTTGTGTGTACCTTTTTTAAGGCTGCATACCTAAGAAACATACAAAATATGTTTCAATTCTATTCGCAGATATAAAAAGTGGAATGTGTGTATTTAATGAGAAAACATATAGTTTTATGATAAATAATTTAAATATTTTCTATAAGTCGTTGTGCACATTACTTATTGACCGACCCTTGTACATACATACTTTTTAATTTTATATGAGTGAAAAAAATCACTAATTATACTTTCTCACATTTCTCTCTTTCTTACCTAAAGTATTTTTAAAATTTACTTGTAGTTGTGTGCCTTGCTGTGAATCTGCCTCTATATACATTTGTACTCACTAGGAGTGTACGTTGTATTTGACGTATATATCTCTTCTTCCTGCTCTCAGCTCTTCACGTTATCTCCACGTGCACGCCCTCACACAATGCTGTGATATGTTGTCAAGACCCCCGGATCTGGGTCATCACCGATAGACCAACCTTTTGCCCACTATAAATGTCATCCGAACACGCTATAAAAACTTTCTGATAGATGAAATCTCCAATATGTTCAACACTTTCACCTAGAAACTAAGACCGCGTATAGAAGAAGTATCATTGAATATGCTATCAAATCTACACATCAAACCTTCTTAATATCATGTGGTAGATATAACATGTGGTTAAACTTAAAACTCCGATAGAGAAAAGTAATACTCGTAGGTATAATGCGTTACGTGCCTCATTTGACCCATAACAGCTTCCTACAGGAATATCTAAACAGAAATAATCTATAAGCGTGACATATCCTCAGGGGAAGGATGGTTTTCATGTATCAAAAGAGTCTAATTTCCCATTAAATATACATTAAAAAGGACATTCTATCTACCACTCCAATATAAAAACTAAAGGTGATAATAAGGTATGATCCCCAACATCATTTTTTGCAAATTCTGACAAATACAAAGCTGTATACCATACTATATTCCATTTCTAGTTTGTCGTGAGTTTGAACGATATCGTGTTGTGATTGCAGAAGCTCCCCAGATTTATTGAATTCCTAATGTTTCACTTGGCTTCCAAAACATTTGGCGAAAATCTCGAATGGGTGCCTAGCTACGAGAACTTCATTTTTTCAGTGAGGCTGCCGAAGTTCAGCCACTACGATTTCAAAGTCGACGACTACGCTTTGTTTATGGTAAATCACATCCTTTTCCTTTTCATTTTTAAGCTAAAAAGCGCTGCTCTCTTTAATAAAAATTACATCAAATCATACCTTATTTATTATTCTTTCTGAATATAGAGCAATCCATAATACATTTATATTTTAAAAATAAGGCCTATTTTGGATTTTAATACGATTATTTATTAATCCGATATTTCGATGGATCAATCTTCCATCTTTTACGAGGTGTTTTGCCGTGAAACACGCAGCAGGTCGCGTGCCCCAGGTGAGCCACTAGACGTCTTCCAAGCTTATTGGGCGATAAACCATCTAATATATACATTCTAAACAGAGTAAATATAATCAAAAGAAAAAAGTGATATATGTAAATAACTATTGAAAATTAAGAGATATCGAATTAATTACACAAATAAAATATCATAAAAATTGAAATAACTGTGAAATAAATATACAAATAATAGTAATAAATATCCGATTAAAAATGAAATAAAATAAACATGTAAATAGCATAATCATCTAAGAGGTTCTAAACTGAGTATATACATCTGGCAAGTCAATTTTTCTATTGATACTATTTTTATTTTCTAATGAGCTCCAGCTTTCTAAAAGCTTTCCCCGTCACCCTGATACAAAACAAATCTACAAGCCAGAAGATAGAGCGAATGTGGTTTATAAAATACCATGCAAATCCTGCCAGGCAATATACATAGGAGAAACCAGCAAACCTTTATCTGAAAGAATTAACCAGCACAAATCCGCACTAAAGCACCATAACCCGACATCCCTACTGGTAGATCATGCATTCAACAATAGTCACACTCTAGACTTCGATCACACATCTATAATACATCAAAACATCAAAGAAAAACATTGCCGTTTATTTTTAGAAAGCTGGAGCTCATTAGAAAATAAAAATAGTATCAATAGAAAAATTGACTTGCCAGATGTATATACTCAGTTTAGAACCTCTTAGATGATTATGCTATTTACATGTTTATTTTATTTCATTTTTAATCGGATATTTATTACTATTATTTGTATATTTATTTCACAGTTATTTCAATTTTTATGATATTTTATTTGTTTAATTAATTCGATATCTCTTAATTTTCAATAGTTATTTACATATATAACTTTTTTCTTTTGATTATATTTACTCTGTTTAGAATGTATATATTAGATGGTTTATCGCCCAATAAGCTTGGAAGACGTCTAGTGGCTCACCTGGGGCACGTGACCTGCTGCGTGCTTCACAGCAAAACACCTTGTAAAAGATGGAAGATCGATCCATCGAAATATCGGATTAATAAATAATCGTATTAAAATCCAAAATAGGCCTTATTTTTAAAATTATTATTCTTTGTGCAGACCGTGCAATTTTATATATAAAATTATGTCACAAAACAGACTTTGACAAATTAAGAGAATTAAGCCAAGCTGTGGTGTATACCACATTTGTATTAAAGAGAGAAGCGATCTTTTGCTAATGTATATATATCATCTTCCTATAATTTTACAAAATTATAGCATATTGAAAAGAAGCGATCCATTTTAAGTAAACTAATTAATAAATGAGTTTGATGAATCACAAATTCAAAATCAGAAGTTGAAATATTTACTCGTAGAAAAAATGGAGCTGCTATCCTGAGATATACGTATATTGAACAGCGAAGATGAACTTTTAAAACTAAATTGTTTGGTTCCATACATTTTTATGTGGAATTTTTAAATTTTGCTCTTTACTAATAATACACAATTTTATATGCTGGTATATATTTCAAAATTATATATACTTTTATAATTTTAAAATTTATAAAATAATGTATATATAAAAATTAGTATTTCACACATATAAAGAAATATATATTGTAACATGACAATTTTTATAACGTAAAAAGCAATAAAACATTAAAAGCTATTAAAAGTAAATATTATTCTATTCTGAACTCTATCACATACACAATTAAAAAATTTAACATACAATATATTTAGATATCTAAGCAAGACCAACACACAGTCTGTTCTAAAAATTAACAGAAAAAAAATCAGATTATAACATGCGCTATATACACTTATGAACAAAACTTAAGGAGATAGCAGGTCTTTGAAGTCAATATTTTTAAGGAAACAGAGGAAATTTTGTTCACACTTGGTTATCTCGTACGACTTCAATAAAGGTCACTGTTATGAAAATTCGAAACTATTATAGACGCGTATAATTCTTTCAAATATGGCGCGTTAATGCATCATAATATAAATGTCACTGTGTATCAAATATATTTCATAGTTATTGTGTGAATCTCGATATTCATTCAAAAAGTTACAACTTAGTTTTGTCCATGAGTGTATATGACATCATTTTTATGTTTGTTAGTTTTTTATGTGCTTGTGCAGGCCTGGGAGCACGCCAAAGGGCGGGTCACCGAGAACTGGCGAGCTCAGGATATGCCGTTTTACAAAATGGTGAAAACCCGATTTATCCAGGCCTTGAATGATCAAAGTATGTATCAAGAACTTCTGCGAATGAGGACCCATGAATACCGGTTTTACAGTAGCTGTAAATACACCTAGGTAAGTTCTTTCAACTTCATTGTCTCGGAGTTTAAAAAGGGCGAGTTTAAAATTGAAATTTATTTTTAATTTTCTTGAATTGGTATAGCGTATTAGTTAATGAAAAATATTTATAAATATTGTTGCGTTTTTGGTTGACAAAGAATAACTTCCGTGGGTACAAAGGATCTTTAAGACTTTATTTAAGCCTAATCAGTAAAATAATTACAGAAAAATGCAAAATCAAACAACAATAAAGTAAACAGCAGTAACAAACTCACCAACCGCATCACAGTGAAGGAAAGCAGGGGCAAAACAGGGGAGAGGAGTTGGTAGAACCTTCTAGAATCTTCCAGGAAGTACACCGGCGTCGGCGGTAAGCCCAACCTCTTGAGACAGCAGCGTTTGCTTGGAGTCCACCACGTAGCTTCTTTCTTCTTCTTTGGCATGAGTTCCTCATCCCTATATATCCCAGAGTAGATCTTTCCTGAGTGGTCATGGTTGGTCAGCCAATCAGAAAGCCGTCAGCACTAAGCCTTGCGCAATCGCTTTAGATTGGCCAATCAGTTTTTCTCCGATTTTTATACATTATTCTTGAACGTTCTGAAAAAATATATTTTGGAATGCGCGCTTTTTTAAAATTCTACGTAACAATTTTTTGAACTAAAAATCGCTTCTTCCTTTTATAAAAAAAGCATCAAAGCAATGCACTATATTTATATTCTTTGCGCAAAACACGCAATTTTATAGAAAAAAAGACACAACACAAGCTTTGGCAAATTCAGGGAAAAAGGCAAACCTGTGGTGTACACTTTTGTATTAAAGAAAAAAAGCGTATTTTTCGCTCATGAAAATATCATCTTCCCATAATTTTATAAAATTGTAGCATATTGAAAAGAAGCAATTCATTTTATTATTTATCTGATCATATATAATACTACTCTTACTAATTCTCAAATAGGTCTTACACTTATAAAGATTTCCTATGATATAACTTTGACTTTATAAAAAAAAAAATATATATATATATATATATATATATATATAATAATCTCTATTTAAAAAATACTATTTTTATACTCTTTTACTTATTTTGACATTTACAGGGCTAGGTAGTTAGTGACTTATTTTATAGAATTGCCGCTAAATATGACAATTCGCGTATTGCAACTATACTTTGTTCCTTCAGACTAATTCTTGGAGATCGCGCTCCTTAAAGCAGTTGAAAGATTTCATCGGTTTCTTAAATAGAATGGCCGAGTCTATCTCAATATACGTCGATATATATTGTTGACTGTTCAATTCAAATTTCCATTTTGTGCATTTAAATTGGCTTCAAAATATAAAATAAGAACATGCAGTATAATGAGAATTTAATAAGAGTGTTAGGAATAGCTTTTCTATTATCTAACGTGTTATAAAATAAATAAAGCTTCCAGGGTTAAGTTTCTTGTGCAACTTTTTATTTTCAAACTTTCGGACTTGTCAGTCCTTCAACAGAATTATCACGTTAACAACTTAATAATAAATACTATTTTTATATACACATTATTATATACATATTTTAAATACTTATTATATATTGAGAGAAAAATATATTTTATTATTTCTGTTTGAAAAACATTTTTTTTTTTGGAAAATATACGTGCGTGGTGGATGATACGTTATCTAATGTTTGTTTTTTGTATCAGTGTTTTGCCCTTTTATTCACTCACATTAAATCCAATAGGATAGGAATTCAGCCTAAATTTGACCGTACAATTCAACTATCTGCTTTAAAATTTTTAAAACTAAACACAATTTCCTGTTGATTAATAAATATATTTGCTTTATCTATATAATTCTCGACATGAATAGAGTAACTATTTAGAAATGTATCTACTTGTTATCTATATGAATATATAATTGTGATTTGATATAATTAAAAGGTAATTAAGAAAAGAATAAAGAGCATCTCCTTATCGTTTTTTCTTTCAAAATTTTTGTTTATGTTTAAAGTGCAAGTGTCCCTAGGGATAAATAGCGCTCTAAGTCGAAATAAAGAAATCTCCTTATCGTGCAACTGAAAGTTGCCAATGGCTTGCGCCATCTATCGGAATAAATATCAACTATTTATTGATTTTTAATAATTACAGAGAATTGACCAATAAATTATTATGGCAAATATATTCTGGGATAATTAAAAATCAAAGAATATTTGATATTTATTCCGATAGATCGCGCAATCCATTGGAAACCTTCAGTTCACGATAAGGAGATGCCCTTTATTCTTTTCTTAATTAATGAAGCTTATCCCAGTACAATATCACATTTGTAATAATTTTTCATCAAGCTAATTGTTTTTCAAATTAAAGATACTTGTTCAGATTGATCAGAAAGATTGTTCAGAACAATTTTTAACGCTTTGCCAAATGTTTTAATTTTTGTTCGCTCCTGACGAGGACAAAATATTTTTGTAGAAACGTCGAGACAATAAAAAGATTTACTGGCCGAAGTATCTTTAATTTGAAGAACTATGAATGCCGGCCAGGCAGCCTCTATCTTTAAGGTAATTGTTGTAAATGCGCGTTTGATTGTAGGAATATTGGAAAGCACTAAAGGACCAACTCAAGTTTCACATCATGTTATCATCGATGCTACTCACTCTTCCGCTTCTTTGCCGCCCTATCAAAGCGCCTCCAGAACTAATGTTATTGTTAAATATTGTTTATATGTGACATATATTCACGTATACGACAGCATAGTCATCAAATGTTCATCACCTGGCCTCTTGAATGATGCGATGGTCGCCGAAATCATTATTAATAATGTATTTATCGATGCTCTCTCTGGCATCTATTTACAATTTTTATAGCATATATATTATATATATATTAGATAATAAAAAGGCATATATTGGATTTAGTAAATGATTTATTTTGCCAATTTTTCGGCTGGCTGAACGCCAACTTTTATCGAGGCATTACATTTTTATATACACAATAAAGATAAAGGTTGGCGTTCAGTCAGCCGAAATATTGGCAAAATAAATCATTTGTTAAATCCAATATATGTATTTTTATTATCTAATGAATTAAATATGGATTGCTCTATTTTCAATACACACACATATATATATATATATATATCATTAGAAATGCAATTTTTTATATATTTTAACATTGTTATATATAACAACAATATCTGGAAAACTATCTATAAAACATATTGTCATCCACAATTTTTTTTAATTCAATTGTTATATATACATGTGTATCATATGTAATTGTTTATATTCATTGTTAGCGTGCATTATAGGAATTTAGCACATTCCATACTCTTCTATTCTTTCAATGATTTATTACTCCTTCTTTCTTAAGAAAATCTTTTTTTACTAGTCAAGCAATGAAAGATAGAGGACTGTAGTTCAAATTTTAATTTTTCATGTTCTATAATTTTCTCTCTTTTTAGGTTATAGAAAAATTGTGAAATTCGGAAGTTCTTATAGAATTCCTGGTCTTTTTCGGCAAAGTACGAAATGAATTTTACAAATTTTACTCATTGCCTAGGTATTTTTCAAAATCACTAGATTTTATAATAGTAAATGCCTAAACCTTTTCAAACAAATCATTATAAATTATTGAGAAAAGTAAAATTAAATACAAAAAAGTCTATATAATGTCTGAATATAAAATATAAAATAAGTAATAAATATATAATAAAACCAACAATACATACAAAGAATAAAATCAATGCTTAAAAATAGTTATCATTTCAAGTGAAGACTTCATGAACTTTTTTTATAAACGTTTATAGACGATGGGTTATCGAAACGTCAAAAGACAATAAACGTTTATAAAAAAGGTTGATGAAGTTTTAACTTGAATCAATCAAAATTCAATCTATATATACAATTATGGTATTCTCCATAAAATATTGAATTGCTATAAAGACTTAGAGAAAACAGTATTATAACCGTTATTCGTGCCTTAAATTTTGCCACATTGTACACACACACATAAACAAATATGCCGTATAATTATTACCACTTATAAAAATATGGAATTTTTCGAGAATATCGATAAACTATTTTTAAAGGGAGAGGTATGTTTTTTGTATATACTGTCTCCAGCGATACTTTGTACAGACGTACAAAATCCAATATAGGAAATGATTTCCTTTATTCTGGTTGGTTTATAATTCCGTTGGTTCATGTTCTTTTTGACTGTTCTGATTCACCCTAGTTGCATACTGTTCAAGTACTGTATCAATTTCCTAGTCAATGCTATTTTATTATTATTAGGCTTCTTTTTACTTTTCTGCTTTGTCATATTCCTGTGTTTTACTTTTTAATGTTCGGTTATTTTTACTATTTTGCTTTGTTATTATGATTTGCTTGCCTTCAAGTATTATTTTTTATTTAATTTTTGTAATAGTATATATATAGATGTAGTACTTTTCATAAAAAGCTAATGGCATTCTACACTCTTAGATAAAACTTAAGGAAGCTGTGCCTTTTACGATGTATATTTTTTATTTTTGTTATATTTCATTATTATTTTATATAATTTTAAAGTATAACCATCTGAATTACATCTATTGCAAATCCGCGGTTATATAAGCAAAAAAAGGAGTGGTTTATGCTTAAAATATGAAACTTCCTTAATTTTTGTCTATGATTGTATATTTTGTGTGACGGAAGGATATTTAAATTATTCAAGCGTGGCTATTGTTAAGTATTTTATGTGAAGAGAAGGAATTATTTACCAGTTGATCCTAAATCAAAGGTTTGACTTTATTTATATGTTTATTTATTTTCAACCTGCGTAGACTTTTGTTTAAGCTACCCTGTTTGCTTATCAATGATGATAGATCTAATAATCTCTATCAGTGATAGTATTACTCTTGTTGTTGTGTGTCGTGTTGTGTGTTGTGTTATGTTTTGTGTTGTGTTATGTTTTGTGTAGTAGGCTGTGTTGTGTGTGTTGTTGTTGTGTTTTGTGGAGTGTGTTGTGTTATGTTTTGTGTAGTAGGCTGTGTTGTGTGTTGTGTGTGTTGTTGTTGTGTTTTGTGTAGTGTGTTGTGTTATGTTTTGTGTTGTGTGTATTGTTGTTGTATGTGTTGTTGTTTGTGTTTTTTGTTGTTGTGTTGTGCTGTGTGTAGTCTTGTTGTTGTGTGTGTGTTGCTTTGTGGGATGTAATGTGTTGTGTTTTGTGTAGTGTGTTGTGTTATGTTTTGTGTAGTAGGCTGTGTTGTGTGTAGTGTTGTTTTGTGTAGTAGGCTGTGTTGTGTGTAGTCTTGTTTTGTGTGTTGGTGTTTGTGATTTTGTTGTTGTTGTGGGTTGTGTTGTGTGTTGCTTATTAATATATAATTATTAAAGAATATCCATAACAAATAACTTTACCAATACATAACATCTATTGGTTTGGTACTCTCTCATCATCTTTCCATCATTGACACTCAGTTCTTTCATGTAAATAAATCGGTAATTGTTTTTATCAAGAAAAATTTCCTTATCCCCATTTTTGTCAACTCTCATTTTTCTAGGTGACAATATAATGTCTGAATATTAAGAAACATTTTCGTACATTGCCTCAAAAGACCAGCCATTCTTTAAAATGCCTGAATTTCACATCTTGCCTGAACATAATAGATACTCTGCATACTACTTAGTATTAATAATTAATATTTTATTCTTTATAAATATACTCATTAAGTACTCAGATTTTATAATACAAATATAATTCATAAAACAATTTATACCTCATTCTCTTTATATTAGGTTCTTTGCCTATAACTCTTTGAGCTTTCTAAGAAATATCATTTTATACTCAGGTATTAGGTTGTACAAATTTTATTTATCTATTTGAAAATATTTTTCTTTATTTTTTATTTTATAATTTTTTCATACTTAAAATACATTTTTATATAGAAAAATAATTTTAATACACCTCACGCATTGAGAATTGTGTTGTTCAAATGTCTTTAGATCCATTTTAAAGATCTTTCACTATTTTTGAATATTATAATTTGTTCATAGCATGAATCATCGATTTTTTTTTATATAGATGGCCTCATCTTTATGTAAGCATCGTTTAGAATGATTACTCAAATTACTTAATTTTTATTTGTTTATATACACTCCTCATGCCTAAGCATCTCATTTTTTCTTCATTTATTACGATTTAAATAGCAATATTTTGTGCATTCTTTGTTTAGATGTAGATAAAGGATTTTATTGAGATTTTATATATGGTCATCGTTTGTGGCACATAAATTTGTACGTAAGATAAACCTTGCTTAAAGTTTACACTGATAGCATTTGTTTGAATTGTGCTATTTTTATACATTTAGTTTTCATATGCCTTGAATCCATTTATAATATTTTATATATTTTCGAATATAATATTTAAGAGATGGGTTCTTTTGGATTATTATGTGAACAATTTTTTGCTACATTTTATAAATGTATATAATATTGAAATTATATTTCTAGTTTTAAAATATGTTTTGAATGTTTTCCTATATATATATACAGTGTGGCAAATAATTTTTAAGAATGGGTTTGTAAAATAAAACAGAAACAAGCTAATTCAATTTCTACTATTTTTTTATTCAAAATAATCCCCTCCGGATTCAATACATATGTTACAACGATTTAATAAGGAATTAAATGCCTCTTGCAGGCCACTTTGAGGAATTGCCTCCAAAGTGCTCGTCGCAGCTGTCTGGATGGTCGGGATATCATAAAAAAGCAACCTTTTAACTTCAATTTTATTTTTGGGAATAAATAAAAGTCACATTGTGCTAAATCAGGCGAGTACGGAGGATGATTCAACACACAGACGTTATTTTTGGCCAAAAAGCGACGAACAGTGAGTGATGAGTACTCGGTGCATTATCATGCAGCAAACACCAACTGTCTTCATCGCGATATTCTGCACGAATGCGACGATTTCTAGCAATCAAACGTTTCAAAACGTTTAAATAATACTCTCCAGTAATGGTTTGTCCAGCGGGAACAAATTCTTTGTGGATAATACCTCTACTATCGAAAAAGGTAATCAGCATTGTTTTGATTTTTGATGGCACTTTTCGCGTTTTTTTGGCTTGTGGAGAGTTTTTTGACTTCTATTCGGCACTTTGGCGCTTTGTCTTTGGGTCATACTGAAAACACCATGTTTCATCACCCGTAACAATTGATTTCAGGAAGTTTGAATTATTTTCATAGGCAGAAATGATGTCCCTGCAATGTGCAATTCACACTGATTTCTGCTCGCCCGTTAAAGTGTGTGGAACAAATTTAGTACAGACTTTAGTTTTACCTAAATCTTAATGCAGAATGGTTCGAATCGTTTCTTTGTTGATGTGTAAAACCTCTGCCATCATTGTTTTCAACAAATTCTCGCACTTTTTCTATACTTTCTGGTGTCTTTGAAGAACTTGGTCGTCCAGTATGCTTATCATCTTCTAGCGTATTTCTTCCATCCGAAAAACGTTTGTGCCAAATGAAAACATTTGATTTACTCAAACATAACGTACCATAAACTTGCTTCATCAAAATATATGTTTCCGATGCACTTCTACCAAGTTTTGCATTAAATTTAATGACCGCTCTCTGTTCCATCTCAGAATTCCGACGAACAAAAAATTTTACTTTTCAATAATCGCCTGTATGTTTTTAAAGAGTTAACCAAAATGGCTGAAACAAAGCCACGCGCTAGATAAGGCTTCGAATATATATACGCATGCGCAATTTCATAACTGGCTCTGCTATTGGCCTTTATCTAGCGCGAGTCTTAAAAATTATTTGCCGCACTGTATATATATAAAAGCTATATACCAAATATTTTAACCCAAAAAACAACATAGTCATACATTTCTAATCATTTTAATCAAATACCAAAATGTGCCTATGGTTATTTTGTTCCTATTTAAAACTTTTATTAAAGTGCATTAGGAGGTGGTCAGACGCTGTCTCGGGTTACCTTGTTTATATTGGAAGACAAAACGGGCTGTCTCGGCGAATCCTAACCTATAAGTTCTCTAACTAACCAATCCTAACTTAACCTAACCTAAGTCATTAAATATTACGATAAGAGAGCTATATATAATATATTAGATAGTAAAAAGGCATATATTGGATTATAAAATATATATTTGCCAATATTTCGGTTGGCTGAACGCCAACCTTTATCGAAGCATTACATTTTTGTATACTATTTTTTGTATAATGTATATAACGATAATATATATACGAGTAGTATATATTAAAAGGCTCTCTCTCTCTCTGTACACGCTTGTTCGGCGGTACATATACTAAAATTGGAACGATACAGAGAAGATTAGCATGGCCCCTGCGCAAGGATGACACGCAAAATCGTGAAGCGTTCTCTCTCTCTCTCTCTCTCTCTTGAAAAAAACCTCGCAATAGGTAGCTTTTATTGAGGATCCCCTCAAGAGGACATTTGAATGGTGGGGAAGACTTCCCGGCTCTGAAAATTTAAATTTGTAAATATTAATTCTTCTTTAAATTACTATACAAAAAGGCAAATAGCCTAGCTGCGAAAGCTTTAGACTTTAGAACCTGATGTCCCTGGGTCGAACACGCTTTTCGCTATCTTTTTATTTTCTCTAATTATTTTTTTGATCTCTTCCTCATTTTGTAAAAATTGACGAAGTTGTCAATAAATTTGTTTTAATTGTCAATTGTCAATAAGTAGCTTTTATTTACTTTGGAAAAAGGCTAGCTAGGTTCTTCAACGTATTTATCATCTTATTACAATATTTACAAGCTTATAATATTAGGCTATGTTGCGGCTATCCTCTGTGCGCACATTCGCAGCACTAGGAGGGCCTAAGTTTTGTTAGTTTTCTCTCTCTTAAAAATATAATAAATTTTGCTTATATATAAGAAGTGATTGAATTGACGAATCCAACAAAAGTTTCAATAGAGGTTTACCACTCCATAGATACGAACAATAGCAGAATTTTTCTACTTTCCAAACTCTCATGCCACCTTGGGCCGTACATGCACATACAAGAGATTGGCCTCAATGTAACCCAATTTTCAAAGTTTCTTAGTCTTACAATTAGATAATTAGCCCATTCAGGAGCTTTGGCTCGGGAGCGAGACATTTTAAAAATTTAATAGACTATATTCAAAGTGCAATATAAATTTCAGTCTCTCAGTTTAAAAAACTGTCAAAAATTCTGAGGCAGCGTAAGCCAATTCCTATTACATTTTACGCCAGAGCTTATATGCCAATATATTTGTATATAGTTATGTATATTAGTATGTTTTTTATGTGACAATTTAGTGTTATTTTCTGAACCAATGGATGGCAGAAACATTGAATCTGTGTCTTATTCCATACACTAACCAACTATACACACAATGATACAAAACCAGAAAAGATATAGGTTTGTGCGATGGGTCCAGTAAATGTATCTCTGGTTTTATCTCAAAATTGTCTTTGCACTTCTAAAGGATAGGTCTGTGAATCTTAAAAGAAAAATATTAGATAAAAATTCTGAATATTTTGAATTAACAATATTTAATTTTGATCTAAAGCCATATTTCTTCAAAGATGTTAACGTGGTGGTGCTTATCTCCATGGTTAAACCAATTCCTGAAGTCCACTCCTCTCCAATTTTGCGATGGTAGTTATAGGCATGGAAAATATGTCCTTTATTGTTACTTCTGAGCATAATATGTTCCGGAGAAGCTTACGCACTATTGCATTTCAAGCAGTTATTGAAGGTATTTTGTCCATTTTGAAATTTTAAGGTTTTTATATGACCACTTCTTAGTAAATAACTCCATCTGTAATGTTATGCATCTCTTGGGCCAAAGCATCAGCTTTACACATTCACTTTATACATGTCGATAAATATTTTTGAGATCATATGTATATTTTTACAGATGTGATTTTTGTGACACGCCTTAAAATATGTGCAACATAAACCTAGCATTTTTTTTATAATTAAAGTTTTTATGTGAATTATTCTATATTTTGATAACGCTAATAATGTTTGCATATTCGCACACGCGTCTGTTTACAATATTGCATATTCTCTTGAGCTATGTTTTTAAACTATTATGGAAATAATCTTTTCCCTATATTTTAATCTCTAAACTAAATTAGATTTATATTTATAATATTATCAATTTTTTTAATGCCTTCCTGAGAATTTGATATTTTGTTTTAAAAAAATCAATTATATATATAAATATTATGATTTTTAAAAAATAATTCCAAATATTTTTAATGGATAAAATTTTAGTGGCCGAATTGAAATTTTTAATGTTAATATGGAGAAATGAAAGAAAAGAGTGGGAAGGAAAAATAGAGTTGTGTGGTGTCTTTCCTCTAGTATAACGAGCAGGACGTCGTTAGCAATAAATCCTTTATCGACAGCAAAGCCAAGCTAGAAAAAACCTGATAATTATAACTCGCTACTGTTGTTGTTGTTGCTTATTCCTCAAGTCGTTTAAACGATTTCCATTAGGTTCTGTTGTCTCAGCTTTTCTATTATAGTCCTGGGGTTTTCCTAGAGGTCTTTTTTGTCGCTACTGACTAAACAATTCAATTCACAAGTCGTATTTATAGCACTGAAGAGCATAATCAATAACTATGTTAAATAGTACAGCAAGATCAGACATGCAAATACTCAATACTCCTCCTATCCTAGTAATATTGTAGCCCGTCTGGTGGTCTTCTGATTCACCGCGGTCTCGGACTGCAGACGGGAACTTGGGCAGCGACAGCAACCGGTCCTTTTCCTATTCTAAAGTATTTTCCAGTTTAGACAATTGTATTGATTCTTTTAATCAAATTTTATAAAGGTATAATAAAATAGTAAAAGGGAATATAAAGTGTAGGGGAATATATATATAGTTGTGTACAAATGTCTTCAGCAAGGAAGGCTTCCCCACCTTGAGAGAGTCCTCCTCCAGAAAAGGTCTTCTTGAACACTCCTCAGTTCCACGCTGAGGAAGTACCTATAGATACGCGTCTTGGCAGACGCCAGGATGGCCAGGGCGTCATCGTCTAGGCCATGCCCGAAGACTCAGCCCTGCAGGTCAGGAGGCCGCTCGATTATGGTAAATGCCTTCCAGTTTAGAGAAATCCGTATTTTCCACTCTCCATCAACCTTTTGAATCTTTTCTTTCACTTTTCTCTCTCATGTCCTAAGCTTATTTCTGGAGGAGGTAAGCAGTATCAAATCCCTTGTGTCAAAACTTCTTGTTTTCCACTTGCAGTTGGTTAATCATCCTTTTAAAAGCGAGGCCTTCGCAACCGATAAGTTTCAGGATGGTACCTTTTTTCAATTTGGTTCCTGCAGCATAATTGCGGAAATAAATATCGCAACACGCCGAGAACTGTTCCTGCCTTCTCACGGCCTCAGGAAATACTTCTCCCGTCTCTCCGATTTTTGTAAATAAATTTTAAAATATGGACTTTTAAGCGTCATCAGAATCAGAAAAGATTCTTTTTCTACTGTTTGGGAAATGCTCTATAAGCGTATTAGAATCTCTGTGGATTCTTCTTCGGATCCTTTTTTCTCCTGTTCTTTCGTAGAGAATTCTCGCACAAATCTCTCAGTCAATCCATTTGTGATTAAATTATACGGACTTGATTTTGTATGGCGTATACCACTCCTTTTCGTGAACTCTTCAAATTATTTTGAAGTGAACTGCCTTCAATTATCGGTTGCCATGGCTTCTGGCAAGCCAAATCTAGAAAACACTTTTCGCAGATTTTTAAAGATGGGCTTACTTGACATGTCTTTAAGAATAAAAATCTCGAGTCATTTTATATACACGTCCACCAACGCCATAAACATCTTTGCCATAAAAAGAGCCTGCCAAGTCCACATGCAATCGATTCCACGGCTTCTTTGGGCAAGTCTATTCCGAAATGGTGGAACCCGGCATACTAGCCGATCTTGGCATACTTTGTTTTCGCGAGCTAAATCTTCTGTCCAAACCTGGCTTCCATAAGTATCGCCTTGCGATCATTTCCATCTTGACTATTTCTAAATGCATTTAATATTAATCTATCAATATCGACGTTCTAAGCTTTTGGGGAATAAAAATTATTTCTCTACACTGTATTTATGCAGTAGAACTCTGAACTAGGTTAATCTATTTTTTAATAATGGAATATCGGAATTTGCTTGGATATCTTCGGTTTCTGGCAATTGTTTCTCTGATATTTCCTATTACAACCGACAGTAACCTATCTCTATGTTTTTCAAATGTCGCGTTCTAGAATGAGAAAGACACCTCATTCAATTTTCGGAGCAAAAGGACTTGATCTTCATCCAAAGATTCTTCCAAATTTTCTCCTAGAGGCAAATGTGACAACGCGTCAACATTCTCATTTTTGATAATTTACGAAACTATACTTAAATGCAGCCAGTTTAAACGACCATTTATTTATTCTTGATGTAGCAAAGGATTCGTTTCTGCGGTGACAATATGTGAATTAAAGGTCTTTTGTCAGCATCAGTGATTATTTTGGCCGCTTTTGTTTGAGCACCGTCCAGTCTTTCTTTTAGCGACAAGCTTGAGGCAGCCCAGACAGGTGTTTCATATTCCATTATTGACCTTATTAAAGTGGTATAGGTTGTTTTGAGAGAAGGAAACAACTTTAATTTAAAAAAAAAAAGAGAGAGAGAGAGAGAGAGAGAGAGGAAAACACAAAATTATATATAGAAAATGAAAACATTAAGAGAGACGCGAAGTTTTTCGCACAGTTTTTCTACTGCCTTTACTGCGGTGAAAAAAATAAAATATAAAAGTATATCAGAGTCATCAATCAATTCTGTCATCGTTTGCTTTTGTGAATGGAATAAATACCCAAATATGGCCCTTTCTTATAAGCATCGGTGGTTCAGTGGTAGAATGCTCGCCTGCCACGCGGGCGGCCCAGGTTCGAGTTTTTAAAACTCATTTATATTATTATTATTAAAATATACAAGTATCAGAGTCATCAATTCTGTCATCGTTTGCTTTTGTGAATGTATGTAAATAATGGATTTCATATTTTTTATTAATTTTTGTTCTGGCCTTTATTTGTTTAAATCTCTTTTTAAAAATCGTTTAAAATGCAGTCGCAATCATTAGCGAACACATATGTTTGCCTAATATTTCCATATGCTCTTTTATTTTTTTACAGAAAAATATTTACATGCCAGTATTTTGGATTATTTTTTTTTATAAACCTTTTTTTTTTTATTCTTACTGAGAAGATGGGCATCGCAGTCAGGATTATTTACAGTCAGTCACTCAACTCAGGCAATTTCAAAGGTTGATGGGGGTTTGGTGGAAAACCTGCCGTCTATTTAAACTATATTAAATTTGAAACAACCAAATAGATTGGAAAAAATAATTAAATCAAATACCTAAACACTAATATAATACAATTTTTGCCATTGCACACTTTTTTTCCTGTAGTTTATGTGTTTCTTCTGTATTGCTATTCTATGGCACTTCTACTATTTATTATTGATGTACTTTCAGTATGAAGGATACTTCACTCGGGGGATTTCTCGGGCGAAGCCGGGTCATTCTTCTAGTATTATATATCACAGTAAGGACAGTAGAAATTTGATTTATGTGTGAAATAAACTTTCGCGTCTTAATTTTTCATTTGCTATATATAGATGGCTCGTTATTGCTGCATACAAAATTATATATTTATAATAAATCTATACATTTTCTCTTTTTCTTTACTTTTAGATTATGTATTATTATAGTTCTCTGTTTGTGTGTGTGTGTCTTTATAACTTCTTTCTACTCTCTTTTCACTTCTTTATTCCGCATATATGACGGGTAACTGTCGAAGCTTTTGCTTGAACCATGTTTTAACCTTTAAATGTTGAAAAATACTTTTTGAAATTTTCAAATATATATACTCCATATTTTTCTTTTTAAAAAGATATTTTAAGTGTTGATCTAACTACTTAATTTTTATCCATTTAATAAATATTGATAATTTGTTTTTTTTTAAATTATAATTATATACATATATATATATATACCTATATATATTAAAAATAGCATATCCTGACTAGGAGCACAGGTGCTTTATAGAAGGCAGAGCGCCATCTGGTGGAACAGAAATAACTAAACATTAATTTAGCCTGTTCCCTGATATTTGGCCAACCCAATTTCTTGATAAATCAAGAAAAGCCATCCACGAACGCGTTTCGCGCTTTTGGCGCTCGTCAGCGTGAAGTAGGCTGAACCACTGCGACCAAAAAATATTTTTTGGTCCCAGTGGCTTCCTGAAAAACCAAGAAATGGGTATTTAAGGCCAAACTTGCGTAAATACGCTTAGCACATGAAAATTATTTATCAAGAAATTGGGTTGGCCAAATATCAGGGAACAGGCTAAATCAATGTTTAGTTGATTTCTGTTCCCCCAGATGGCGCTCTGCCTTCTGTAAAGCACATGTGCTCCTGGTCAGGATATGCCATTTTTAATATTGATTTCAACACACCTGATCTTTTTATCTTATATTTTTTCTTTCGTTTTTTCATATCTATATATAAATATAAGCCATACACCAAATATTTTAATCCAAATAGCAATATAGTCATACAATTCTAATCATTTTAATCAAATACCAAAATGTGCCTATGGTTATTTTGTTCCTATTTAAAACTTTTATGAAATTGTATTGGGAGATGATCAGACGCTGATCTAGATTACTTTGTTCACATTTAATGACACAACGCGCTCTCATGACCTAAATAACCTAACACAAATTATATCATTAAAAGTAAACAAAATACACTCATGGACAAACCTTAAGGACGCTGTACATTTTAGCATGTATATCGGGATTCAGACAATAACTCTGAAAGATATTTTATACGCAGTGACCTCCTTTGAAGACACGAGATAACAAAGTGTGAACAAAATTGCCTCTGTCTCATTTAACAAAGCAGACGACCGGCGATATCAATGACATTCCACTTCCTTAAGTTTTGTCCATGATTGTAATGTGAGACAGCGTAAATCAACCCCTGTTGTATTCCACTACTGGGTTTAAATACAATAAAGTTATATTTTATGTGGTGATGGAGTGTTATTTCCCGACCTACTGGATAGAAGAAACATTTCATTCAATAACCAACTATGAATACACTGACTCAAAGCGTCCCCTAGGAGAGGGCTCCGTCTGTTGTAAATTTTTCTCCTTATGTTTAACCTCTGTAATCTCTCTCTCTGCTGTTGACTAGATGTCACTAAACTACTTTTAATTGTCAATTGTCACTGACACAAAGCCTGAAATAAAATTTAGATTTTTGCGATGAAGATCAAATTTCCCTCTGGTATTATTAAAAAATTGTCCTTTCACCTTTCAAAGGACACGTCTGTGACAATAAAACATATATATATATAATGTTTTGAATGTGTTATATAAAAAGATGACAATTTGTGTATTATTTCTAAATGCGAAAAGATAATTGCAAGGATGGATTATTTTATCATGTTTTTGCTGCACATAGTTATCGAGTACATTCACAATCCAACTACAAAGTTTGAAATTTCGATACTTGAATGTACCTATATATACATTTTTGTAGGTACTAAAATTGTAAAACAAGTCTATTTTTGAAAATATTTTAATGAAATAAAAGAAAATAACTCATGCCACATCAAATTAAATTCTTTTTTTTTTCTTTTAAGGAGAATTAGAGAAATATACTCTTCGTTTGTACAATTCTAAATTTGTCCATTCAATGATAAAAAATAGGTTAAAATGTAAAATTTACATCGCATGTGTGAATTCTGGGAAAAACAACTACGCATTCTGGTGGTTATATATATACTTTATTTGATACCAAAAACAATTTCAGAAGCCAAATAAAAATCATATGCATATTGCCATTATAATCTATTCAAACAAAAATTGATAATCGTAATCTTGAAAAAAAAAATACCGGTGAGATACTTAAAAAATCATATATATTGTATAAATGATTAAAAAAACGAAAAATGTTCAATTAAAATAGGCAAACCATTCAATGTAAATATTTCAGTATTTTGAAAAAAAAAATCACCAAAAAAAAAGAACCTCTAAATATGAAAATTATTTCATAGAGAATATACATACGACAGGTATAAAACAACAAAAGGCACATGTTAAATGTAGATATTTAAAGTGATTCGAAAGAGAGAGTAAGAAAAAAAGCTATAGAAAGAATACAATGTACAAAAACAAAAGTTATTTTTCCATTAAATGAAGAAGAAAAGAAAGCAGAAGCTTGGGTTACACAAATCTCGCTTGGCAGCGTGGAGCCCGATGAGGAATGAAGAATTAGAAGCTCTCCTGCTCCTGGACCTTCTGTTGGTGCTCCTGGAGGGCCGAACTCATGACGCGGCTCACGAAGTTGACAATCGCCTGCGCCGGTTGCTCGGGGTCCAGCTCGGCGAACACGTGGCACTGGTTGTCGGTTTTGCTCGCCGGTTTCTTTGCCACGAAACCAAAGCAGCGCCTAAACCCACAAAACATTTTTAAAACGGTTTAATTCAACATTTACCTATATAAGAAATTTGAACTATTTTTGACGCGTATGATTCTTTTAAAAATAAATCAAATTTCTACTGCCCTTACTACAATGTGATAAAATATCTATATATACCTTTATTAAAATAAAGAAGGCATCTCCTGACCACGAGCACATGTGCTTTTTAGATGGCAGAGCGCCATCTAGTGGAGCAAAAATAAACTAAACGTTTATTTAGCTTGCTCCGTGATATTTGGCCAACCCAATTTCTTGATAAATCAAGAAAAGTCATCCACGAAATTATTATCAAGAAATTGGGTTGGCCAAATATCACGGAGCAAGCTAAATAAACGTTTAGTTTATTTTTGCTCCACTAGATAGCACTCTGCCATCTAAAAAGCACATGTGCTCGTGTCCAGGAGATGCCTCTCTTCTTTATGTTTAATACCTATATAAGTAGCTCTCAAATTTCCTATATTCTTATCTAATAACTTTTCACAGTCTAACTTCTATTATTTCTGAAATCTACGATATTCCGACATTTTTAGTGTCTTAATCTAGTCATCGGAATCTTCAAAATAGATGTCACGCTTTTTCTAATTAATATTTTTAGCATTTTAGGAAATTTTAGGAATGCAATACGTACAATGGTCCCCATCGTTCGATCGCGAATAAAATTATTGTGATTTAGGAGAAAAATATTTAGTACATTAAAGATAAAAGTATCACAAAAATGCATAGTTAAATTCATTGCATTTCCTTCATTCTTAGTGGATTTCTTTGGACAAAAATAATGATGAGAATGTTTATCACCAAATCACGGCTGGCAGTGAAATGTGATGAGCCAAAATTTTTCTATTATAGCAAAAAAAAAAAAAAAAAACATTTTTAATTAACTGTCAGCTTAACTATGAAAGAATGAATTGTTATCAATTGTATTTTTAAGATTGCAGTTAGTTCCCTGATTTAGGTATCTCAATAAATCACCTACCCGATGCCAATTGGTAAGCCAGTTTCTTCGTTCTTGCGGACCCACTTTCTATCCTCAGGATCCAGGCCGCAGTGGCTTACGGTTTCGATAGGGTAGTGTCTTCTGAAGAAGAGCCTGGTAAATACACCAAAATGTTAAATCATTTGTTTTGAATTCCTTTAGTTATCTTTTCCTCAAAATAGTGATTACATAACGTACTTGTGGTCATTATCGGTGATAGTGATGCCCTGGCTGGAAACCTTGAAATGGACCTGGGAAGTCGAAGGTTTTTCGGTGAAGGTTTGTGCGAGGGCTCTCTTGACGGCTTGCGGCCCGGTCAGGCACTCGGTGTCCACCGTGTTGAGGTAGATGACGCTGCAAGCGGCGCCCTGCTGCAGCAGCTCCTTCTGCTGAGGCACGGCCATCTGCTGGAAGTCTTCGTCCGCTGCACCGCTTTGGAGAATTAGATCAACATTACCAAGTTTTCCATCTTTTATGTTATTGTAACCATTTGGATTAATTAAAATATATATAAATGTTGTAATATATTCTAATATATATCTATGTCTCCATGTATTGTCTAGATGTAAATGTAATTACCAAAGTGCCAAATAAAATCGAGTGAGTTACAGTCGGCGCCGGAAAGCCGGAAAAGGCTCCGAAAACAAGTCGGGTATGCCCCCTTCTTACGCAAACAGATTAGTCCGCTTTGAGACACGATTAACAGATCTCCCCTGACCGGTGTCGGCTACACTTGCTCTCTCGCCATCTCTGTGGTGACATCTAAAATGCCTCGTCCTTTTGTGTAATCCCAATTCCAATCATGCCTGAACCCACTCTAAAAACTTTGTGGCCACAACGACTGCAACCAACATGCCACACTACAGTCATCCAACAAGATAACAACAACTACATTACTACATATATGATACTTAATTATAAATGGACAAGTGAAAAATAAAGTTATAGATTTTAAACTTTTCTCTGCGTTAATATGTCTTTTCGAATGAGTTATCAAAAATACTTCTGCAAACTATACGACGTTAAAAAAATTAAATAAGATAACTTCGTTCATCTCTCTCTCATCGTTTTTATATTTAATTACAATACTATAGTGATACGAAGATTAATTTGGCGAAGAACTTGAGAAGGTTCACTACTGATGAGTCAAGACCTCTCATCTAATTTTCTCTCATCGTGCAGTAGGGTTTTCAGAAGTAGTTTTGAGGATTTATTCGAAAATTAGAATTCAAACAAAATGTAAAATATAACAAATGAAAACATTAAGACGCGAATGTTTCTATTCACATAAATCAAACGTTTCTACTGTCCTTACTGCGATGAAAAAATATTGGGAATGTAAAATCATTATGTATATGTAAAATATTTAAATTTAATTCTACTGTCCTAAAAGCTTATGTCCATAGTTTGCTCAAATACCATTTCTAGGATTCCACCCTTCAGTGTAACATATAAATGCAGAATGATCCAATACAGTATTAGAGCTCTAAAAAAGCGATCTGGTAGATTAAATTGGCGAAACCGCTAGGAGAGTTCACCACTGATGAGCCAAGCCCTCCCAATATTTTTTCATCGCAGTAAGGACAGTAGAAAAGTTTGATTTATTTGTGAAAAAAAACATTCGCGTCTTAATTTTTTCATTTGTTATATGTAGATGGTGCGTTATTGCTTTGTATTAAAATGTAAAGTGTATTTGATAGGTGGTATTTCAAAATGTAAAGTTGAGGTGTACCTTGCTCGGGGATGATGAGGCGGCAGGGCAGAGCCATGGGAAGGATGGAGTGCTGGTACACCAGAGCAGCCAGACTACCTGCGCCATTCATATCACAATTAGCCAGATCAGTGATTTCTAATCAAGGCTCAGCGTACCAAACACAGGTTCGTTGGGGCAGCCCTTGATCCTCACTCCTTGAGGGGTTGTCTCGATCAGGAAGTGGCGCACGAGCTCGGAGGACGGATCGCTCCCTGAAGTCACCCACATCTTGTTGTCAACAATCACATTATTATTTAAAATTAAATAATTGTCACTTTAGCCTTAATATAGCTTATTAAATGATTGAGAGTTATGAAAATTATTTACGTCAACCTTTTTTTAAATATTCTTCCTTTCAAAATATTCACTATTGGACATAACGTACTTGAGATCAATATCGTTTAAAGCAATGCCCTGACTGGAGACCTTGAAATGGACCTGGGAGTCGAAGGTTTCTCGGTTGATTTATAACTCAATTACATAAGACCAACTTACTAAATGGCGCATTCCATATTAAATACTATTTTCTACAATTTGAAATAATAACATTCAGTATACCTGTATCAATATAAGACGTTTATTTTTTGCGGTTTCTTTTAATTAAAAAAATAAATTTAAATGAAATACTGCCGGTGTTGTTGTATTTTAATACAGCTACAGGAGCCGCTCTTCTTTTATTTTCTTCCTGACATTTCGCTGGCTCCCTGTTACCCTCCTCAGGGGACACTCTGAACTGTCTGGAAGAAAATAAAGGAATAGCTGTTGACTGTATTTTTGGTCAAACTTCCAATCAGTAAATGATTTTTTTTTTTCCAAAAATTATTTCGATGTGCTGGTAGAATGACGAGAACAAACTTCAGAAAAGGTATCGATCACACAGTTGCTTTCCCGTTTTACATTTTGTTGGATCACTTCAAGAAACCGTGTTCCTTCCGTGGATACCCTTCCAAATGTTGAGGCGAATACAGTATGGGATCTGAAAAGAATCCAAAGAGATATTTTCAAACAAATAAACTAAAACAGATTATTTTCTATTAATAATACAGTATGTATGGATGTGATTCTTAAAATATTTAAATACAAAACGTACCTGCGCGTGGTTGGACCTTGGCAGGCGGCGTAGCCACCTTCAGCGCCAGACCATAGGCTCCAGGGAAAGAGTTGGAGTCTCGAATGATGAAGGTTCCAGCGGGCTTGTTGCGCAGGTAGTCGATAGCCTCATCACGGGAGATGTTAGGGCGATACCAAAGGCGAGAGCTGTCCTTCACGAAGGTGGGATGGGAGGTGATCACCTCACTTGGCTCTGCGCACAGATGCCTTAGATCGGCCCACCACATCTGTCGCGAGGTCTCACCTGTGAGGGACAGAAGACTGCCGGGATCAGACTGGCCGGAGTAGAGGCTTAGGGAGCTCTGGCCGTTGACTCCTGCGGCCGGTGGAGATGGGCTATGGCCTCGGCTGAAATCCCCAGTCAGAGTATAGTTCCGCTACTAGATTCGCTTTCAAATTACGATTTGTTTTCTACGTTCCTTTCTCATTATCCTAGTCTAGAATTATTGATATTGTCTTATAACAACTTTAAAGTATTTTATTAAACAAATAAGTAATTAAACAATAAGGGGAACGTTGGTATTTTAAAAGCAACAATTCAAGTTACATATATCAATAAGAGTTGCTTAAAGCTGGCATAATTCCTAAATACACCCAACCAAATATATAAAGACTAATAAAGTATATTCATAAACATATGAAAGAGCTTTGCAGAGTATAAAAACGTTGAAAATGTTTTTTTTTTCAATTAAAAAATCATTATAAAATGTCAGTATTCTATTATCATTCACAATAAATTAATATCAGCTTTTAATTCGTATATGGATACGTTAAAACAACAAGAAATTCGATGTCCTGAAGCTTTGCAACGTGCGATGGAATTTCAAATTCCTATTATTAATTCGCAGTTCTAAAAAATGCTGTAAAACATTAGAAAATTACTACTAGGGCAAAAGATAAAATGATAGCATTTAGAGAGCGCTATCGTATAATAATATCAAACGGTGCATACTTTTGTTTGATTGTTCAAGAGAACAGAAAATTTTGAATGGGAAGAGAAGGAAAAAATAAAGGCGTGCAAGAAAGTTTCTGTCAAAACGTGCAAACAATTGTTTGAAGAGAACTCAACCATTTCTGGAAAATCTTCTTGCATTAAGAAAGGTCATGCATTAAGCAAAGATTCGTTTCAGAAATCCAAAATAATGCTAAACTGGTGTGGTATTCAGCAGAAATCTGTTAGAAGTAGTCACATGACATGTATTAATTTTACTTTTTTTTTTTTATTAAAAACATTTAGTTTGAAGTCTGTGTATGCAGTCCTATTCAAGATAAGATGACAATAAGATAGGTCCACGACACTCATAATTTTCTTAGCCAACCTAAATTAGCACACAAAACATATTTAGTGTAAA
>CP092886.1:169232685-169269166 GCA_030710605.1 Cordylochernes scorpioides
TATAATAGAAAAATTTTGGCTCATCACATTTCACTGCCAGCCGTGATTTGGTAATAAACATTCTCATCATTATTTTTGTCCAAAGAAATCCACTAAGAATAAAGGAAATGCAATGAATTTAACTATGCATTTTAGTAACACTTTTATCCTTAGGTGTGCGTAAATATTTTTCCCCTAAATCACAATCATTTTATTCGCGATCGAACGTTGTAGACCATTGTACGTATTGCATTCCTAAAATTTCCTAAAATGCTAAAAATATTAATTAGAAGAAATGTGACATCTATTTTGAAGCTTCCGGTGGCTAGATTAAGGCACTAAAAATGGCGGAATATCGTAGATTTCAGAAATAATAGAAGTTAGTCTGTGAAAAGTTATTAGATAAGAATGTAGGAAATTTGAGAGCTACTTATATATATATATATATTATCTCATTGTTATAAGGGCAGTAGAAAACTGATTTATTTTTTAAATAATCATACGCGTCAAAAATAGTTTTAATTCATTATGTAGGTAAATGTTGAATTAAACCGTTTTAAAATGTTTTGTGGGTTTAGGCGCTGCTTTGGTTTCGTGGCAAAGAAACCGGCGAGCAAAACCGACAACCAGTGCCACGTGTTCGCCGAGCTGGACCCCGAGCAACCGGCGCAAGCAATTGTCAACTTCGTGAGCCGCGTCATGAGCTCGGCCCTCCAGGAGCACCAACAGAAGGTCCAGGAGCAGGAGAGCTTCTAATTCTTCATTCCTCATCGGGCTCCACGCTGCCAAGCGAGATTTGTGTAACCCAAGCTTCTGCTTTCTTTTCTTCTTCATTTAATGGAAAAATAACTTTTGTTTTTGTACATTGTATTCTTTCTATAGCTTTTTTTCTTACTCTTTCTTTCGAATCACTTTAAATATCTACATTTAACATGTGCCTTTTGTTGTTTTATACCTGTCGTATGTATATTCTTTATGAAATAATTTTCATATTTAGAGGTTCTTTTTTTGGTGATTTCTTTTTTCAAAATACTGAAATATTTACATTGAATGGTTTGCCTATTTTAATTGAACATTTTTCGTTTTTTTAATCATTTATACAATATATATGATTTTTTAAGTATCTCACCGGTATTTTTTTTCAAGATTACGATTATCAATTTTTGTTTGAATAGATTATAATGGCAATATGCATATGATTTTTATTTGGCTTCTGAAATTGTTTTTGGTCTCAAATAAAGTATATATATAACCACCAGAATGCGTAGTTGTTTTTCCCAGAATTCACACATGCGATGTAAATTTTACATTTTCCCTATTTTTTTATCATTGAATGGACAAATTTAGGATTGTACAAACGAAGAGTATATTTCTCTAATTCTCCTTAAAAGAAAAAAAAAAGAATTTAATTTGATTTGCCATGAGTTATTTTCTTTTATTTCATTAAAATATTTTCAAAAATAGACTTGTTTTACAATTTTAGCAGCTACAAAAACGTATATATAGGTACATTCAAGTATCGAAATTTCAAACTTTGTAGTTGGATTGTGAATGTACTCGATAACTATGTGCAGCAAAAACATGATAAAATAATCCATCCTTGCAATTATCTTTTCGCATTTAGAAATAATACACAAATTGTCATCTTTTTATATAACACATTCAAAACATTATATATATATATATATGTTTTATTGTCACAGACGTGTCCTTTGAAAGGTGAAAGGACAATTTTTTAATAATACCAGAGGGAAATTTGATCTTCATTGCAAAAATCTAAATTTTAATTCAGGCTTTGTGTCAGTGACAATTGACAATTAAAAGTAGTTTAGTGACATCTAGTCAACAGCAGAGAGAGAGATTACAGAGGTTAAACATAAGGAGAAAAATTTACAACAGACGGAGCCCTCTCCTAGGGGACGCTTTGAGTCAGTGTGTTCATAGTTGGTTATTGAATGAAATGTTTCTTCTATCCAGTAGGTCGGGAAATAACACTCCATCACCACATAAAATATAACTTTATTGTATTTAAACCCAGTAGTGGAATACAACAGGGGTTGATTTACGCTGTCTCACATTACAATCATGGACAAAACTTAAGGAAGTGGAATGTCATTGATATCGCCGGTCGTCTGCTTTGTTAAATGAGACAGAGGCAATTTTGTTCACACTTTGTTATCTCGTGTCTTCAAAGGAGGTCACTGCGTATAAATAATCTTTCAGAGTTATTGTCTGAATCCCGATATACATGCTAAAAGGTACAGCGTCCTTAAGGTTTGTCCATGAGTGTATTTTGTTTACTTTTAATGATATAATTTGTGTTAGGTTATTTAGGTCATGAGAGCGCGTTGTGTCATTAAATGTGAACAAAGTAATCTAGAGCAGCGTCTGGTCATCTCCCAATACAATTTCATAAAAGTTTTAAATAGGAACAAAATAACCATAGGCACATTTTGGTATTTGATTAAAATGATTAGAATTGTATGACTATATTGCTATTTGGATTAAAATATTTGGTGTATGGCTTATATTTATATATAGATATGAAAAAACGAAAGAAAAAAATATAAGATAAAAAGATCAGGTGTGTTGAAATCAATATTAAAAATGGCATATCCTGACCAGTAGCACATGTGCTTTACAGAAGGCAGAGCGCCATCTGGGGGAACAGAAATCAACTAAACATTGATTTAGCCTGTTCCCTGATATTTGGCCAACCCAATTTCTTGATAAATAATTTTCATGTGCTAAGCGTATTTACGCAAGTTTGGCCTTAAATACCCATTTCTTGGTTTTTCAGGAAGCCACTGGGACCAAAAAATATTTTTTGGTCGCAGTGGTTCAGCCTACTTCACGCTGACGAGCGCCAAAAGCGCGAAACGCGTTCGTGGATGGATTTTCTTGATTTATCAAGAAATTGGGTTGGCCAAATATCAGGGAACAGGCTAAATTAATGTTTAGTTATTTCTGTTCCACCAGATGGCGCTCTGCCTTCTATAAAGCACCTGTGATCCTAGTCAGGATATGAGATTTTTAATATATATAGGTGTATATATATATGTATATAATTATAATTTAAAAAAAAACAAATTATCAATATTTATTAAATGGATAAAAATTAAGTAGTTAGGTCAACACTTAAAATATCTTTTTAAAAAGAAAAATATGGAGTATATATATTTGAAAATTTCAAAAGGTATTTTTCAACATTTAAAGGTTAAAACATGGTTCAAGCAAAAGCTTCGACAGTTACCCGTCATATATGCGGAATAAAGAAGTGAAAAGAGAGTAGAAAGAAGTTATAAAGACACACACACAAACAGAGAACTATAATAATACATAATCTAAAAGTAAATAAAAAGAGAAAATGTATAGATTTATTATAAATATATAATTTTGTATGCAGCAATAACGAGCCATCCATATATAGCAAATGAAAAATTTAAGACGCGAAAGTTTATTTCACACATAAATCAAATTTCTACTGTCCTTACTGTGATATATAATACTAGAAGAATGACCCGGCTTCGCCCGAGAAATCCCCCGAGTGAAGTATCCTTCATACTGAAAGTACATTAATAATAAATAGTAGAAGTGCCATAGAATAACAATACAGAAAAAAACACATAAACTACAGGAAAAAAAGTGTGCAATGGCAAAAATTGTATTATATTAGTGTTTAGGTATTTGATTTAATTATTTTTTCCAATCCATTTGCTTGTTTCAAATTTAATATAGTTTAAATAGATGGCAGCTTTTCCACCAAACCCCCTTTAACCTTTGAAATTGCCTGAGTTGAGTGACTGACTGTAAATAATCCTGACTGCGATGCCCATCTTCTCAGTAAGAATTAAAAAAAAAAAGGTTTATAAGAAAATAATCCAAAATACTGGCATGTAAATATTTTTCTGTAAAAAAATGAAAGAGCATATGGAAATATTAGGCAAACATATGTGTTCGCTAATGATTGCGACTGCATTTTAAACGATTTTTAAAAAGAGATTTAAACAAATAAAGGCCAGAACAAAAATTAATAAAAAATATGAAATCCATTATTTACATACATTCACAAAAGCAAACGATGACAGAATTGATGACTCTGACACTTGTATATTTTAATAATAATAATATAAATGAGTTTTAAAAATTGTAAAAAAAAAAAATGCATCGGCCGGGAATCGAACCCGGGGCGCCCGCGTGGCAGGCGAGCATTCTACCACTGAACCACCGATGCTTATAAGAAAGGGCCATATTTGGGTATTTATTCCATTCACAAAAGCAAACGATGACAGAATTGATTGATGACTCTGATATACTTTTATATATTTTTTTTTTCACCGCAGTAAAGGCAGTAGAAAAACTGTGCGAAAAACTTCGCGTCTCTCTTAATGTTTTCATTTTCTATATATAATTTTGTGTTTTTTCCTCTTTAAATTAAAGTTGTTCCCTTCTCTCAAAACAACCTATACCAATTTAATAAGGTCAATAATGGAATATGAAACACCTGTCTGGGCTGCCTCAAGCTTGTCATTAAAAGAAAGACTGGACGGTGCTCAAACAAAAGCGGCCAAAATAATCACTGATGCTGACAAAAGACCTTTAATTCACATATTGTCACCGCAGAAACGAATCCTTTGCTGCATCAAGAATAAATAAATGGTCGTTTAAACTGGCTGCATTTAAGTATAGTTTCGTAAATTATCAAAAATGAGAATCTTGACGCGTTGTCACATTTGCCTCTAGGAGAAAATTTGGAAGAATCTTTGGATGAAGATCAAGTCCTTTTGCTCCGAAAATTGAATGAGGTGTCTTTCTCATTCTAGAACGCGACATTTGAAAAACATAGAGATAGGTTACTGTCGGTTGTAATAGGAAATATCAGAGAAACAATTGCCAGAAACCGAAGATATCCAAGAAAATTCCGATATTCCATTATTAAAAAATAGATTAACCTAGTTCAGAGTTCTAATGCATAAATACAGTGTAGAGAAATAATTTTTATTCCCCAAAAGCTCAGAACGTCGATATTGATAGATTAATATTAAATGCATTTAGAAATAGTCAAGATGGAAATGATCGCAAGGCGATACTTATGGTAGCCAGGTTTGGACAGAAGATTTAGCTCGCGAAAACAAAGTATGCCAAGATCGGCTAGTATGCCGGGTTCCACCATTTCGGAATAGACTTGCCCAAAGAAGCCGTGGAATCGATTGCATGTTGACTTGGCAGGATCTTTTTATGGCAAAGATGTTTATGGCGTTGGTGGACGTGTATATAAAATGACTCGAGATTTTTATTCTTAAAGACATCTCAAGTAAGCCCATCTTTAAAAATCTGCGAAAAGTGTTTTCTAGATTTGGTTTGCCAGAAGCCATGGCAACCGATAATTGAAGACAGTTCACTTCAAAATAATTTGAAGAGTTCACGAAAAGGAGTGGTATACGTCATACAAAATCAAGTCCGTATAATCTCATCACAAATGGATTGACTGAGAGATTTGTGCGAGAATTCTCTACGAAAGAACAGGGGAAAAGAGGATCCGAAGAAGAATCCAAAGAGATTCTAATACGCTTATAGAGCATTTCCCAAACAGTAGTAAAAGAATCTTTTCTGATTCTGATGACGCTTAAAAGTCCATATTTTAATTTTTTTTTACAAAAATCGGAGAGACGGGATAAGTATTTCCTGAGGCCGTGAGAAGGCAGGAACAGTTCTCGGCGTGTTGCGATATTTATTTCCGCAATTATGCTGCAGGAACCAAATTGAAAAAAGGTACCATCCTGAAACTTATCGGTTGCGAAGGCCTCGCTTTTAAAAGGATTATTAACCAACTGCAAGGGGAAAACAAGAAGTTTTGACACAAGGGATTTGATACTGCTTACCTCCTCCAGAGATAATCTTAGGACATGAGAGAGAAAAGTGAAAGAAAAGATTCAAAAGGTTGATGGAGAGTGGAAAATACGGATTTCTCTAAACTGGGAGGCATTTAACATAATCGGGCGGCCTCCTGACCTGCGGGGCTGGGTCTTCGGGCATGGCCTAGACGATGACGCCCTGGCCATCCTGGCGTATGTCAAGACACGCATCTATAGGTACTTCCTCGGCGTGGAACTGAGGAGTGTACAAGAAGACCTTTTCTGGAGGAGGACTCTCTCAAGGTGGGGAAGCCTTCCTTGCTGAAGACATTTGTACACAACTATATATATATTCCCCTACACTTTATATGCCCTTTTACTATTTTATTATACCTTTATAAAATTTGATTAAAAGAATCAATACAATTGTCTAAACTGGAAGATACTTCAGAATAGGAAAACGACCGGTTGCTGTTGCTGCCCAAGTTCCCGTCTGCAGTCCGAGACCGCGGTGAATCAGAAGACCACCAGACGGGCTACAATATTACTAGGATAGGAGGAGTATTGCGTATTTGCATGTCTGATCTTGCTGTACTATTTAACATAGTTATTGATTATGCTCTTCAGTGCTATAAATACGACTTGTGAATTGAATAATTTAGCCAGTAGCAACAAAAAAGACCTCTGGGAAAACCCCAGGACTATAATAGAAAAGCTGAGACAACGGAACCTAATGGAAATCGTTTAAACGACTTGAGGAATAAGCAACAATAACAACAGTAGCGAGTTATAATTATCAGCTTTTTTCTAGCTTGGCTTTGCTGTCGATAAAGGATTTATTGCTAACGACGTCCTGCTCGGTATACTAGAGGAAAGACACCACACAACTCTATTTTTCCTTCCCACTCATTTCTTTCATTTCTCTATATTAACATTAAAAATATCAACTAGGCCACTAATTTTTATCCATTAAAAAATACTTGGAATTATTTTTTAAAAATCATAATACACGTATTACACATGTATTTATACAATTTGTATTAATACACTTGTATTTATATATATAATTGTTTTTCTTAAACAAAATATCAAATTATAATAACGAATAGATTCAAAAATATCAAATTCTCAGGAAGGGATTCAAAACAAATTTTCTGATAAAATTAGAAATATAAATCTAATATAGTTTACAGATTCAAATATGGGAAAAAATAAAAATTATTTCCATAATAGTTTAAAAACATAGCCCAAGAGAATATGCAATATTGTAAACAGATGCGTGTGCGAATATGCAAACATTATTAGCGTTATCAAAATATAGAATAATTCACATAAAAACTTTAATTATAAAAAATGCTAGGTTTATGTTGCACATATTCTTTAGTCCTGTCACAAAAAATCACATCTGTAAAAATATACATATGATCTCAAAAATATTTATCGACATGTATAAAGTGAGTGTGTAAAGCTGATGCTTTGGCCCAAGAGATGCATAACATTACAGATGGAGTTATTTACTAAGATGTGGCCATATAAAAACCTTAAAATTTCAAAATTGACAAAAAAACCTTCAATAACTGCTTGAAATGCAATAGTGAGGAAGCTTCTCCGGAACATATCATGCTCAGAACTGACAATAAAGGACCTATTTTCCAGGCCTATAACTACCATCGCAAAATTGGAGAGGAGTGGACTTCAGGAATTGGTTTAACCATGGAGATAAGCACCACCAGGTTAACATTTTTGAAGAAATATGGCTTTAGATCAAAATTAAATATTGTTAATTCAAAATATTCCGAATTTTTTATCTAATATTTTTCTTTTAAGATTCACAGACCTATCCTTTAGAAGTGCAAAGACAATTTTGAGATAAAACCAGAGATACATTTACTGGACCCATCGCACAAACCTATATCTTTTCTGGTTTTGTATCAATGTGTGTATAGTTGGTTAGTGTATGGAATAAGATACAGATTCAATGTTTCTGCCATCCAGTGGTTCAGAAAATAACACTAAATTGTCACATAAAAAACATACAAATATACATAACTATATACAAATATATTGGCATATAAGCTCTGGAGTAAAATGTAATAGGAATTGGTTTACGCTGCCTCAGAATTTTTGACAGTTTTTTAAACTGAGAGACTGAAATTTATATTGCAATTTGACTATAGTCTATTAAATTTTTAAAATGTCTCGCTCCCGAGCCAAAGCTCCTTAATGGGCTAATTATCTAATTGTAAGACTAAGAAACTTTGAAAATTGGGTTACATTGAGGCCAATCTCTTGTATGTGCATGTACGGCCCAAGGTGGCATGAGAGTTTGGAAAGTAGAAAAATTCTGCTATTATTCGTATCTATGGAGTGGTAAATCTCTATTGATACTTTTGTTGGATTCGTCAATTCAATCACTTCTTATATATGAGCAAACAATTTATTATATTTTTAAGAGAGAGAAAACTAACAAAACTTAGGCTCTCCTAGTGCTGCGAATGTGCGCACAGAGGATAGCCGCAACATAGCCTAATATTATAAGCTTGTAAATATTGTAATAAGATGATAAATACGTTAAAGAACCTAGCTAGCCTTTTTCCAAAGTAAATAAAAGCTACTTATTGACAATTGACAATTAAAACAAATTTATTGACAACTTCGTCAATTTTTACAAAATGAGGAAGAGATCAAAAAATAATTAGAGAAAATAAAAAGATAGCGAAAAGCGTGTTCGAACCAGGGACATCAGGTTCTAAAGTCTAAAGCTTTCGCAGCTAGGCTATTTTGCCTTTTTGTATAGTAATTTAAAGAAGAATTAATATTTACAAATTTAAATTTTCAGCCGGGGAGTCTTCCCCACCGTTCAAATGTCCTCTTGAGGGGATCCTCAATAAAAGCTACCTATTGCGAGGTTTTTTTCAAGAGAGCCTTTTAATATATACTACTCGTATATATATTATCGTTATATACATTATACAAAAAGTAGTATACAAAAATGTAATGCCTCGATAAAGGTTGGCGTTCAGCCAACCGAAATATTGGCAAATATATATTTTATAATCCAATATATGCCTTTTTACTATCTAATATATTATATATAGCTCTCTTATCGTAATATTTAATGACTTAGGTTAGGTTAAGTTAGGATTGGTTAGTTAGAGAACTTATAGGTTAGGTTTCGCCGGTACAGTCCATTTTGTCTTCCAATATAAACAAGGTAACCCGAGACAGCGTCTGACCACCTCCTAATACACTTTAATAAAAGTTTTAAATAGGAACAAAATAACCATAGGCACATTTTGGTATTTGATTAAAATGATTAGAAATGTATGACTATGTTGTTTTTTGGGTTAAAATATTTGGTATATAGCTTTTATATATATATAGGAAAACATTCAAAACATATTCTAAAACTAGAAATATAATTTCAATATTATATACATTTATAAAATGTGTAGCAAAAAATTGTTCACATAATAATCCAAAAGAACCCATCTCTTAAATATTATATTCTGAAATATATAAAATATTGTAAATGGATTCAAGGCATATGAAACCTAAATGTATAAAAATAGCACAATTCAAACAAATGCTATCAGTGTAAACATTAAGCAAGGTTTATCTTATGTACAAATTTATGTGCCACAAACGATGACCATATATAAAATCTCAATAAAATCCTTTTATCTACATCTAAAAAAAGAATGCACAAAATATTGCTATTTAAATCGTAAAAAAATGAAGAAAAAAATGAGATGCTTAGGCATGAGGGGTGTATATAAACATATAAAAATTAAGTAATTTGAGTAATCATTTTAAACGATGCATACATAAAAGGTGAAGCCATCTATATATAAAAAATCGATGATTCATGCTATGAACAAATTATAATACACAAAAATAGTGAAAGATCTTTGAAATGGATCTAAAGACATTTGAACGACACAATTTTCAATGCGTGAGGTGTATTAAAATGATTTTTCTATATAAAAATGTATTTTAAGTATGAAAAAATTATAAAATAAAAAATAAATAAAAATATTTTCAAATAGATAAATAAAATTTGTACAACCTAATACCTGAGTATAAAATGATATTTCTTAGAAAGCTCAAAGAGTTATAGGCAAAGAACCTAATATAAAGAGAATGAGGTATAAATTTTTTTATGAATTATATTTGTATTATAAAATCTGAGTACTTAATGAGTATATTTATAAAGAATAAAATATCAATTATTAATACTAAGTATACAGAGTATCTATTATGTTTAGGCAAGATGTGAAATTCAGGCATTTTAAAGAATGGCTGGTCTTTTGAGGCAATGTACGAAAATGATCCTTAATATTCAGACATTATATTGTCATGTAGAAAAATGAGAGTTGTCAAAAATGGGGATAAGGCAATTTTTCTTGATAAAAACAATTACCGATTTATTTACACGAAAGAACTGAGTGTGTGTCAATGATAGAAAGATGATGAGAGAGTAATAGACCACTAAATGTTATGTATTGGTAAAGTTATTTGTTGTGGATATTCTTGAATAATTATATATTAAAGGGCAACACACACACAACAACAAACACAAAAAACAACGACACAACGCACAACACATCCCACAAAGCAACATACACAACACAACCCACTACACGAAACATAACACAACACATCCCACAAAGCAACACACACAACACAACCCACTACACGAAACATAACACAACACATCCCACAAAGCAACACACACAACACAACCCACTACACAAAACATAACACAACACATCCCACAAAGCAACACACACAACACAACCCACTACACAAAACATAACACAACACATCCCACAAAGCAACACACACAACACAACCCACTACACAAAACATAACACAACACATCCCACAAAGCAACACACACAACACAACCCACTACACAAAACATAACACGAAACACAACACAACAACAAGAGTTATACTATCACTGATAGAGAGTATTAGAACTATGATCATAGATATGCAAACAGGGCACCTTAAAGTCTACGCAGGTTGAAAATAAACAAACATATAAATAAAGTTAAACCTTTGATTTAAGATCAACTGGTAAATAATTCCTTCTCTTCACATAAAAGACTTAACAATAGCCACGCTTGAATAATTTAAATATCCTTCCGTCACACACAATATACAATCATAGACAAAACAAGGAAGTTTTGTATTTTAAGCATAAACCACTCCTAATTTGCTTATATAACCGCGGTTTTGCAATACGTGTAAATCAGATGGTTATACTTTAAAATTATATAAAATAATAATAAAATATAACAAAAATAAAAAATATACATGGTAAAAGGTACAGCTTCCTTAAGGTTTATCTATGAGTGTAGAATGCCTAGAGCTTTTTATGAAAAGTATTACATATATATATATACTATTACAAAAACTAAATAAAAAATAATACTTGAAGGCAAGCAAATCATAATAACAAAGCAAAATAGTAAAAATAACCGAACATTAAAAAGTAAAACACAGGAATATGACAAAGCAGAAAAGTAAAAAGAAGCCTAAAAATAATAAAATAGCATTGACTAGGAAATTGACGCAGAACTTGAACAGTATGCGACTAGGGTGAATCAGAACAGTCAAAAGGAACATCAACCAACGGAATTATAACCAACCAGAAGAGAGGAAATCATTTCCTATATCGGATTTTGTACGTCTGTACAAAGTATCGCTGGAGACAGTATATACAAAAAACATACCTCTCCCTTTAAAAATAGTTTATCGATATTCTCGAAAAATTCCTTATTTTTATAAGTGGTAATAATTATACGGTATATTTGTTTATGTGTGTGTGTACAATGTGGCAAAATTTAAGGCACGAATAACGGTTATAATACTGTTTTCTCTAAGTCTTTATAGTAATTCAATATTTTATGGAGAATACCATAATTGTATATAGGTTGGATTTTGATTAATTCAAGTTAAAACTTCATCAACCTTTTTTATAAACGGTTATTGTCCTTTGACGTTTCGATAACCCACCGCCTATAAACCTTTATAAAAAAAGTTCATGGAGTCTTCACTTGAAATGATAACTATTTTTAAGCATTGACTTTTATTCTTTGTATGTATTGTTGGTTTTATTATATATTTATTACTTATTTTATATTTTTATATTCAGACATTATATAGAATTTTTTGTATTTAATTTTGCTTTTCTCAATAATTTATAATGATTTGTTTGAAAAGCTTTAGGCATTTACTATTATAAAATCTAGTGATTTTGAAAAAAACCTAGGCAATGAGTAAAATTTGTAAAATTCATTTCGTACTTTGCCGAAAAAGACCAGGAATTCTATAAGAACCACCGGATTACACAATTTTCCTATAACCTAAAAATACAGAGAGAAAATTATAGAACATGAAAAATTAAAATTTGAACTACAGTCCTCTATCTTTCATTGCTTGACTAGTAAAAAAAGATTTTTTTGAAGAAAGAAGGAGTAATAAATCATTGAAAGAATAGAAGTATATGGAATGTGCTAAATTCCTATAATGCACGCTAACAATGAATATAAACAATTACATATGATACACATGTATATATAACAATTGAATAAAAGAAATTGTGGATGACAATATGTTTTATAGATAGTTTTCCAGATATTGTTGTTATATATAACAATGTTAAAATATATAAAAAATTGCATTTCTAATGATATATATATATATATATATATTGAAAATAGAGCAATCCATATTTAATTCATTAGATAATAAAAATACCTATATTGGATTTAACAATGATTTATTTTGCCAATATTTCGGCTGGCTGAACGCCAACTTTTATCTTTATTGTGTATACAAAAATGTAATGCCTCGATAAAAGTTGGCGTTCAGCCAGCCGAAATATTGGCAAAATAAATCATTTATTAAATCCAATATATGCCTTTTTATTATCTAATATATATATATATATGCTGATAAAATTGTAAATAGATGCCAGAGAGAGTATCGATAAATGCATTATTAATAATGATTTCGGCGAACATCGTATCAATCAAGAGGCCAGGTGATGAACATTTGATGACTATGCTGTCGTTTAAGTGAATATATGTCACATATAAACAATATTTAACAATAATATTAGTTCTGGAGGCGCTTTGATAGGGCGGCAAAGAAGCGGAATAGTGAGTAGCATCGATGATAACATGATGTGAAACTTGAGTTGGTGCTTTCCGATATTCCTACAATCACACGCGCCTTTACAACAATTACCTTAAAGATAGAGGCTGCCTGGCCGGCATTCATAGTTCTTCAAATTAAAGATACTTCGGCCAGTAAATCTTTTTTATTGTCTCGACGTTTCTACAAAAATCTTTTGTCCTCGTCAGGAGCGAACAAAAATTAAAACATTTGGCAAAGCGTTAAAAATTGTTCTGAACAATCTTTCTGATCAATCTGAACAAGTATCTTTAATTTGAAAAACAATTAGCTTGATGAAAAATTAGTACAAATGTGATATTGTACTGGGATAAGCTTCATAAATTAAGAAAAGAATAAAGGGCATCTCCTTATCGTGAACTGAAGGTTTCCAATGGATTGCGCGATCTATCGGAATAAATATCAAATATTCTTTGATTTTTAATTATCCCAGAATATATTTGCCATAATAATTTATTGGTCAATTCTCTGTAATTATTAAAAACCAATAAATAGTTGATATTTATTCCGATAGATGGCGCAAGCCATTGGCAACTTTCAGTTGCACGATAAGGAGATTTCTTTATTTCGACTTAGAGCGCTATTTATCCCTAGGGACACTTGCACTTTAAACATAAACAAAAATTTTGAAAGAAAAAACGATAAGGAGATGCTCTTTATTCTTTTCTTAATTACCTTTTAATTATATCAAATCACAATTATATATTCATATAGATAACAAGTAGATACATTTCTAAATAGTTACTCTATTCATGTCGAGAATTATATAGATAAAGCAAATATATTTATTAATCAACAGGAAATTGTGTTTAGTTTTAAAAATTTTAAAGCAGATAGTTGAATTGTACGGTCAAATTTAGGCTGAATTCCTATCCTATTGGATTTAATGTGAGTGAATAAAAGGGCAAAACACTGATACAAAAAACAAACATTAGATAACGTATCATCCACCACGCACGTATATTTTCCAAAAAAAAAAAAATGTTTTTCAAACAGAAATAATAAAATATATTTTTCTCTCAATATATAATAAGTATGTATTTAAAATATGTATATAATAATGTGTGTATATAAACATTGTATTTCTTATTAAGTTGTTAACGTGATAATACTGTTGAAGGACTAACAAGTCCGAAAGCTTGAAAATAAAAAGTTGCACAAGAAACTTAACCCTGGAAGCTTTATTTATTTTATAACACATTAGATAATAGAAAATCTATTCCTAACACTTTCATTAAATTCTCATTATACTGCATGTTCTGATTTTATATTTTGAAGCCAATTTAAATGCACAAAATGGAAATTTGAATTGAACAGTCAACAAGGTATATCGAAGTGTATATTAGAATAGGCTGCCATTCTATTTAAGAAACCGATGAAATCTTTCAACTGCTTTAAGGAGCGCGATCTCCAAGAATTAGTCTGAAGGAACAAAGTATAGTTGCAATACGCGAATTGTGATATTTAGCGGCAATTCTATAAAATAAGTCACTAACTACCTAGCCCTGTAAATGTCAAAATAAGTAAAAGAGTTTAAAAATCGTGTTTTTTAAATAGAAATTATTATATATTTTTATAAAGTCAAAGTTATATCATAGGAAATCTTTATAAGTGTAAGACCTATTTGAGAATTAGTAAGAGTAGTATTATATATGATCAGATAAATAATAAAATGAATTGCTTCTTTTCAATATGCTACAATTTTATAAAATTATGGGAAGATGATATTTTCATGAGCGAAAATACGCTTTTTTTCTTTAATACAAAAGTGTCTTACACCACAGGTTTGCCTTTTTCCCTGAATTTGCCAAAGCTTGTGTTGTGTCTTTTTTTCTATAAAATTGCGTGTTTTGCGCAAAGAATATAAATATAGTGCATTGCTTTGATGCTTTTTTTAAAAAGGAAGAAGCGATTTTTAGTTCAAAAAATTGTTACGTAGAATTTTAAAAAAGCGCGCATTCCAAAATATATTTTTTCAGAACGTTCAAGAATAATGTATAAAAATCGGAGAAAAACTGATTGGCCAATCTAAAGCGATTGCGCAAGGCTTAGTGCTGACGGCTTTCTGATTGGCTGACCAACCATGACCACTCAGGAAAGATCTACTCTGGGATATATAGGGATGAGGAACTCATGCCAAAGAAGAAGAAAGAAGCTACGTGGTGGACTCCAAGCAAACGCTGCTGTCTCAAGAGGTTGGGCTTACCGCCGACGCCGGTGTACTTCCTGGAAGATTCTAGAAGGTTCTACCAACTCCTCTCCCCTGTTTTGCCCCTGCTTTCCTTCACTGTGCTGCGGTTGGTGAGTTTGTTACTGCTGTTTACTTTATTGTTGTTTGATTTTGCATTTTTCTGTAATTATTTTACTGATTAGGCTTAAATAAAGTCTTAAAGATCCTTTGTACCCACGGAAGTTATTCTTTTCAACCAAAAACGCAACAATATTTATAAATATTTTTCATTAACTAATACGTTATACCAATTTAAGAAAATTAAAAATAAATTTCAATTTTACACTCGCTCTTTTTAAACTCCGAACAATGAAGTTGAAAGAACTTACCTAGGTGTATTTACAGCTACTGTAAAACCGGTATTCATGGGTCCTCATTCGCAGAAGTTCTTGATACATACTTTGATCATTCAATGCCTGGATAAATCGGGTTTTCACCATTTTGTAAAACGGCATATCCTGAGCTCGCCAGTTCTCGGTGACCCGCCCTTTGGCGTGCTCCCAGGCCTGCACAAGCACATAAAAAACTAGAAACATAAAATTAATGTCATATACACTCATGGACAAAACTAAGTTGTAACTTTTTGAATGCATATCGAGATTCACATAATAACTATGAAATATATCTGTTAATCAGTGACCTTTATATTATGATGCATTAACGCGCCATATTTGAAAGAATTATACGCGTCTATAATAGTTTCGAATTTTCATAACAGTGACCTTTATTGAAGTCGTACGAGATAACCAAGTGTGAACAAAATTTCCTCTGTTTCCTTAAAAATATTGACTTCAAAGACCTGCTATATCCTTAAGTTTTGTTCATAAGTGTATATAGCGCATGTTATAATCTGATTTTTTTTTCTGTTAATTTTTAGAACAGACTGTGTGTTGGTCTTGCTTAGATATATAAATATATTTTATGTTAATTTTTTAATTGTGTATGTGATAGAGTTCAGAATAGAATAATATTTACTTTTAATAGCTTTTAATGTTATATTGCTTTTTACGTTATGAAAATTGTCATGTTACAATATATATTTCTCATTATGTGTGAAATACTAATTTTTATATATACATTATTTTATAGATTTTAAAATTATAAAAGTATATATAATATCGAAATATATACGAGTATATAAAATTGTGTATTTTAGTAAAGAGCAAAATTTAAAAATTCCACATAAAAATGTATGGAACCAAACAATTTAGTTTTAAAAGTTCATCTTCGCTGTTCAATATGTATCTCAGGATAGCAGATGCATTTTTTCTACGATGAAATATTTCTACTTCTTATTTTGAATCATGAAACTCATTTATTAATTAGTTTACTTAAAATGGATCGCTTCTTTTTAATATGCTATAACTTTGTAAAATTATAGGAAGATGATATATATACATTAGCAAAAGATCGCTTATCTCTTTAATACAAATGTGGTATACACCACAGCTTGGCTTAATTCTCTTAATTTGTCGAAGCCTGTTTTGTGACATAATTTTATATATAAAATTGCACGTTTTGCACAAAGAATAATAAATAATGTATGATTTGATGTAATTTTTATTAAAGAGAGCAGCGCTTTTTAGCTTAAAATGAAAAAGAAAAGGATGTGATTTACCATAAACAAAGCGTAGTCGTCGACTTTGAAATCGTAGTGGCTGAACTTCGGCAGCCTCACTGAAAAAATGAAGTTCTCGTAGCTAGGCACCCATTCGAGGTTTTCGCCAAATGTTTTGGAAGCCAAATGAAACATTAGGAATTCAATAAATCTAGGGAGCTTCTGCAATCACAACACGATATCGTTCAAACTCATGACAAGCTAGAAATGGAATATAGCTTTGTATTTGTCAGAATTTGCAAAAAATGATGTTGGGGATCATACCTTATTATCACCTTTAGTTTTTATATTGGAGTGGTAGATAGAATGTCCTTTTTAATGTATATTTAATGGGAAATTAGACTCTTTTGATACATGAAAACCATCCTTCCCCTGAGGATATGTCACGCTTATAGATTAATCCTGTTTAGCGCTTCCTGTAGGAAGCTGTTATGGGTCAGATGAGGCAAGTAACGCATTATACCTACGAGTATTACTTTTCTCTATCGGAGTTTTAAGTTTAACCACATGTTATATCTACCACATGTATTAAGAAGGTTTGATGTGTAGATTTGATAGCATATTCAATGATACTTCTTCTATACGCGGTCTTAGTTTCTAGGTGAAAGTGTTGAACATATTGGAGATTTCATCTATCAGAAAGTTTTTATAGCGTGTTCGGATGACATTTATAGTGGGCAAAAGGTTGGTCTATCGGTGATGACCCAGATCCGGGGGTCTTGACAACATATCACAGCATTGTGTGAGGGCGTGCACGTGGAGATAACGTGAAGAGCTGAGAGCAGGAAGAAGAGATATATACGTCAAATACAACGTACACTCCTAGTGAGTATAAATGAATATAGTGGCAGATTCACCTAAGGCACACAACTACAAGTAAATTTTAAAAATACTTTAGGTAAGAGAGAGAGAAATGTGAGAAAGTATAATTAGTGATTTTTTTCTCTCACATATTATATCAAATTAAAAAGTATGTATGTACAAGGGTCGGTCAATAAGTAATGTGCACAACGACTTATAGAAAATATTTAAATTATTCATCATAAAACTATATGTTTTCTCATTAAATACACACATTCCACTTTTTATATCTGCGAACAGAATTGAAACATATTTTGTATGTTTCTTAGATATGTAGCATGAAAAAAAGTAAACACAAGAATTCGGCAACAGTTGGTATGATGGAGTTCCTGTTTAAGTCTGGAGACATTTCAGCCTCTGTAAATCACTCGAAGTCTGTGTATGGAGCCATGGATAGAAGCACAATACAAAGATGGATTAAGCGCTTCCAAACTGTTGATTTTGATATTAGTGATAAAGAAAGGCCAGGTAGATCAACCTCTGTAGTGACGGACCAAATTTTGGCTTTAACGGAGGAATTGATTAAGAATAACCGGACTTATCAAATATTGGAAGCACTTTCCCTGTATAAAGAACTAGCGGATGTACCCGACTTTGCCCGGGTTTTACCCGAGTAAAGGTTTGTCTAACGAACATTTGTTAAAACAATTCTCTATAAACTTATAAAAAAATAATAGATATATTTTGGTAATTTGAAACTCGTAAATTTGAATCTCTCGATAAAGTGATCATTTTTTCCCGGTCCCTGTGTGCCGTGTCATCCCGAATTTTGTCTTTCCTAATTTTCTACATTACAAAATCATCGTTTTTTCTAGTTAACATTTTTTCCCGGTCCCTTGAAAAATACTCGATAAGTTGAATAAAATCATGGTCGTTTATGGAAGATGGACGAAGTTCCCGGAGGTCATCTTGGGCAAGCCCCCGCGAGGCTTTTTTCTTGTCTACTTGGCACAGATGTGTCAACAACTCTGCCCCCGCGCGCCAGGACCTCTTGACCCGTCTGATTGGTCGGTGGGTACTTGGACTGTCCATCCGGCCGGCGGCCGGACGATTACATTCTCTCGACAGGGGGTGGGGCAGACCTAAGCCAATCTCCGTCGCAAGGTGGCGCTGCTTGCGAGTTAAAGCTACAAATCTGCAAATAACTCTAAGGATATTCAAGATATTCAAGAAATTATTTTTCGAAAACCTTTCCGGGAATATACCTAATAATATCCCAAAATTTCACGGCGATTCGATGTATGGTTTTTGAATCTATAGAGTACACACACAGACAGACATTCATTTTTATATATATATAGATAAGTGTTCTTAAATTAATCAATAATCTTAAATATCGGAAATTATGCTCAAAATGGGTGCCAACACTTCTAACACGAGAAATGATGCAAATTTGGAGGTCTAGAGACCTCATAGAGACTTTTTTGGAGAACCTTCTCAGGTGTTTGAAGGTTTGATAACATGTGATGAAACTTGGATTTAACATTATGATCCTTCTTCAAAGCGCCAAGCAATGCAATGAACCCATGTAACATCGTCAGGAAAGAAAAAAAACAAGGCTTTCCCTTTCCAAGGACAAAAAACAGTCTCTTACTTTTAAGACCAAGAAGAGCTGATATACATGGACACTCTTGAAAGAAATTCTTCTAACCACAAGAAAAGATATTGTGAATCACTAGAAAAACTTAAATAGAAATTTAAATAAAAAGACCCAACTTAAAAAATACCCAAATCAAATTTCCTCCGTATAATGCGAAACCTCCCAAGATCGCCTGACTTTGGAAAAGAGTGCAGGGTATGGGTGGTTATCTTCTACTATGGTTTTTATACACTGGTCATTAGCAATCTTTATCTTCTTCGAAGGCGTGTGTCTCTAACGCTTATTAAAAACCTCTTTCTAGCTGCACATGTGAGCCATAGAACTATTATTTAGGCACCATTCATTCTAGTCATGGACTTCATTTGGAATAACCAGTGATGCTATAATTTTATTTCAAGGATTTTAATTCTTTTGCCTTCTTCCAGCTTTATGTCCTTCCGTCCACTAGTATACCAATTTAACTTACATAATCATTTCTCTATTTACTTCAAAGGATTTGGACTTACTTTCCCTCCAGTATTTCAGAAAAGGCCTTTTTTTCGCTGCCCCTGATACTTCCAGGTTGTGCTTAGTCTCTATTTTTTTTACTTTGAGAACCACAAGGCCTGGCAAATCGTCTCGATTGCTGACCTGAAGCCATCGTACCGCTTTTTCAAACTGTAAATTAGAAAAATAGAAAGTCCTTTGGCACTTGAAGGCAAGTAGTTTACCTGCTACAATTGTAAATTGATTGAGGTATTCTTGCATGCTCTCATCTGACTTCATTTTACATTGTACCAATTGCTTGGTTAGAGATACTTTAGTTGCGGATCCTTTAGAATGAAATACTTCATTTAGTTTCTTCTAAGCGCTTGAGTCGAAGTTTTATATTTTTATAAATGATTTAATTATGAGAGATTTAAAGACAAACTATTATGGCAAGATATTTTTCTGTTGATTCTTCTCTCTCTCTTTGTCATTCTTTAATATTAATATCAGTTTCAAGCTTCATCTTAGTTAAGGCGATCACATTGTTACGGTGATTTCATTGTTAGCTTAAAGTTATTTTATTTGAAAAAAAAGGAATAATCTCTCTCTAAAAGGGTTTCCATTTAATAATACATAAGGCTGGTTCATGTTCGAGAAACACTTTTGATATGATTACAAAGGAAATGTGTTGTAATGAGAAAGGTTTTTTGGATATATATATAGAGAAATATTTGTTCTTTAAAAGAAATATAATAACCAAATTTCTCTATAATAAAATTAATTTATCGTACATTCAGAGTAAAATGGTTCAATTTTGTTTGGGGGCAGAATTTGGGTTAGAAAAAAAATTAATATATTTTAAAATTATAAATAAGCAAGCCATACCCTTTTATTGCGCTTTCGTCCAGGTTGTCTAATTGCAGGGGACGAGGATTTGGGATTGTAGGGCGCTGTTGTTTTGCCAAGGCCATGAGTTTTCTTCCCGGACACAGAACGCTGGACCCAGAGCAAATTTCAATTTTGTGATGTAGACATAAGACCTGCAATTTGGGGATAAAAGACGTGTTGCTTGTATCAGTTCATAGTACTAGCTTTCTATCTCTTTAGAAGAATTGATGAGGGTCGAGAGTGTTTAATTGTTGATATTATATAAATATATATTTTTTATCATTTTCTAAACGCATAATTAATATTATGATGCATTAGCGCGTCATCTGTTATGAAGATTCGAAACCATTAAAGACACGTATGATTCTTTAAAAAATAAAACAATTTCTACTGCCCTTACTGAAGTAACCTCCCGCTGGGAGGGTTCATCACTGATGAGCCAGTACTCCCATTAATTTTTCCATTGCAGTAAGGGCAGTAGAAATTGTTTTATTTTTAAAAGAATCATACGCGTCTATAATAGTTTCGGATTTACATAATTAATATTAAAAGGATATAAATTAAAAATCAAGGACGGCGTGATACAATTCGTGGAGTTCCACAAAACTAGGAAACAGCCATGGTACGGGAGGAAGTAATACTTCCTTAACAACTAACAACTAATCACGTGAGATCAACGACGGAGGTTGAAGGCGAGTTCTAATATATTGTCCTAACCCTCTTTTATGCCATTTCTAGTTCTGGTTGTGAAAAATCATTATAATTTTAATACTATCCTGTACCCTCGGGGTAATATTGAACCGTCATTCACTCAAAGCAGCGAACTACCTCAGAGAGACCGTAACAACATAATAAAATAATGTATAATTGACCTTGTGCGATGGCTTTTTAATCCCGCTATTAAACTGTTTTATACAATTAAAAGCATTTATGAAAGGACATCTCTTGATCGCGAAATTGAATATTGATGATTTTCCAATGCAATTTATCGAAAAATACATCAAATATAGACCAAATCATGAAAAATAAAATCAACAGATAGATGTTGTGTTTTAGATAGATGGCAGTATGCCATCATTAACATTCAGTTGCACGATATTGAGATTTATTTTTATTATATACTTTATCACCCCCTGATCTATTCTTTTTCACTACTTTTAAATTCTTTGTTAAACAGGATAATGCGGTATCATATTTTACACTCATGGACAAAACTTAAGAAAGTTGTACCTTTTAGGATGTATAACGGGATTTAAAAAAAAAAAACTCTGATAGATATTTGGTATACAGTGACGTTTAATGAAGATACAAGAGATAACCAAGTGTGAACAAAATTGCTTTTGTCTCCATCAAAAAAACCATACGACCTGCGAAAAGGATTTCTACTTCTTTAAGTTTTGTTCATCTGTGTATAATGGAGGGGGGAGGGGTAAGTTACCATAATTATATTGTTAAGACCATTTCATTATATTGTTAAAATTTCTATATGGTGAAGAGAGGGATGAAATCGCTCTAAAATTTCTATTTTAAATATAAAGAAGGCTTATTAATTTTCACAAACACTAATAGTGTTTAGATAAATGATACATTTAGAAACGTTTTATGATATTTAAATAAATACATGTTCTTTGAATTACATCTCTAAAAAGCAACTGAAGATAATAAATTGTATTTATTATGCATTTACATTGATTATAAAATGGTTCAATTTTGCTTTAGTTTTATATATAGGGACATAAATCAGTAATTTATAATACAATATAATGCGGCTTATTATTGTAGAACGACATTTGTAAATTATCCTGCATGTGTTTCTTTTGAACGAAAAATCGAAATTTATTTTAAGGAGAAATAACGATTATTTCTAACCTTAGGGATGAAGTATGAAAGGATGAATTGTGAAAAGTAATGATAAACGGAAAATTTCACAATTCATCCTTTTATACTTCATCTCTAAGGTTAAAAATAATCGTTATTTCTCCTTAAAATAAATTTCAATTTTTCGTTCAAAAGAAACACATGCGGGATAATTTTCAAATGTCGTTCTACATAAATCAGTTTAGAGAATATAATAAGAACAAGGCGATTTCAAAATTACAAAGAACAAGTGATACCTTATAAACGGGCTGTTGGGTAGGTTGGTTTGTACTTGAGGTGGATGGTTGGTCTAGAAGGAGGAGCGCTGTTCCTCCGCCTTGGCCGTTAGTTGGCTGCCCGGGCACAGAACGCTGGACCCAGAGTGAACCTCAATTTTATGATAGAGAAATGTGGACAAGATTTGTATTCCTTGTTTTAGTTTACAACACTAAGTTTCTTTTGATAATAATTGGTGAGTCTCGAATGTTTAACCTTTATTGAAATATCAAAAAATATTTTTTTTTCAATAGCGAAAGGTTTTCGATATTTTTATAAATGTATGCGCAATTTTATTTTATTTATTTAACATATATATATATATATATATACAAATGAATATATATTCTATCTTACTATTTTATAAACGCATATTTAGTATGATTTAAGGATATAAATTGAAACTCATTTTCTTGATTCTTAATAGATACACCTTACAAATATATAATTTGACAGGGTCTAGAGATTTCTTGGAATAGGCGAAACTATTTCTTGGGTAAATATACGAAAGCAAATAAAGCGACTACCGAAATAGAATGAGCGCCTTTAGACCAATAAAACATTCTGGCCCATTAAGGCCAGGCAAGACAGTGCTCTCTGCTCCTGTTCTCTCTCGCTGTATCCGCATTTTTAGCTGAATCTCTGCGATATTGTAGCCACTTTCTGGATTATTCTACGCTGTTATACAAGTGGGTGCTTCCCATGGCCTTGCTGCTTCTGCCATCAATAATCGTTTTGCAGGGTAATACGCGCCAGAATCTTAGGTGTTTGAACCAAAACGTCTTCCATACTCGCTCCGTATTCGTGCCATTTACGCCAACATACAGCACTATTCCTGGTCCCGACACTATAAAAGCTCTGGAACGTACTCAACAGGATTTTATCAAATATCAGAACACTACATTATATCGCACCTAAACAATTTCATTTATTTTTGCATCAAATACTTTAAAATAATAAAGATTTAGGGTTTATGATCTCCACGTCACCGTTTTAAGATTGATGGAGAAGCGTAACAGGAAAGTATTCTGCCCTTATCTAATACCTAAAAACGGAGGTCGCAGACTGTAACCAGCTTCAGAGAGGGTTTTTACATTACAAGCCTTTTACTCATTCTAAACCACCCTGCACCTTTAACACTTAACTTAAAACTATCCCCACCAAACCTGAAACCAAGAACAAAAACCGACCCAGAAACAGATCTTAGAGACGTACTCAAGTTGTTCTTTGCTTTACATTATATGCCTTGAAAGGTCTGTGCCACTGAGACGTTGATGCCCAACTCTTCCATTCCCAAATACATCTCAACCCTATGCATTACCCTAAATGAAAATCTGGCCAACAGATTTTGAATAAAAACTTAGTTTAGGCACAAAACCTTTTTACTACACAACTTTTTTCATATACATATTTACCAAGTTTGTTGTATTGATGGTTAGGATAGGTCCACGATCTCCCTCTATTACTTGGGCCGGGATCTGGATAAAAAGGCATTGTTGTTTTACTTCCCATTATGACATTTTATAACATATATACACCATATATATTTTAGAGTAATTATATAGAGTAATATATTGTAACAATGTATTTATTAATTTTATTATTTTTATTAACAGAGTGGTCATTTTTTTATGTTTATATTTTGCTACTCTGTAAATTTCCCTCGTGGCATATCTTTTGTTTACCATTCATAGTTTGTTCTTGCCTGAAATAAATTGTTGTGTCCTCCTGAAGTTTTTCTCTTCCATAATTTTCCACGTGGCATTTTGGTGGAGATGCTAGGTGATTTAGGAAGGACAAACTGAAGACCGCCGAGAAAACCTTGAAGCCATGGGTGCTGTGATCTACATTTTCGGAGTCTGACTCCAGGATTCCACCGCCGTGCTAAAGCCAAGACTTCCCTCGAAGATGATGATGTCCCTATAGACGATATGACGACAAAGCCGCTCTTCACGCCGCAAGAAAAAGGACGCAAAGGTACTAGGGACAAATTTCCAAGACTTCGATGGAATACTTGGCAGAAGCACGTCAGATCCATGTCAGTATCTGCAAGCTGTGGGTCACAGCTCCCATAGGGAAGAAGCTATGTAACAAAGTTTTCATTAATTTTATTATTTTTATTAACAGAGTGGTCATTTTTTTGTTTATATTTTGATACTCTGTAAATTTCCCTCGTGGCTTATCTTTTGTTTACCATTCATAGTTTGTTCTTGCCCTAAATAAATTGTTGTCTCCTCCTGAAGTTTTTGTCTTTCCTAATTTTCTACGTGGCAATATAATATAGTAATTTTAGAAGAGGTTATGTAAAATATAAGAAATTATGATTCATAGATTTTGAAAATAAAGTATAGTTTAAACATTGAGTCAGCACAGAAAGCTATATATAATTCTATGTATTAAATAATACCCCATTAAGAAAATTTCAAAATTTATATATTTGGTAATTGATTTGAGCATAAGAGGTTTGTTTCATATATAAATATAATAAATAAATAGAAGAATATAAAGCGAAAAAATCAGCCCATGACGTTTAATAGACGAAGCTTTCCTGAAGTATCATTTTTTATCCTATTATATCCTACTATCTATTTATATTATATATATGTTATGAATATAATTATTTGTTGTTAGAGAAAGGGTTGAGGTGCAGTCGTGATAAGAAAAAGATAATTATTTACCGTCAATTACTTGAGGAAAGATTACACATTAGTTATTTTCACATTATATATAATTTATAAAAGAATTAATCCTATATTAGTGATTTAAAACGATAGATATGTTAACTACGCATATTTACAACAAAACTGTACAACAAAAACTGAAAGTCATTCTCAAAACGATGATAACAAAAGTAAAATTATCAATGAATAAAAATAAAAAATATATTTTTTAAAATATAGAAATATTTGAATTTTTAGATTATATAATATATATATATAACAAACCTTTGATTCTTAAATCTCTCAACTAACAAATATATAAAATTTTTAAATATTCTTAATGTTGTGTGTTGTTGTGTTGGGTTGGTGGGTTTTATATATATATATATATAAGAGTTAACATAATTATGCTGTTTTTGTGTTATGTAAAGAGAAATATTTATATTTTTGATATACGGCGGCTCACTCATGTTTTAGAAACAGTTTTAATGCCATTATGACGCGAATGATTCAATTAAAACGCTTTTCAATTTTAAAAGTATTCAAGTTCTTTAAACGACATCTAAAAGGCAATTTACGATAATAAAAATTGCATTCATTATACCTTTAAACTTTGAATAAAATGTTTAAATTTTGTTTTATTTAAAGGCATAACTTTGTTTAGAAAGAATAAGAAGAGCAGGCTATTTTAAAACAACAAATAAACAAGTGGTACCTTAGAAGCGGGCATTTGGATGGGCTGGCTTATAGTTGAGACGGCTGGCTGGCCTATAAGGAGGGGCGCTGTTCTTCCTCCTTGGCCATGAGTAGGCTGCCCGGGAACAGGACGCTGGACCCAGAGCAAATTTTAATTTTGTGATGGAGCAATGTGGACATAAGACGTGTTGTTTGTGTAAGTTCCTAGCACTAACTTTCCCTTTAGAATATTCGGTGAGACTCAAGTATCAACAACTAAAATTAAATTAATAGTGTCTCTTTTTTTTAAAATTAATTTATATAAACGCGCATAATCAATATAAATGAAGATATAAATTGAAACTCAATTTCTGACTTTTAATAGATACACCTTACACGACTATATGTAACGTGTATATTAAAAATACGAGGGGCATCCAATAAATAAGTTTCCCTATTTTTTTTTCGGCGAACGAAACGTTGTAAAAATTAGTTAGTAGGTAATAAATGGTCACTAGGATGCGTTGGAAGCTGGTGACCTTTCAAAATCACTCTACTCGTACGCGCAAGTCCGTAGCGCTTCAGTTTCCATGGAGCTACCACTGGTGAACGTGCCCACTTGCGAACTCCGTTCTGTAATTCGTTTTTTCACAGCGAAAAATGAAACTGCGGTCAATATTCATCGCAATTTAGTGTCAGTGTATGGTGAAGGATGTATGAGCATCCAAATGGTTCGCCGATGGCGTTCATGGTTCTTGGAAGGACGGCAAAACGTGCATGATGACGAGCGAAGCGACTGGCCCGTTACTGCTACGGACAATGCAGCCGTGGCTGCTGTTCGGAATGTGGTGGAAGCAAATCGCCGCGTCACCATTGACGAAATAATGATTCGACTGCCTCCTGGAATCGAAATTGGATACTCTTCGATTGGAACAATCATGTCAGATGTTTTGAATTTGAATTGAAAACAGGCGGAGGCGAACCACTGGCTACGAAGACAGGACACGGCTTGGTACAACAGTGGTATCAAAAAATCGCTACAACGGTACCAAAAATGTTTGGACAGAAATGGTGATTATGTAGAGAAGTAGTCTATGAGTTGTATAATGAAAATAAAATAACTGCATAATTGTAAATAAAGTTGTTTATTTGTTACAGAATAGGGAAACTTATTTATTGGATGCCCCTCGTAATATATTAAATTAGACATGTTCTAGAGGTTCCTCTGAATGAGAAATACATTAACAATTGAGCTTTTCAATAAAACATTCTAGCCTTGGAGACCAAGCAAGACAATTCTCTATACTCCTGATCCCTCTTGCTACTTCCGCATTTTTAGCTACTTCCCTGCGATATTGTAGCCACCGTCTGGCTTTTTCTACGCTGTTATACCTGCGACAGTTTCCATGTCTTTGCTGATTTCACCATCAAGAATTAGCATCCTGCAAGATCATACGCGCCACAATCTCAGGCCTTCCATACTAGCACCCGATCTGTGCCAATCAAGCCAACATACAACACTACTCCCGGTCCCGACACTATAGAAGCTCTGCATTTTATTCAACCGGATTTTATCAAAATCAGAGAACCACATTATCGCACATGAAACAATTTCATCCATAAAAGCATTATCCTTCTTGAAAAATACAGGTTTAGACCTACTGATCTGCACCTTCTTCTTTCAGGACTGGCGAAAAGACAGGAATGTATCCTGCGCCTCATCTCATACCTGTAAACGGAGGTCACGGACCTAGATCAACTTTTGAAGAGAAATTTTCTCTTAAGACCTTCTTATCCTTCCACGCCACCCAAATGCACATCTACCACCCCACCTCAGAACATCCTCATCAAATCTGAAACCAAGACAAAATGCGATTTGATCGCCTTTGTTATTTGTATCACTATCTACAAATACATTATTTTCCAGATTTCCTTTCCGCTTCTTCCAGAAAAATTGAAACAAACCCCCAAACAGAAACAGAAACATTCAACAAAATAAGCAGCCCAGTCTGCTGCTCACAAACGCAATCTACACATGAGCCATCTATACCAGCATGATGGGAATGAAGTGTTTAAGAAAACTAACGCAGAAAAAAATCTTAGGGACATACTTAAAGTGGTCTATGACTTACATTCCATGCCTGACAACGTCTGGACAATTGAAAATATTGTCCCCGACTCTCTCAATTAAAAACACATCTGATTTTTATACAGTGCCCTGAATGGCAATCTGTGTGTGGCCTCCAATCTGGTATTCCACAAGTCTTTCAATATTCTGCATCGCGTCTGCCTCATTTAAAGTGGACTTCAACACTCCGGACTCCGACCCCTGCAGCCATTCCAGTCTCTCTTAGCTACCCAAGCACTCCCTGGGGCTGCGATAGCGAAGGTGACCCACTGCTCTTCGCCCATTAAGGTAAATTTCTCAGTCTTTCTTGGGCTGGATAAGTCTTATTTCATACCCTGGAATTTCGTGGAGAATGGTTGTTGATGGGCTTGTCCAAAACCTTGAGGATTGTACCCTCGTCCACAAGTGATACCGCGGCTGTAGATTAGCCAAAGCTTCTTTAGGGGCACTTCCCAACAGGCCATTTGCCAACATTTTAAACTATCTTGACAGGGCGATTCCATCTCATAACTGGTTACACCAGGCATAGCCAAAAGTATCAATTCAATCAATAAAATAAATGTACTAACACAGAAATTTATTCAATGAAATATCAGTCAATTCACTGACCTTTGCCCGGCTTGTATCTGAATGAAATTTAATCAAAGAAAATTATTAAAAATAATGTTAAATTTAAAATAAAATTAATTTTGTTTCACAATTATTAATTGTTATTATGCTGATAGAATTGCTCCTCTCAATCATTTTCGACACTTGTTTCGTTATTGGGCTAATTTCTATTGACCTTCTATAGCCTATGTTCATCTACTTACATGTAAAATTTCTTTATAATTGATTCAATAGGGAGAGAGAAATCTTTGAAGGGGAAAAGTAAAATAATTAACTAGAATTTCATTTTTTATATGTTCTCTGTTGTAACCTATTTGACACGTCTCTCTAGATCTATTCCTCGGTCAAGGATCTGGATAAAGAAATCAATAATGTTATTATCTGATAGATGGCTCAAACTATCAGCGATATTTTCAGGTTATAAATATTGAGCTTGACGCTACGACTATGATTACAAGTGTAAATTAAAGGTTTGATTATAAAATCTTTGTGAATACACAAAACCTTATATCCATCCACTTATAAAAATGAAATACTTACCGGTTTTGTTGTAATGGTGGTTAGGATCGGCCGGCGTTGTCCCTCCACCATTACATGGCCCGGGATCTGGATGAAGTCATTAGTGGGTTACTTACCGTAGTGATACAAAAATTACTGGATGTTACGTAGAGTAAACATTTCAGAGCACCGAGTCTGGATGGCCCAGGTTTAATAGATATGTATTTATATACAAATTTATTTATGTGAGAATACTAACTTGATTAACTTTGTTTTAAAATGTTAAATGTTAATGTTAAATTATATCCCAAAATTATGAAATTTAATTATTTAAAGATAGTAAAAATGAATCGCGGACCCGAGTTGGAGAAGAAGAGCCGTAGCATATTCCCAGGCCGGCCTATTACTGCAGCTCCAAGTACTCAGGCCTCGACAATGATTTAGTAGTTTGGTAATTTATCAGCGTTTTCTTCAATGTATATTTTAGGTTGTTTTTGCTAGGAAGGTTGGGAGTCTTCACTCATTGCTGCAGGCCACACAGATGCCTCTTTGGTCAAAGGTTCTCGGAGATTATCTTGGCTAAAGTTGATCGCAAACTTCCAAGGCATGGAGTTTTACTTGAAACAAAGGATCATGGAATAACGGTTGACACACGACAGGACAATATTATATAGATTAAAGGAGGAAACATGGGTATATTAGGTTGGTGAACCCAATATGTTATATATAAGCGTCGTTGAATACCATGTTACTTGAAATTAATTAGAACGATTCGAATAATTTATTTATACAAGGTATGTCCCATAAGTTCCCGGACTGGGTCCATAAAAAAATAAATAAATGAAAAATGTAAATAAATTTGACAGTTTATTATAGAAAAAATATCTGGCAACACGGTGGTACCAATATCGAGGCGGTACGTGCGCGTGCGCCAAAGTTATTCTAATTTATTTAAAGGTTACACCTTGCGCTGCGGCGATTTTACGATGGAACAAAAATTGAAGCAGAGGATTTGCATAGATTTTTGCGTGAAACTTCAAATATCAGCAACCGAAACTTTTGAAATGCTTAATAAAGCATTCCCCAATGACACCCCAAAGAGAACAACTGTTTTTAAATGACATTCTAGATTTAAAGCTGGCAGAATTTCCATTGAAGATGATCCTAGTCAAGGACGCCCAAAATTTCAAAGGACTGATTAAAATGTGCAAAAAATTCACCGATTTGATAAAATAAAATCCTCGAACCACTTTTCTGGAGCTATAGCAAGACACAGGCATCTTTAAAACAACGATTGGAAGGATCGTAACCGAAGATTTGAGGCTCAAAAAGACTCCTGCAAAATTCATCCCAAGATTCCTCACTAATGAGCAAAAACTGTGTCGGCTTGCAACCTGTGAGGACATGCTGGAAATGACAAGAACGGATCCGGAATGGAAAGACAAGATAATCATAGGCGACGAGACATGGGTCTATGGCTATGACCCTGAAACCAAGCGTCAATCTGCCGAGTGGAGAGGTCAGGGTGAGCCTAGACCCAAAAAATCCAGGATATTGAAATCCAGAAACAAGGTGTTGCTGGTCGCTTTTTTGGATAACAAGGGCATTGTTCATCACGAGTATCTTCCTGCAGGCCAAACAGTTATTAAGGAAATGTATTTGAGCATTCTTCGCCGTCTAAGGGAAGCGATTCGAAAAAAAAAAGGCCAGAAAAATGGACTAATGGTGACTGGATCCTACACCATGACAATGCCCGCCCTCACACAGCGCACTTGGTAACGAGATTTTTGGCGAAAAACGGGACAGAAATCCTACCTCAACCACCCTATTCCCCAGACATCGCACCAAATGACTTTTTCCTGTTCCCCAAACTCAAAGCAGTTCTAAAAGGAAGACATTTTGACACCAGGGAAGACATAATAGAAAAATCGCTGCTGGCAATCAAGAGCATTCCAAAAGAGGCCTATAAAAACTGTTTCGACAATTGGGAGAAACGATGGCGCTGGTGCGTTGAAGCAAGGGGGGATTACTTTGAAAAGTTTTAATAAAAAAAAATTTTAAAAAATCTTACCTTTTTTTTATGGACCCAGTCCGGGAACTTATGGGACATACCTTGTATAAATATTGTAAGTTGATTAACAGGTCTACAAATCAAGTTCATTTGTATTTAAAATTTAGTTCTGAAAGGAGAGGAGAATTTGGGGCTTCCCATCGCCTTTTATATTCAGGTATTTGTACGAAGTCAGTTTGAATACATATTTGGATCACGGTTGATAGCTTGTGCCATTTAAGGTATAATATGATTACCCTATATTATTCTTAATTAGGTTAAAATTTTCGATATTTTCCTTTTTTAAAATTATATATATTTAAAATAGTTTTAAATATAACATAAAGTGTTGCGGAAGAATGATATTTATGTCTCCTTTTTAAAGGAAGAGGTGCCACTTTTATAACACACGATATATATGATGGGGGTAAGCGTTATATAAACGTTTTATATTTTAAAAAATGAATTCTCTCTGAAATAGACCTATAACAAAAATTTCGACGCATCAAGAAGGGGTTGTTCGATTTATGTGAAAATACGAATACAAATATTTTTCGACCAAACATGAAAATGATTGAAATTTGGTGGCCTATTTGTAGAAAGGAAGAGTTCCAGCGTATCTGAACTGCGCATCTAGCACGAATATTCTACACTCAATATTCGGCGCGGACGAGCTGATTTGAAAAATTTCTGTTTAATATTTTTGCAGTAAGCCTATTTCTACTGTATCAATGTCTCGCCAAAAGATTCATGCCCATTACCAAACATATGTCAGAGTTCGAAATAGTTCGTACCATTGGATTGAAAGCTGCTTTATCGGCCAGTTAGACTATAAGGGCGACGTTTATGTCAAAGTAGTGCGGGTTTTAGGCGATGTTGGCAAGAGTGGGTCACAAACAGAAGGATGCAATGCCAGTACGGCAGCGGTAGACCAAGGGACACAACAGAATGGGAAGACAGAGCGATTGTCGCACAACGGCTGTTGTAGCACCGGATTCGACGTTATCTACCACCCAACGTGTGACCTGACACTCTTGTCAAAAATGACCATCAACAGTCGACTGAAAGAGCGAAATATAAGAGCTCGTCGACCGTTACGATGCCTACCCCTCACACCCGTTCACCGACAAGTTTGACTATAGTGGTGTAGGGAGCGATCAACTTGGAACTGCACTGACTGGGGACGCATAGTTTTTAGTGACGAGTACAGTTTCTTACTGTGTCATGACAACCGTCGCAAACGTGTCTGAAGACGTCATATACAGCGTGTGGATCCTGGCCTTATTTTCTAACACCACAAAGATGCACAACAGGGCGTATTGATCTGGAGTACCATTTTATTTGATAGCAGGACCACATAGTCATTCCTGGCACCCTGATAGCCTAACGGTACATAGATGACATTCTACGGCCTGTTTTGTTGCCGTTCATTTCACATCTACCGGGCTTACTTTTCAACAAAATGTTGTCCGGCTATTCGCGGCACCTGTTACTATGTATCGTCTTCAATCTTGCCGAACTCCTCCGTGGCCAGAAAGGTCGCCTTATCTCTCACCCATAGAGCACATCTGGGAAGTCATGGGAAGGCGATTGCAACTATTCCATAATGTTGACAATTTAGCCCGACAGTTGGAGACAATTTGGAAAGAAATCCCGCAGAACACCATTCAGAATCTTTATCAGTCTATGACGGGCGGGCAGCACCCTGCATTTAGGCCAGAGGGAGTCCAACAACATATTTATTTTCTCAATTTGTGACGATCAAACTTTGGAATAAAACCATCAATTGTTCTGAAATTTTAATCTTTTTTTTTTCTCCTATACATGTTCTTCACACGCACCAAATTTTGTCCCAATCTGACAACTTTTTCTTGAAGCGCCGATTTTTTAGAGTGTATTTCTATTTTTGTTATAAAGACCGTTCACTAATGTTGTAGAAACCTTTAATGCCATTATGACAAACGCTTTAGGATATTTGAATTATTATATGTCTCCTTTAAATAACGTGCCGATTAAGCAATTTATATATAACAAATTGTAGGTATTTATTATACATTCACATTTTTAAAAATAAATTTATTTAATTTTGTTTGAATTAGAGGCATAATTAGTTCATAAAAAATTATAACAAGAGTATTTTTAAGATTTAAATGAACATGTGTTACCTTATAAACAGTTCTTTGGGTGTTCTGGTCCATAGCTGAGATGGATAGCTGGCTTAGAAGGAAGGACACCTTTCTTTCGCCTTGGCCATGAGTGTGTTGCCCGGCCACAGAAGGCTGGACCCAGAGAAAAATTCAATTTTGTGATGGAGCAATGTTGAAATAAGATGTGTTGTTTGTCTGAATTCATAGCAAAAAATTTCTCTTGAGAATAAATAGAGAGGCTTGAGTGCTAAGCATTTAAAATTAAAAACATATATTATTATTATTATATATATATAAAGGGGGAGAGATGATTATAATATATAATAAAAATATATGATTAAAATTTAATTTTTAACTCTTATTAGATACACATTGCAATTATAATCATAAATGTCAAACATAATATATAATTTGAAAGGGCCTAACGGGTTTTTGGAATGTGCGAATTATTGGTACAAATAAACGAAAAATCAAACAAAACGAGTACAGTATAGGGTAGAGAGCGTCTGTATCGGAAAATAATTCTGACCCTTGAAGGCCAGGCAAGACACTTCTCTCTGCTTCTGATCTCTTTCGCTGCTTCCGAATTTTTACTTATTCCCTGCCATATTGAAGCCACTGTCTGAATTCTTCTACGCTGTCATACCGGTGGCACCATCAAGAATCATCGCCTTGCAGGATCATACAATTTCTCTTACAGTACATGCATCTGAAGATTTCTATAGTTTGTGCTATTTTGTGTATAAATATCAACTGAAAAATCGACTTTAATTTTATCTAATTATAGCAAAAAATTATTTATAAAAAAAACAAGGCAATTACGTATATCTTTCGGGATATAATTATTTTGTTACAAACACTTCCAGTATAACTTAAACTGCAAATTTTGTTCTAAATATTCGAAGAAAAATTGTGCGCAAACACGGAAATTTATTCAAAGAACCTTTTTAAATATAAATATCAGTAAATTCATTTAGCTACGCCAGATTTGTGTCTGAAAGAAATTTACCCAATTTATTATAACAAATGTTAATTTCATAATAAATGTGTGTATTAATGTTCCTATTAATAATAGTTGTTATATGATCATAGAATTATATTAAATTATTATTGTTTTTATCAAATCTCTTATATGCCATAATATGCTAATTGCCTCGTTTTTTTATTGGGCTAATTTCTAAAGATCTTCTATAGTCTATCTTCACAGCTACCTACATGAAAATTTTCTTTATAAGTGAGTCAGTAGTTTTGGAGGGGGAAATAAAAAACAAACAATTAGATTTATATATATATATATGCATGAAAAATGTGACTTATTTGACATATCTCTATTCCTCGGTCAGGGATCTGGATAAAGAAACCAATATAATTTCATATCTGATAGATGGCGAAAATCATCAGCAACATTTAATGGCGAAGTTGTGGATATTTTTTTCTCAGATATTTTTACCCCACTTTTTCTTTCTTTGGTTAGAAATAACAAACTTGATGCTGTGACCCAGATTACAAATTTGAAAAGAGAAGAGATTTGATTATAAAATATTTGTGAAGACACAAAACTTTATATCCATCCACTTTTGAAAATGAAATACTTACCGGATTTGGTGTAATGGCGGTTAGGATCGGCCGGCGTTGTCCCTCCACCATTACATGGCCCGGGATCTGGATAAAAGGTCATTAGTGGGTTACTTACCGTAGTGATACAAAGGTTACTGGATGTTACGTAGAGTAAACATCTCAGAGGACTGAGTCTGGATGGCCCAGGTTTAATAGATACGTTTATAAAAATGTATTTAACTGAAAATACTAACTTGATAATTGAAAAATATACTTGATGTTAATGTTAAATTATATTATTATATCACACAAATTCGAATTTTAAACTATTCAAGAAGGTTTAAGTATAAATAAATCGCGGACCCGCTTCAGAGAAGAAAAGCCGTAGCAAATTGTCAGGCTGGCTTACTACTGCAGCTCCCAAGTACTCAGGTCTCGACAATGATTTAGCACTGTGGTAATGCATCAGTGTTTTCTTGAATAAATCTTTAATGTTATTTGTGCAGGGAAGGCTCAGTGCCATCACACATCACTGCTGGCCACACTGAAGCGACTAGATCAAAATGTCTCAGTTATTATTTTGAGCTAAGTTGATCACATTCTGCCAAAACATCCAGTTTTAATTGGAACAAAGGATAATACAAAGCAATAACGCGCCATCTATATACAATGAATGACAATATTAATACGCGAATGTTTTTTTTTTTCACATATAAATCAAACTTCTACTGTTCCTTCTGCGATGAAAAAAATTGGGAGGGCTTGGATCATCAGTGGTGAACCCACCCAGCGGTTTGGCCAATTTAATCTACCAGACCGTTTCTTTGGAGCTCCAATACTCTATTGGATCATTCTGCTTTTATATGCAGCACTAATGAAATAAGGGTTGACACGACAGGGACAAAATTATATAGGTTAAAGTATAGAAACCGGGGGAGATTAGTTTGTAAACCCTATATGTGATATATATTGAAATTTGATATTTAAAAAATACATATAATTGAAATTTAATTTTATGTAGATATGTTATGATTTGCTTTTAACACAGGTTTACAAATCAAATTGATGTGATTTCAAATTTAATTCTGGAAGGTGAGGGGAATTTTGTGTGTCCCATCGTCTGTGCTATTTGGCTATTGGTACGAAGTCAGTTTGCGTATAATTTTAGATCACGTTTTTTAAGCGCTTGATCTAGAAACTAAACATTGCTGATGGCTTGTGCCATTTCTGGTATAATCATTTTTCTTATTAATTAGGTTAAAATATTCTATATTTCCTTTTCAAATAAAATTTAATGAATAATTAGTTTAGAAAAA
>CP092886.1:169269266-169316324 GCA_030710605.1 Cordylochernes scorpioides
GCAAAAAAAAAAACATTTTTAATTAGCTGTCAGCTTAACTATGAAAGAATGAATTGTTATCAATTGTATTTTTAAGATTGCAGTTAGTTCCCTGATTTAGGTATCTCAATAAATCACCTACCCGATGCCAATTGGTAAGCCAGTTTCTTCGTTCTTGCGGACCCACTTTCTATCCTCAGGATCCAGGCCGCAGTGGCTTACGGTTTCGATAGGGTAGTGTCTTCTGAAGAAGAGCCTGGTAAATACACCAAAATGTTAAATCATTTGTTTTCAATTCCTTTAGTTATCTTTTCCTCAAAATAGTGATTACATAACGTACTTGTGGTCATTATCGGTGATAGTGATGCCCTGGCTGGAAACCTTGAAATGGACCTGGGAAGTCGAAGGTTTTTCGGTGAAGGTTTGTGCGAGGGCTCTCTTGACGGCTTGCGGCCCGGTCAGGCACTCGGTGTCCACCGTGTTGAGGTAGATGACGCTGCAAGCGGCGCCCTGCTGCAGCAGCTCCTTCTGCTGAGGCACGGCCATCTGCTGGAAGTCTTCGTCCGCTGCACCGCTTTGGAGAATTAGATCAACATTACCAAGTTTTCCATCTTTTATGTTATTGTAACCATTTGGATTAATTAAAATATATATAAATGTTGTAATATATTCTAATATATATCTATGTCTCCATGTATTGTCTAGATGTATATATAAAGGCCAAAGTGCCAAATAAAATCGAGTGAGTTACAGTCGGCGCCGGAAAGCCGGAAAAGGCTCCGAAAACAAGTCGGGTATGCCCCCTTCTTACGCAAACAGATTAGTCCGCTTTGAGACACGATTGACAGATCTCCCCTGACCGGTGTCGGCTACACTTGCTCTCTCGCCATCTCTGTGGTGACATCTAAAATGCCTCGTCCTTTTGTGTAATCCCAATTCCAATCATGCCTGAACCCACTCTAAAAACTTTTTGGCCACCACGACTGCAACCAATATGCCACACTACTGTCATCCAACAGGATAACAACTACTACATTACTACATATATGATACTTAATTATAAATGGACAAGTGGAAAATAAAGTTATAGATAGACTTTTCTCTGCGTTAATATGTCTTTTCGAATGAGTCATCATAATACTTCTGCAAACTATACGACGTTAAAAAAATTAAATAAGATGACTTGGTTCATATCTCTCTCATCGTTTTTATATTTAATTACAATACTATAATATAGTGATACGCAGATTAATTTGGCGAAGCACTTGAGAAGGTTCACTACTGATGAGTCAAGACCTCTCATCTAATTTTACTATCATCGTGCAGTAGGGTTTGCAGAAGTAGTTTTGAGGATTTATTCGAAAATAAGAATGCAAACAAAATGTAAAATATAACAAATGAAAACATTAAGACGCGAATGTTGCTTTTCACATAAATCAAACTTTTCTACTGTCCTTACTGCGATGAAAAAATATTTGGAATGTAAAATTATTATGTAAATGTAAAATATATAAATTTAATTCTACTGTCCTAAAAGCTTATGTCCATAGTTTTCTCAAATACCATTTCTAAGATTCCACCCTTCAGTGTAATATATAAATGCAGAATGATCCAATACAGTATTAGAGCTCTAAAGAAGCGATCTGGTAGATTAAAAATTGGCGAAACCTCTAGGAGAGTTTACTACTGATGAGCCAAGCAAGTCATCCCAATATTTTTTCATCGCAGTAAGGACAGTAGAAAAGTTTGATTTATTTGTGAAAAGAAACATTCGCGTTTTAATGTTTTCATTTGTTATTGCTTTGTATTAAAATGTAAAATGTATTTGATAGGTTTTTTTAAATTATCCCTAGTACACGTGGTACAGGCCATGATAATCATGGTGGGTAGTTAGCGACTGCTTTTACTGTAAGCGAACCACATGTCTACACATGTGTAAAGCAGTTCGACTTTGCACTTACAAATGTGCCAGAGCCGCGTTTGGTTACTTGCATTCGCTGGTGGGGTTGAACTTTTGCAAGAATCGAGGGCCATTGGAGCATTGTTTTTTAAATCAGAAAAAAAGTTCCAATGCGGGAGTCGAACCCGGGTCGTAGTGGTCGAAAACCAAACGGTTTAACCAGCCTTCCATCGACCCCCCCATTTGATAGGTGGTATTTCAAAATGTAAAGTTATGGTGTACCTTGCTCGGGGATGATGAGGCGGCAGGGCAGAGCCATGGGAAGGATGGAGTGCTGGTACACCAGAGCAGCCAGACTACCTGCGCCATTCATGTCACAATTAGCCAGATCAGTAATTTCTAATCAAGGCTCAGCGTACCAAACACAGGTTCGTTGGGGCAGCCCTTGATCCTCACTCCTTGAGGGGTGGTCTCGATCAGGAAGTGGCGCACGAGCTCGGAGGACGGATCGCTCCCTGAAGTCACCCACAACTTGTTGTTAGCTTTCACATTAAGATGTAAAATTAAATAATTGTCACTTTAGCCTTAATATAGCATATTAAATGATTGAGAGTTATAAAAATTATTTACGTCAACCTTTTTTTATAATATTCTTCCTTTCAAAATATTCACTATTGGACATAACTTACTTGAGATCAATATCGTTTGTAGCAATGCCCTGACTGGAGACCTTGAAATGGACCTGGGAGTCGAAGGTTTCTCGGTTGATTTATAACTCAATTATATAAGACCAACTTACTAAATGGCGCATTCCATATTAAATACTTTTTCTGCAATTTGAAATAATAACATTCAATATATCTGTATCAATATAAGACGTTTATTTTTTGCGGTTTCTTTTAATTTAAAAAATAAATGTAAATGAAATACTGCCATGTTGTTGTCTTTTAATACAGCTACAGGAGCCGCTCTTCTTTTATTTTCTTCCTGACATTTCGCTGGCTCCCTGTTACCCTCCTCAGGGGACACTCTGAACCGTCTGGAAGAAAATAAAAGAATAGCTGTTGACTGTATTTGTTGGTCAAACTTCCAATCAGTAAATGATTCATTAATTTTTTAAATTTCTAAACATTATTTCGATGTGCTGGGTAGAATGACGTGAACAAACTTCAGAAAAGGTATCGATCACACAGTTGCTTTCCCGTTTTACATCTTGTTGGATCATTTCAAGAAACCGTGTTCCTGCCGTGGATACCCTTCCAAATGTTGAGGCGAATACAGTATGGGATCTGAAAATATTTCAAAGAGATATATTCAAATAAATACACTAAAACAGATTATTTTCAATTAATAATACAGTATGTATGGATGTGATTCTAAAAATATTTAAATAAAAAAAAAACGTACCTGCGCGTGGTTGGACCTTGGCAGGCGGCGTAGCCACCTTCAGCGCCAGACCATAGGCTCCAGGGAAAGAGTTGGAGTCTCGAATGATGAAGGTTCCAGCGGGCTTGTTGCGCAGGTAGTCGATAGCCTCATCACGGGAGATGTTAGGGCGATACCAAAGGCGGGAGCTGTCCTTCACGAAAGTGGGATGGGAGGTGATAACCTCACTTGGCTCTGCGCACAGAGGCCTTAGGTCGGCCCGCCACATCTGTCGCGAGGCTCTCACCTGTGAGGGACAGAAGACTGCCGGGATCAGACTGGCCGGAGTAGAGGCTTAGGGAGCTCTGGCCGTTGACTCCTGCGGCCGGCGGAGATGGGCTATGGCCTCGGCTGAAATCCCCAGTCAGAGTATAGTTCCGCTACTAGATTCGCTTTCAAAGTACGATTTGTTTTCTACGTTCTTTTCTCATTATCCTAGTCTAGAATTATTGATATCGTCTTATAACAACTTTAAAATATTTTTATTATACAAAGAAGTAATTAAGAAATAAGGGAAACGTTGGTATTTTAAAAGCGACAATTCAAGTTAGATATATCAATAAGAGTTGCTTAAAGCTGGCATAATTCCTAAATACACCCAACCAAATATATATAGACTAATAGAGTGTATATTCATAAACATATGAAAGAGCTTTGCAGACCATAAAAACGTTGAAAATGTATTTTTTTTTCATTCAAAAATCATTTAAAGATGTCAATATTTTATTATCGTCCACAATAAATTAATATCAGCTTTTAATTTGTATATGAATACGTTAAAACAACAAGAAATTCGATGTCCTGAAGCCTTGCAACGTGCAATGGAATTTTAAATTTCTATTATTAATTCGCACTTCTAAAAAAAATGCTGTAAACACATTAGAAAATTACTATGAGGGCAAAAGATAAAATAATAGCATTTAGAGAGCGCTATCTTATAATAATATCAAACGGTGCATACTTCTGTTTGATTGTTCAAGAGAACAGAAAATTATGAATGGGAAGAGAAGGAAAAAATAAAAGCGTGCAGAAAGTTTCTGTCAAAACGTGCAAACAATTGCTTGAAGAGAACTCAACCATTTCTGGAAAATCTTCTTGCATTAAGGAAGGTCATGCATTGAGCAAAGATTTGTTTTAAAAATTCAAAATAAGGCTAAACTGGTGTGGTATTTAGGCAGGAATCTGTTAGAAGTAGTCACATAACTTTTATTCATTTTAGTATTTCTCTTTTATTATAAACATTTAGTTTGAAGTCTGTGTATGCAGTCCTATTCAAGAAAAGATAGAATAAGATAGGTCCACGACACTCATAGTTTTCTTAGCCAACATAAATTAGCACACAAAACATATTTAGTGTAAAGTTAAAAACGTGTAGACAGCGCAAAAGCTTCACATTGTTATTTAGCTTTCGATAATTTTTTAACAAAACATTAACACTAATTTTAAGCACCTAACACCTTAAATGTTAACGCTACCTGAATATTATGAGAATAGCTGTAATGGTTTCTCGTAGAGATAGCATATGTTTAGAATTAGTGAATGTTTGTTAAAGGAGAGATACACCGAAAGCTAATTTAAAATGTGAAAGATTTTTAGAGCTGTTTACACGTTTTTATATTTTACACTGGCGTATGTACCGCATGACAGCTATCATGCATTCAAAATCTGTCAGGGATGGGGAAATGCGCCCACGTTAGAATGTAGCTCAATTGCGCAACCAAACTTACCGATTCTGCTTGCAAGCAATGTAATTCTCATATCGCCAGCAAGGTAAGCTAAAGACATGCTGGGGGGAGTGGCTTAGTGTCAATATCTATATAAAGATTACTTTATTATACAATTAATTCCTTAAAGTATAAAACTCATGCAAAACTTAATTATATATTAAAAACACAATAGACATATCCTGATTGCTCACATGATCTTTTTCATTCGTTAAATAACTACTGAAACTTGTTTTTCTTGGATATCAATTTCTCATTTCTGCTCACAGCGCGAAAATACAACGCCATCTTTAGCTACGACTAAAAATTTTGGAATGTAAAATTCAGATATATACAGAATTTTCAGAGATACTATGTTCTCCTAACTTTTAAAAAGGACAAAATGCTATCCCTTTTAATCTTTGTATCTATTAACTCATTATTAAAACTGTTTGAATTTTATCTATTCACATTTCATTTTTCTTTCTTCTTTTTTCAAAGTATACTTTATTCGTAATGTAAATTCGTAATATTGTAGGGACAAGCACAATCTCTTGTTTGAGTTAATTTATATAAACTCTCTTGTGTTTGTTCTACTTGTTTAATATAAATATCATATAAGTATAAAATAAATGTTGTACTTTCTCCTTGTAGCTGGGGTATGCGATTATATAAAGAAAGCGTTGTATAGAAAGAGCCATCCGGGCAAGCGCAGGAAGCGAGATGGCATGCTGTTACCTCGGAGATGCTGACCCAGAGGACAGACGATTCAGGGCTTGACGTTCAGCTGTCCGACTGGTTAGCACAGAGCGAGGTGGTTACACAGGGAGCTACACCCCGCGTAGTTAGTGCACTACGCCAGCATTCCTCTACTGGAGCAGCTGAATCTACACACTGTCTATCCACCCTACACCCCGTGTAGTTAGTGCACTACGCCAGCATTCCTCTACTGGAGCAGCTGAATCTACACACTGTCTATCCACCCTACACGCCGCTCTACCCTGTAATACCCACCGATATCGACGTCTCTGTGAATATTGGTAAATGATTTGAAGTTACTTTTATCAATTCGTAATAAATTTGTAAACTATTTTAATTATAATTCAAACAGTCATGTCCTGACCACGTTCACATGAACTCTTTAGATGGCAGAATACTATCTAGTGGAACAGAAATCCACTAAACGTTGACTTACCCTGTTCCCTGATACTTGGCCAACCCATTTTCTTGACAAATCATTTTTTAAAAATTATTTTTCACATATTTTTAATTATTTATTCAGCACCTGTCATATAACATATTTATAAAGTCTAATTTAAAAAATTTGTGGGTAGTTTGGAATGATTTCATGATTTCTCTCCCATAGAATGCTATGAAATCAAAGCTGTCCCTGTACTGATGAGAGCCATAGGCCGAAACCATGGTATACAGATTGTTGGCTTTTGTTATAACTTAAAAATGGTGTTGTGACTTATTCATTAATCTGAATCTTCTGCAGAAAGGAGATCATAGAAAGGCATTGTCTTAATGTGCATTTATTAAAAGGAAGAAATAGATTTAAATATTTATAAAGTAATGGATATTGAAAGTGTTAACACAACCACTAGGATCTATAACATTTGAGAAAATAGCGAGATTTCCATTATATGGGGAATGCTTCTTTAGTAGTGAAGTAGTGGTAGAGCTTACCGGGAGATGGCCGGGCTGCGCGGCGGCAAGGCAGCGGCCGAGACGGGGGGATCTGTACCGTAGCCTCGACTTAGCAAAAGTAAAACTTCCGCTCACACTCATCCATTATATAAAAACCAACAAGGGAAATATATATTTAGCGCTTTATCAATCAAATCATTCTATTAAAAAGCAAACCTATAAAGAAAAGACGTAATTTTTCTCTATCTTTATATAAAATTGGTAGAATATATTCGATATTTTCACGTTTAAAATTAATCTATAATAAAGGCTCTCTGTGTGTAACAGCATAATCTCTTTAAAATAAAAGACATTTCAGCCAGAAATTTGTTATTTTCTCAACGTTTCGACAAGAATCTTTTGTCCTCACCAGGAAAAAAATCAAAACATTAAAATTAAAAAGGCTTTAATTTTTATTTTTCCTGACGTAGACAAAAGATTTTTGTTGAAACGTTGAGAGAATAAAACAATTTTCTGGCCGAAGTTTCTTTTATGTTACAGAACTATAAATGCCGGCCAGACAACCTCTATCTTCAATGTAATCTCTGTTATTTTCTATTTACTGAAATTTATTTTTAGAATTCCATTAAAATATTTTAATCAGAGATGATCAAAGCTTGCTAACGATGAAATAAGAGCTATTGAAGAACCAGTGCAATGTGCCCACCGCGGTTGACGTAGGGCGTGCTGGAAGCCTGGGGGAAGCCCGGGGTGGTAGAGCGATCGACGGGGCTCGCGGGTCGCGGGGGTGGGGAGCCGCTACTCAGAGCCGAGGGCGACCACGACAGTGCGCTGTCGGTGGTGATCCCCTGTGCAGACTGCTTTTGTTCAAGCTTGTCCCCAATCCCTGACTATGGCTGTGAGTGTAATACCTTGGGCGTTGAAGTGTATGCCTGATTTCCGGGGCTGAAGGTAGGTGGACTCATGCTATCCACGGGAGAAATGTCCTGCAGTTGTTCCTCGAGCTCGTCGAGGCGGATGGACGCTATGTGACCACAGGGTTAGGACTCAGAGAGCCACGTAAGATAACGATCCTACTTGGGCTCCTTGGTCGGTTCTCCACCGTGGCCAGTAGACCGGGCCGACGCTCCTGGTAGGCTTGACGCACCGATACCCAGGGGCGCTCCCCTTCCAAGGCCTTGGGGCGGGTACGGGGACTGCTCGGCCAGTCGCGGTACCTGCGACATTACCCGGCTCTCTCACCTTCTCCTGCATGCAATGTCTTCTGCAATATGTAACTTTCTGACACCTAAACAACAATATGATCTCAAATAATGATTGTTATTCTGTGAGTGTGGATTTGTAAAACAAATATTCAAAAATTATAATCAAAGCTTATATTATTCTTTTACTCATAATGTCATTTTATTTTTCGTGTTGAAATTGAGATGAGGAGAGATAAATATCCTCTTTGATTTTAAAATTTTAAAACCTTAGCACATGTATAAAATATATAATTTGAACTCTTAAAATTCGTTGTATGTACTTGGAACTTGATCGGTTAACCATACTGATCCAAACTGCAATAAAATCGTAAAATGTCACTCAACATGATATTTCAACTTGACACCGGAATCAAGTAGTTGAAGTTTTACCGTAGTTCTATCCTTACTGCCGGACACCAGCTACAATGTCTGAAACCGACGAACTGCCAACTACTTGACCAGAAGAAGTAATCTCCTTTCCAATAGTCACAATCATAGAAATATCCGTCTCTCTTGAAACGGCTCTTCATATATTTACTATTGCAACCACACGGAAACTACCATTTGACTCAAAGCACACACACACACACACAGTCTCCAAATAATTTCTTTTTAACAATATATCGATATAATTAGTAAAATTCAGTTGCTAAGATAAATTTAAATACCTTTAAAATATCGACGAGATATTGATAAGTACCAACATTTTATTGTTGTCAATCCAGTCTATGGCAGCAACGATCTCTTCTTCGCCGATCCCATAGCGGTGGAGTGAATCGCTGTTGCAGAGGTTATGTGTATGTGTGTAGCGCGCATTCTAATCTGGATAATTGATGTTGAGCATGTGCGAATAGAGTCAAGATGCTGACACAGAGTATTAGTCTACCCACTTGGTGCGGGTGATGTCCCGGCTGGTGGTGCGGCTGGGGAGCTGCGGCGAGGGCGGGTGGACGGGCTGGGAGGTCCGGGTCTGGACGTGAAGCGGAGTGGTCACCTGGGCAGCACATCGGTCAGCCCGGCCGTTGGGAAACAAATGGCTGAGCTAGGCCACTGGGCAGCACATCGATCAGCCCGGCCGTTGGGAAACAAATTGGTGAGCTCAGCCACTGGGCAACACATCGATCAGCCCGGCCGCTGGGAAACAGATTGGTGAGCTCGGTCACTGGGCAACACATCGATTAGCCCGGCCGCTGGGAAACAAATAGGTGAGCTCGGCCACTGGGCAACACATCGATCAGCCCGGCCGCTGGGAAACAAATAGGTGAGCTCGGTCACTGGACAGCACATCGATCAGCCCGGCCGCTGGGAAACAAATAGGTGAGCTCGGCCACTGGGCAACACATCGATCAGCCCGGCCGCTGGGAAACAAATAGGTGAGCTCGGCCACTGGGCAACACATTGATCAGCCCGGCCGCTGGGAAACAAATAGGTGAGCTCGGTCACTGGGCAACACATCGATCAGCCCGGCCGCTGGGAAACATATAGATGAGCTAGGCCACTGGACAGCACATCGATCAGCCCGGCCGCTGGGAAACAAATAGGTGAGCTCGGCCACTGGGCAACACATCGATCAGCCCGGCCGCTGGGAAACAAATAGGTGAGCTCGGTCACTGGGCAACACATCGATCAGCCCGGCCGCTGGGAAACATATAGGTGAGCTAGGCCACTGGACAGCACATCGATCAGCCCGGCCGCTGGGAAACAAATAGGTGAGCTCGGCCACTGGGCAACACATCGATCAGCCCGGCCGCTGGGAAACATATAGGTGAGCTCGGCCACTGGGCAACACATCGATCAGCCCGGCCGCTGAGAAACATATAGGTGAGCTCAGCCACTGGGCAACACATCGATCAGCCTGGCCGCTGGGAAACAGATTGGTGAACTCAGCCACTGGGCAACACATCGATCAGCCCGGCCGCTTGGAAACAGATTGGTGAGCTCGGCCACTGGGCAGAACATCGATCAGCTCGGCCGCTGGAAAACAGATTGGTGAACTCAGTCACTGGTCAACATATCGGTGAGCACACCACCTGCCCAGCGATTATCGTCCCCTGGTTTATTGTTTGACTAAACCTCTGCAGCCACAATCTGTTTAAAACTTGCTATGCTAAGCAAGTACCCATTTATAATTTTTACAGATATGTTACACAACAGTGCAGTTTGATATGCATTATTATTTTTAATGTTTATTCTCTTTATTTTATTCATGTTTATTTATTTTTAGAGAGAGCAGAGAAAGGGCGGCATATTCTTGTTTATCGTTTCTCTCTCAGCGTTTACACTTACAGGATGAAAGCTCACATCTTAATATATCACGTTATGTTAGTAAATATTATTTTTATGTAAATTTTCAATATAGATATATGTAGATTTAAAATTTTAATACAATATATGTAGAATATTCTCTCGAGATATTTGGAATTAATTTGTTTTCTTTATTTTATGTTTTTTAAATAAGAATTTATGTTCTACTGATGGAATTTTATATATATTTAATGTTCTTTTTTGTATTAATATATCTCTCTCTCTCTTCTTTAATATTTTTTGCTTCCCAATTTTCATTTCAAAAAGAGAGTAATTTTTTTTCCTCTTTCTGGGCTATAGTATAGCATTTGCTATGGAATATAGAAAATGCTAATAAGTCCTAGAGGTTTCAAATCCAATCAGATTTTAACCTCCAAATCGTTATATATATATATGAAAAAACAATAGAAAAAAATAAAAGATAAGTGGGTCAGGTGTTGATATTAAAAATAAAGAAGGCATCTCCTGACCACGAGCACATGTGCTTTCTAGATGGCAGAGCGCCATCTAGTGGAGCAAAAATAAACTAAACGTTTATTTAGCTTGCTCCGTGATATTTGGCCAACCCAATTTCTTGATAAATCAAGAAAAGCCATCCACGAATGGGTTGGCCAAATATCACGGAGCAAGCTAAATAAACGTTTAGTTTATTTTTGCTCCACTAGATGGCGCTCTGCCATCTAGAAAGCATATGTGCTCGTGGTCAGGAGATGCCTTCTTTATTTTCAATATATATATATATGTAGTAACTTCATTGATTTTTTTTCTAGAAGACCTTCTTTTGACGTCCACAAGGTTTAGGCATAATATATGATTCTACCCGTGCGCGCGTATCCGGCCTTACATCAAGGTCATTTTTTATGAAGAATTAATTGACCAATGCCTTCCTCTTAGAGATCTCGCACCTTTCTATCATGGATTCTATACATAGAAGCATCTGAAGTTTTTTTTTTTTTCCGGGAAATCATTTTTACCAAAAAATAGCGAACATTAGCTTATTGGAATTTTGAGGCATTAATTCTTTTGTCTTAGGAAGACAAGAGAAAATTGAAGAATATTACTAAATATTAAGCTAAACCTATTTTTTAATTAAATGTGCAAATTTCAAAATTTGGAATAGGAATGCATGGATCTTAACGAGAAAGTGAAATTTTAAAATATTTCAAGGATTTGTAAACATTTAAAAATTAAATAAAAATGATGAAAGAGGGAGCAATCCCTTAAAATATTACAAAATTTTTCTTCACTTATTTGCATATCTCTGCATGGCTATTTCAATTTTAGCCTTTTAATGCCTTGATTGAAACAGGATTGTTTCTGTGAATATTGCGGGAACTTTTCGGAAAGATAAGGTTTCATGGATTTTTGCTCCTCTATCTTTATAATTATATAATTGTAATAGATTGTCTCTTTGTCATATTTTTGTACGGAAATAAATATATCCACAATTTCTTCAAATGAAATGTATGACGGAAAAAAATTCTGAGATATTGATAATACAAGTAGTAAAACTTGTACTAAAATATTGATGCTCTAAAAGGGTTTTATTTTCCATTAGAGCATCAATAAACCTTACCAAATATTTATATAAATATTAAACACTTTTACAAATATATTTACCATTTATGTAGCACGCTATAAGTGATATGAAATAATTATAAAGTAACAATTAATATTAATGGTTTTGTTTTAAATTTTATGTTTTATCACATCAAGGTATTTTATATTAATTCTTTTGATGATTACATATTACACACTCTATATTAAAATTATAAAAATTTTGTTAAGCTTTAAGTTTACATTTTTATTATTATTCTTGTCACAAAAAATGTATATTGTAGTTACAAACGCATTTACCCGATTTTAAATTCATAGCTTTAAACATTCTTGATAAAATATTTGCATCAAGATTGTTTTTTGTTCTGATTTGATATTTTTAGCAAAGAAACATCTTGATTTTTTTTTTTGCCAAAATGTGAATCAAAAAGAATGAATGAAATATTAGGACAATCTTGACGGAAATATTTGCATCAAGATGGGTTAGATAGTTCCCTCCAGAACACCCGCTTGACCACATGCCCCCGTTCTAACCTTGGCCAGCATGGGAGGTGAAGGCGTGCGCTCGGGCAGATATCGCTTCTGGGTCATTCGGAGCTCCTCCAGCATGCGGTGCTCGCGGTGCATGCGGTCGTCGCCTCCCTCCCTGCGAGTCCGGAGCTTCTCCTGCTGCTTGTTGAGCCAGTCGGGCCTGGAGAGACAGAGTCAGAGGATCCCCTGGCTGGTCGACGGCCGCCTCACCCGTAGTTCCCTGAGATCATATCCAGCTCCCTGGGAGATCTCCAGTCCTGTCTAGCCGAGCTACGGAGCGGCGGAGACGGCGAATAGATCTCCTGAACGATCTTGCTTTCTGTCTCCACTTCTCCAACTAAGCCGTTCAGACAATCTTTGAGGTTGGGAGAAGAACGGTTCCGGCGTAGGGAAGGATACACCCCAGAATCATCTGTTCAACGGAAAAAAAATGAAATTTTAAGTAAACTTTTATTAGACACTTAAAAGCTTTTCTAGCATTTATTTCTATTCAAAAAGAAAATATTTTCTACCAGAAAACGCATGGATTTTTCGAAATGAATGACTAGTCACACCAACCAGAAGACCGAGGTGTGGATCCATGGGATATATTCTTCAAGGATATGAGTTGTGCTAGAAACTTTCCCAACTAAATTTTCTCAATATGAAAGACGGTTATATTATTAAAATATTTTGAGTTTTTCCCCTTTGAATTTTCATTTTTTCTCTACTGCATTTAAAGCATTAAATATTTAAAACAAATTTCACAAGTATAGGCTGATATATAATTAGTTTTTAATTCTTTATTACCACACAGTTGAATAAATGCATTAAACCAAGCGCCTCCATCGAGATGTTCCTTTCAGGGTTCTGTGGACAAAAGCTTGCGTTACAATGAATCCATTCTACAATTACCCTGCTCCCCACATATGATATATATAAGCCACATACTTGTATCTTCCTCAAATATATGACTTTTATATAACGGGGTACACACAATCAAATTTTAATCTTCTATTTCATCTTCATTCCAAAACTTTGCCAAAAAAAACATTTTCCTGATAAATCAAGATAACAAGTGCGGAAACGCATGAGGATGTTTTGGCCCTAGTCAGTAGGCTTCTTAAACATTTGAAATTTCAAATTAATTTGAATTGTTTTGATGACAACTAGATGGATTTTGATGTTTGAAGTTGTACAATGGAAAACAAGAGAACACTCAGTTCTATTAGACAAGAGCAAATATTTCGAAGCCATAAGACGTTAAGAGAAAAAATTGAATTTGTTAAAGCTGCTTCCTTGAAAGCCTTCAACAACAGAACAAAATTTTACACGAAATTGTTTAGGATTTGATCAATAATTGAATAGCGCATTTTGGAATATATATTCTTTCAAATGATTCACTTAATATCTTTACGCATGAATTGAGACTTGAAAAATGATTTGTGTTTGGAAAAAAGCATATGCTCTAGTTGGAGTTAGAAGGCGAACCATTGAATATATAATTATATAGAAAGGGCCGTACCTGGAACTGTGAAACTTCATATACTATAATTATTTGTAGATTTTTATTTTGCTCTTTGTGTTGATGCTATGAGGCTCTACTTGATTTCATTGTGTACAATGTCGCTATTCACAGAGATATCAATATGTACGTCTGAACTAATGTTAACGTCAAACTATGAAGAGGTGTGTGAACGTAGCTAGAGATTAATGAGCAGTTTCTCCACAGGCGTTAGTATTAAGGATTAGTAAGCACATGTCATAAGCGTCGGTAGAGCTTTCTTACTGAGGCTGCTGTCTTCTGCCCGATCGTTCTCTCCTGGACACAGCAAAAGTCCCTCTAGTAACTCGTAAAACATCATTACAACTTCTATATTATAAAAGGAAGTTCCAAAAATGCAATATAACAGCGGTATGGTAGATTAAACTGGCGAAACCGCTGGGAGGGTTCACCACTGATGAGCCAGGCCCTCCCTTTAATTTTTCCATCGCAGTAAGGACAGTAGAAATTGCTTTATTTTAAAAAGAATATTACGCCTCTAAAATAGTTTTATAATTTGATAACAGATGGCGCTCTAGTACATCGTAACATTACAACTTCTATCTAATTTGTACTTGAAATATTGATGCAAATAATATTATAATTGAGAGTTAAATAAATTTTAAAATATTTGCAGAGTTGCTTTATTTAGATATCGGGGGGCAAGCTTTCACGCGGTCGCGCTTCATCAGACCACTGGCTCCTCAAAGGCGTGCAACATACATACAATAGAGATTCACAGAAATACATTTTTGATTTTTTAAAAATGTATTTTTGTCAATCTCTATTGTATGTATGTTGCACGCCTTTGCGGAGCCAGTGGCCTGTTCAAGCGCGACCGCGCGAAAGCTTGCCTCCCGATATCTAAATAAAGCAACTCTGCAAATATTTTAAAATTTATTTAACTCTCTTCTATCTAACCTGGGGGGGGGGGGGGATATCTTTAGACCATTATTTAGATCAGTTCAAATTTGCAATATATAAATATATTAGATATATTTATTGATTTTTCTGGTTTGCTTTAAGAAGACAATTAGATAAAATAATAGGTATAAGGGGTATATTATAGATCTATGACAAAATAGACATATACCCTGACTTCTCAATTAATAATGTTATAGGTAATTTGAACTATTTTTTTTTGACGCATATGATTATTTTTAAATAAACAAATTTCTACTGCCCTTACTGCAATGATAAAATAATGGGAGAGCCAGGCCCTTCCATAATTTTATCATTTCAGTAAGTGCAGTAGAAAATTGTTTATTTTAAAAAGAATCATACTTGTCAAAAATAGTTCAAATTTCTTATAACAGATGGCGCGCTAATGCATCATCTTAATAATTTTATATGGCAGAGCGCCATCTATAGGAATGAATATCTACTGAACGTTAACTTGGCTTTATTCCTGTGTGGATATTGGCTAATCCAATGATGAAACGCCTTAAAAGAAAAGGTCAGAACAGTGAAATGAAACAAAAGGCATAGCCAATATCCTGGAATAAGCCTAAATCAGCGATTAATTGATATATATATGTGACAATATATTAATAATGTGGGGAAAGAGAAATAAGGACACCACGATTTGGAAGATGGGACCCAGGCAATCCGAGAGAGAGAGAGGGAGCGCGAGGGGGCTGCCACCGCTGAACGGCCGTTCGTGTGTCGCACACAATCACCAACTGTGTCCAAAGTCCCGAGGTGTTGAGTGACGGACCCCAGGAACCCCCTTGGAATGTCGTGATGTCTAAAGTGACACCCTTTAGCTGCCCATCTCTCTCTGGGTTGGCTGTAGGTTTGTTTTATTATTCCAGGAAGAGTATATATTATGACATATGTGCATATATATAATTAAAGGTAATATTATATCTATTATTTTACATATATATACACCAAAATAGGCACCTTTTCCTTTAGATATACATAAGACTAATTGTATTATGCTTATTACCATAGTACAAATGTTAAGGTTGTAATAAAGAATAAGTCACACATACCAGGTTTGGAAAATTCAGACAAAATATCAACCTGTATACCATAGTTTATTTATTTTTATAAAACAGATTATTACTATAAAATATTATGTACTATAAAACATTTGTATTTTGATACACTAAATACCCCACCTGCTTTAAACTTTGATGTGATAAATGAGGAGAGATTCTAGGTGCTACCTAAATATATAGTTGTCTTATTATTGACTGATTTAACCTTGTAGAATGGTTGAGACACGTTCTGGAAAGATGCAAGACGCGTCCGAGGAGAGAATCAAGACTGAAGAATCTGCCAAACCTCGTGCAACAATATTAAAAATAAAAAAGTCATATCTTGACCGCTCACATGGGCATTTTAGAAGGCAACGCATTGTCTAGTGAAACTAGCTCATGTCAACGGTCAGGATGCGCCTTTATATATATATATGTATATGAATTGATACGCGAGCATCTCAAAACAATCTTGTTCCCCTAAGAAGTTTGGCGTGTTGTCATACGAAATATTGGAAAATAAAATATATGATCCAAAATAGCATTTTAAAAAAATGAATATATGGATTGTTCAATTTTCATATATATTCTATTAAAAAGGCATATATTGGAACAAAATATATATCGAATAATTTAGTTAAAATTAAATGTATTTGTTTTCTAAAAATAGCTGTGTGGTTATTTGTGTCATTTAAGTAAACTTGCCCAGGAAGTCCTCGAAATGTTCATAGGAGTTCGATCTGGTCCAAGGGTCGAGGATTTCCTCCGCGACGGGAAGGGTTTCGCCGTAGAATCCATTGGCTGAGAAAAGAGTCAATGGCTCCACCAGGCCAACATTTGATGGACTTGCTCACCGTAGGATCCGGGGATGGAAGATAGCTGCATCTCCAGACGGAAGTCCGCGGGGATCTTGGAATCTACACAGCAACCATGTATTCCTTCTTGTATGGCATCAGGTGAGAATCCCCTAATATTTCTGAACCTTGAGGCCAATTCTAAAATATAAATTACATATATAGAATAATTCTATATACAGTTACGAGCGTCATGCGTTCTTAATAATTCTTCATCTCTGTCACCGTTTGCTTTTTTTTTTTTGGAATAGCGCTCTCCTATTGGTTGGCTACGATCACGCCACCTTTGCCCCCCCCCCCCCCCCCCCCCCCCCCCCCCCCCCCCCCCCCCATCATGCCCCCCCCACTCGCTTTTTGGTTTTTGTAACTATTGTGTTGGAGCGGGTCGCTCCTTAAATAATCGATTGTTAACAATACCTCATTATAGGTCCGCAAATATCGAAAGTATAGATATGTAGCTTTTGTACTATTAAGGTGTATATATATACACATACTTATGTACATATGTAAGTACTATTATCATTAGGGATATATATGTCACATCTACATAAATGTTGATATAATACTATATACTCTACTAATATATGCATTTATATAAGGCGCCAATTTATAATTGTAACAAATAGTATTTGAATAAAAACATTCAATCGGGTAAAACACGGGCGTTGCCCGGGACATTCGGCTAGTATATATATAAGACGCAAAAGCTATGCTCCATCTATTGACTGTCTTTGCCTTCTAGCGGGTCAGTGACAAAGCCGTGACACCGGTTGTCACATATTCAGAACACCTATCTGGAAATGATGGTTTCGGGATATGGTTATCGTCAGTCCAGGGCGGACTTTGATTTCATGAGAAAGTCACAAGGGATTCATGAAATCTTCAAAATTTGCCCCAAAGAGGTATTTAGCTCTCCAAGTGACTAGGCCAAATCTTATCCAAAATATTGCTATAAATTTTTTCGAAGGAAATTGTCTGAAAAGTAAAATCCCACCATCAAAATGACGCAAAAATAGATTGTGCATAGTTTTTGCGCCTATTTTGACGGAAATTAGTCGAATATATTACATAGAACTCAAAGGGGTTTGTAAGGTAAATAGTAATCTATAACTGGTTTATAAAGCAAGCTCAAAATTGACCTGAGAGGGGGAAATTTTAAACAACCAATTGATGAAATGTTTATATTAACTATAAATGAATGTTACTCGAAGACCAAAGTTAAAGTAATCTAATGAACTGTTCAAGAAATTCTTTCCAATTGCTGTCCCAAATTTCATTTCTTCTGATAAATTCACTACTTTATTCTTAACAGGCAAAGGACCCTTCTTAAGTTTCCTATTCAAACTGAATGTTATCAATGATCCAACATGTGAATGCCGCTTAGATGTTGAATCACCAGAGCATCTTCTTTTAACTTCCCCTCTGACTAATCAAATTGTATGTAGATACTTTGAAACATTACCAAATTCTCTTTGTGTATATACTCTATCTTATGAGAACTTTGTTAAGTTTAGAACTATTTGTACAATAATTTACAAAACACTACTAATCCATCGTGTAAATAATTAATCATATATATGTAAATAATACTAGCACAGCACAATAGTCCTTTGGACTTCGTGCTTTTGTAACAATAAATAAATAAATAAAGTAAGGCTTAGATATTTATAAATTAACCATTAAGTTGCTCAAATAACAGCTTATTTTACTTTTGATGCATTCTGCGTGTATATAATTTATAGATTACCTTCTGCGAAGAGAAAATTGGCATTGGTTTAAAAAAAAGAGAGATATCATTTTATCATAAAGATAAGTGAACATACAAAATATTTGCAAATTTGCTGAGAAGGTAGTGTGTAGATTCCTTATTTTTGATTTTATAATTTTGATTTTTGATATCGAGAGAGAGGATTGCTAATTATAACAAGAGATTAAACGGCAGCACACTGCAACTTTTTATTAAAAGAAATTATAGAAAATATCGGAACTAATGGAGCTAAATTGTCTTTCTTGGTTAGAATCGACTTCAAGGTGACTGTACAGTATTTCCTGCGTTGATATCAAAATTTTAATAAACTTCTACATATTTTTATCGAAGCAGGAAATGCTATGATGTCACCTTAAAGCAGACTTTGACCAACACTTTGTGGAAATTGAACGCCTAGAGCGGTATTAGGCTATAAAATGGCAGATATCAACGTTTGTGACCCATCGTATAACGTCGATTATGGCACTAGTCAAGAAAGAGAAGACAGAAATACTAAACGATAACTGTTGAGAATTAAATGTATATCTGTGAATATTTATTTGTTGTTAATCTTTTATTTTGTTTGTAAAATACGTTATTCTTTTTTTAAAATTCTTTTGACCACGGGCCAAGATGTATAAATAGTTTTGTTGTTTTTAAATAAAGTTAGTGTATTAGTGTGTGTCTTATAGTGTTGGCTTGATGGAAATACACGGGGTAAGCAGCAGCAAAGTGGAACTTTATAAGGAACAAATACAGTCCTCAAGAAACTAAGGAGCAATCAATAACCAAGATGAAAATTACCACAATCTTATTTCAAGGAATATTAAATTCCTTCATAGAGAAATATATGTCCTCAATCCATCTTTCGTTGTCACAGTTTGGGCAGATCAGCATTTGAATTCCAATCCCAAACTTTCTAAGTAACTCAATTAAGGTACGCAGACATATAAAACATAAATTCTAAGCGAATTGTTTTTTCTCAAATACATTTGGGACTTTAAACACACGCCTGAAAGTTTGCTTTATTGTTGACTGAATGCACTAATTTTGGCGACACAGTAATCAGTCTCCAAAAAATATTAAATTGTATTTTTTAAATAAAAATCATTTAAACAATAAAGCTAAACCTTTTATATACTTCAATCACTTCTTTCTAATCTTATATTTTATTTATTAATATCTCAAATCTATATTTATATCAGTACTAAAATAATTATCGAGTGAAGAATACTTTTTAACCTGTATCTCTTGAAACCTTTTGTTTTACATTGTGTGAACATATATTTACATCATTACAATAGATATCCTCATCGTGCAGACAAAGGTTGCTGATGGCTTGCTCCACCTGTCAGAATAAATATCAACTAATCGTTTGATTTTTAATTATTTCAGAATTGGCCAACTATATAATTTCACTTTTGTACTATTTTAGACTAGGAAACTGTGTTTCGTAATATTCCTAAACAATCTGGCGTGGAAACATCGCTTCGTTTCCCTAATATTTATACTAATAGACAAAACATAAGGAATTGTACTTTTCAGCACATATATCGGGATTCAGATAATAACTCTAAAAGATATTTGATACACAGTGACGTTTTTAGAAGACACACGAGATAACCAAGTGTGAACAAAATTGCCTCTGTCCTTTTTTTCTTCTTAAAAAAACAGACGACGGCAACAACAAAGACACTTCCTTAAATTTTGTCCATAAGAGAGAGAGAGTTGTATATATTAATATCTCTTACACAAGGGTTAAGAATTGTTCATATCGACACAGTCATTGATTACGGAATAAATTGTTGTTTTGTCATCCCTAATGATATAAGCACGAGCTTTCCTCCTCATTGCTAATCCATCCAAAGCGGAGGCTCTCCCCGCCCACGCCTGCTGCTATCTCGCTTACCGGACATCCTTTCGCCATCCACCTTTCCTCAAACACACTTTCTAAATGCAAAACATATTAATTTAGGCTTAAAGTGTCCACATTTTCACCTCTATTTATCAATCTGAATTTTTATAATCACATGATAAATCCTGATTGAATGTTGCCTATATTTTACTTTTTAATAGCCACTTTAAGCTTTCTATCATCGAAAAGAGAAATGAACTAACCGAAAAAGAAATCAGAGAACACCCTAAAATTAAATATTTGCATATAGGTTAATGAAATTTGAGCGATGTTTAATTTTGAATGTTTTACATTTTGCACTGATGAAAGAGTTTTAAGATTAAATTTCAAGAATTTTCCAGGTAGAGCTGTGTTGAATGTTCCTAGACAATATTCTCAATGGCCAATGTATCCACCTCTTTGGTAAATACAGAAATGTACGATCATCATATCGTAAAGAAACTGTATGTTATCCTGTGGGATTTTGTTCTTCGCTCGCTATGACTCGATGACCATATCAGAAATAACACCGATAACTGTATATTGACTCTGATCATAGGCACAATCCTGTCCCATACGTGTTGTATTGTATTTGGGAAATATAAGGTTACTTCGCGCTTGACAGAATAGAATACTGGCATTCCTGAGTACGTGTTGGGTTACGTGGCTGTAGAAGAGAATAAGCGTTATCTGTTGAAACCAATATAATATAAAGATCGATGGAATTTGATGGAATTTCCATTGCTGGAAACGGTCGGATTCAATGATGAATCTGCTACAGAAGTTTTACTTAAAGGCCCTTTCTATAATACCCAGAGGCAGATTTTTGTTATTATAATTTATTTCACCACGATGTCAGGATTTGAGCCGTGAGGTCGCTGGGGAAAAGTACAGAAGTCTTTCATCAGTTCTTTTTCGGATCGTTCACGATCCCATCACTGAGCCAAGACATAATCATCTCTCATCAGTAAACACCGCTTACTTCTTCACTGAGCCAAGACATAATCATCTCTCATCAGCAAACACCGCTTACTTCTTCACTGAGCCAAGACATAATCATCTCTCATCAGTAAACATCGCTTACTTCTTCACTGAGCTTTGGTATGTACTCCAGAAGGCACGTTGGGGCAGAATCACAGTAGGACTTTTAAATGTTCTTAATTTCTTTCTTTTACAGATCTCTCTCTCTTCTTATTTATTCTGTATTAAACCTTATATAATCTTATATAAACTCTGTAATAAAGAAGTTTCAATCTCAATCTCTCTCTCTCTCTCTTAAATCGTATGGACTTATAATGTTATTCGGAAAAGTTAATTACACTAATCGCACTGACTTATCAATATATAGCCATATATATATATATCTTCGTGTTCAAACTTGAAAAAATAACGACACCGAACTTTACACAATTATAAACTATGGTTTTTGTAAGAAACCGAGTGCTTGTTGGGCTGTGCAAGAGAAACTTGCCATGAGGAGGGTCATCCAAATCATCCTTGTTGAAGATGAGGGTGTGCTCGCGCTGGGAGGCGATGGTGTGGATCTGCAGGCGGAACATGAGCATGCGGTGGGGAGGCGCCCAGTGGTAGGCCTTCAGCACGATGTCGCCGCGAAGCTGCACGGTCGGGTCTAGGCGCACCACCACCCGGCGTGTACCAGGGCGGACCAGGCTGCACATGCATCACATCTCACAGTAGACATATGTACTTTAACGTACACAGCATGCGCTCGGTATGGCCGAATCCCGATCCTGACTGAAACTAGTGATTATTTGAATCGTTCAAGAACTAAATGCTAAAAAAAAATAGTTTTAAAGTAGAGAATGAGTTCAAAGTCATAAAATATAATTAAAAGGCACCTTCTGATCGTGTGACTGACTCTTGATCATGGCTCACTGTCATCTATCAAACATTAACATACTGATGAGGGCCAACAGACCGAAACATGTACATGATTAGCTTTCTCTTTATATTTCAAGAAAGGTTATTGGCCAATTTTTCTGTGATATCAAAAAATCATTTTCCGATAGATTGCAGTGAGCAATCAGCAACATTCCGTTGAACAATCAGGAGGTGCCTTTTCAATGTGAATAACTAGTGCCGAGATATCTCTTATAATTACACTTTCTTTTGATTGGGGTCAAAATGAATTCCATACAGCATTTTTGATAATTTTAAAATGTAATTTTATCTGTATTTTAAAGCTAATGAATTTGAGGTATGATAATCACCAAGATATTGAACTAGGACTAAAAAACGATCGTTTTTACTTTAGGGCTAAGAGTTCTTTTAATACAAGATATTTGTACACAAACTTCATCGTTCCTCTTTACAGGTACTCTCTGCACAATAAAAAGCATCGATTATATATAACAGAGTACCTACAGAGGAACGATAATGTTGAAAGCTTGTACAGATATCTTGTATTAAAAGAACCCTTTACACTAATGTAGTAGCGATGGTCTAATATATACTGAATTGTTTTAAATATGAAATGTAGAGAGTAATGATTTGTTTGTTCTGTGGAAATTTATTAAATTGGAATGTTTAAGCTTTCTTATATTTAACTTAATTGTTTGATATAACCACTCATCTCTGATGTGGAAATAATTGGGAAGAACCTGTAGAAGCTCGGAAAGAAACTCACTAGACAGGCGTGGTGAAGACAAGCTCCAGTCCCTGGTAAATCTTTATGAACAGCTGACAGCCTGCGCAGATGGGAAATGGTTAGAAACCAATTCGAATGGTAGGTGACAAGGTCGCTCACCTCCAAGGCCGTCGTAGTTCGGCGAGGGGATCATGGTCAGCCGGGTCAGGTACATCGCACAGTTGTTGAGGCGGAGAGCGTTGGTGAGGAGGGAGGCGAAGTACTGGACGTATCTGGACACCACGGACAGTCTTGATACCGCACCACAAGGAGGGGGCAGCTACGACATGTTTGTTCATCACTAGGATACTCCTGCAGCAGGAGTGATGATCAAACATGTCACAGATTCCTTCCTTTTATTTTTCCTATTATTTTATTTAAAATCAATATTAGAAGATTTAAGAGATTTGTGATCCACTGAAGAAATACACAAATCACTCTCTAGAGAGATTTATCTATACAATTAAAAAAATCAAAGTTAACATTAAATAAATAATAAAAATAATATACCGTTTTTAAATTTTTGCTGTTTACACTATGTACATTAATGATATTTTTAATATCCATTCATTTATAGGTGCGCGGTTTGTGTAGTAAAGGGTAGGATATTAATTAGAATACCATATTTAAAAAAAAATCTGAAAATGTTTCGTAATTTGATCAGGGAATTACCTTTTTTGTGATGGAGTCATGTAAGGGATCAGCCGCTCGGTGTAGAAAGATCGAATTGAAGAACGGTCGTTTTCAGTTGCAGAACTAGAACCAAACGCTCTCTGAGATCCTGGAGGTGAAGACGCCAGGATCTCGTTGTACCTCATGGTGGAGAAGTGGAGGTACGAGCCCAGGACGACGCCCGCCCTTCCTCTGTCCCCCTGCGCACACCGTGGTGGGTAGGAGAGGACCGCCGCCGGAGCCAGGCCGACCTACCACCGAGTGGATCACCGCGGTGTGCGCCGGGCCTGAGGACAGCAAGGTGTCCAGAGCCTTGCAGATGCTGCAGAGCCGCTCCAGGGGCGGCGCCAGGAGTCGGGGCCAGCCGTACTCCAGAACCTGGACATTCCCCGACTCGGGTATCAATCTCTCCACACACATTTAAAAAGTAGAAGGCTTCTCTCTCGTCAAACACACACTTTTCTAAATCTTATGATAAACTCTAATTTTAATCATTCCTCAATTCTCAGTTTATGTAGACCTTCAGACTCTCACTGTATTTCCAACTATATTAGACAAAATACAGTTGATATAGCCAGTGGAAACTGAATATCCCATTTAATTTCATCTTTCAACATTTTGAAGATTGAAAATATAACCCGAATATTAATATATAATACAATGAAAATTATATGTCGAAGGTTAGAATGGCGTACCAATTAAAACACTTTGAATTTCATAAATTTTAAGTCATCTGTATTATATTGTTTGGAATATGTGTATGAATAAATTCACACAGATTATTTTGTTTGTTTTGAACTTTGAATTTCAAATATTACGTAAAAAATATAGGATAAGAGGTATGTTTCAGCACAGATGTCGGCTGAGCCTCACCTGCGGACTGGACCTCGTGAGTTCACCCCGCCTCTCCGACAAGTTGAAGACCTGCAACAACACAAGTTAGAGAGGGATCACTAAAACCTTCTAAGAATGATCCATCTGGTCACTTCCCTCAGCGCAGACTACGTATGTGGAATAGCAAATGATGTACAAGTATCTAACCCGGACAGATACCAAATTAAAATACTAAAAAATATATCTAGATTAGATAAGCCATGTGATAAGACATGAAAACCTATTAAAAAGATTTATCAAAGGACGCAATGAAAATACCAGATCAAAAAGACGCCCTCGTCCTACATTTGTAGATCAACTAAAGGAAAAAGCCAAGAAAATGTCTTACCTCAATTTGAATACTATGGACATGGATCGATCATTTTGGAGGAATGTGATTGGGGAGGACTAATATTCACCTATAATATGGAAGTTGTCTAATCCAACCTTGAAGGAACGAACAGCTCTAAAAAAGACCAGGAGGATCCACGTTTTTGGGTAATCTCTCATGGAAAGTTATATTGAAATAGATGTGGTTCTCCTGGATATTAATTGAATAATGCAACAGCTTTCTGGAGATTAATTTATTTTCTTTTTATTGTTGTATTCTCAAACTCTCTGGTATTTCCGCCCTTTTACAGGAGTACAGTCTTTTTGTACTCCTGTAGAAGGGCGGAAATGCCAGAAAGTGAGAATACAATAATAAAATGAAAACAAACTCACCTCCAGAGACCTGTTACAAAGTTATATTGCATTATGGGTAAAATTTCGAGAAACTAGCAATGTCGAGATTAGAATGAACCTTTGCGCAAAGAGTGACAAAACTAGTAAACAAGGCAGAACAGTATTCGAAAAATAAAAAGCCCTCTACAATATATATAAATAATAAACAAAACGGCTTCCGAGGATGACTTTCTTGCTTTATTTTATATTATCCCAAGCTTTCGGGTTTTACAAATCCTTCTACAGGAGAATACGACAAAATGAATCTTTAACACTAATAGTTATATATTTTTAAAACATGTGAATAATATACAAAATATAAATATATTAGTTAATGATTAAGATTCATTTTGCCATATACTCATTTAGAAAAGTTAGTAATATCCGAAAACTTGAGATAATTTAAAATAAACAAGAAATTCAACCTCGGAAGCGGTTTTGTTTATTATTTAGAAAGAAGCAGTATCTTAATAGATTAATTTGATGAACAGAAATATTGTCCCAGCCTTCTTTGTGACAGAGATAGGATTTCCATGGCTTTTTGCAGCAATGCAAGGAAATTTCCACATGTTGCATGTAGGTCCATACTTACATTACCTTGGATACGTCAAACTAGTCCCAGAAATAACTTTTCAATTTTAAAAATACTTTTTCTAACCATGGTGTAACGGCATAATAAGTGCGCATTTTGGAAAAGATGAAATATTGAAAGAAAATAGTGAGTATTTAGCTATAAGCTGCTGAAAAGTAAACATGATACGTGAATTAATAAATTACTTTTTTTTGTTAAATTTCATTGTCATTTATAAATAAGGATAATCATTTCTTTAAAAGTCTTGATATTATAAACCAGAGGTTTTGGTATTTTTCAAGAGATGAGACCCCCACGCGTATGTATCACCATTCAGTATTGTTCAAACATTATTACTTGATACCTACACACATGGTTTACATTTTTCAAATTGGTAAGAAGTTAATTTTAATGTGTAGGGTCCATGCATAAGTTCTTTATATTGAAAATTCCTTAGGACATTTTGTGATGCATGTCCCTTGAGTCCGGGTAAACTCACCCAGTAGTTGTCGCCATGCTTGGCCCTCAGCATCCGCGTGATGGGCTTCAGCGTGATGTTGTAGGCGTTCAACGTGCCGCCCTCGGGAAACACGACCACTGAACCAACAGCGCTTCATGCACCTACATTTTATTTGCAGACGGTAGGAGGAAATAAAATATATGATATAGATATGAGGCATATTTAGTGATGATTTAGATACAATTCATTTATAGAAAGTTGGAATCCTCTGATGAGTATAAGTAAAAGATAAGAAGCGTACGAGGATACTTTTCTTTTAAACTTTAAAGATTTTTCGCCCGAAAGCTTGAATCTTTATTAAAGTTTAAAAGAAAAGTATCCTCGTACGCTTCTTATCTTTTACTTATACAATTCATTTGTGAGAAAGAATTGATGTTTCGATTAACCAAACCCTTTTTAAAAATAAATATTTTTCTCCAGAGGGGCAAGGCCTGGATGATGATGCCCTAATCATCCTTGCGTCCGTCAAGTTCTTCCTGAATTGAGGGAATGTATAAGAACCCTTCCTTATCTGAGGGATATCTAGGTAGAGGAGCCTTCCCCCCCCCCCTCCCAGGCTGAAGATATAAGTATGTATCTATCATCCTAAAATCCAATTGTTTATGTTTGATTATTATACCGTTTATAATGGGGGTCAATAAAAGTGTCTAATTGTTAGATGTCAAAATACGAAACTATTATAGACGCTATGATTCTTTTAAAAATAAAATAATTTCTATTGCCCTTACTGCAATGGAAAAATTAATTAATGCATCATAATTGTTAGTTGTCTAAATCTTTTTTAGGGATATGAAACACATTTTACTCGTGCCACTAAAGTAAACATGGTTTCGATAAAATTTTAAATTGAAGATAATTCTGTGGAACATCTATTTTTCTGTTAATGCTGTTTTGGCCTATGGAAGAATAACAATTTATAGAAATAATATTTCATGTTTTAGGTTTATCTTGTGGTGTATAATTATGGGATATTCCAAAAAATAAAAAATGAAAATTGGTAACAAATGAATATATAAAACCGTGTGTTTTTCAACCAGAAGAGATATTGGTGCTCTGTACAGTAAATGAAGTCTGGCTTATGTAGCCGGAGAGTGGAACTTCTTATATATAAAATATAGCTTACTCAATATCTCTTAATTATAACTATATTGGTGTATGATATTCAAGGAGGATGAGGCGTCTCTTCTTTTATAGAAATACATCAGAACACTATGCGTTTTATTCACATTCTCTACGAAAACCGTGCAAAATTATTTCAAAGAATATGCTACAACAGCGTTTGAAAAATAATCAAATATGTTTACCAAAGTTTCGAACTATGGCTCTCATCAGTACTAAATCTGCCTCGATTTGAAAATAGATTAAATCAGTCGAATCTTTCAAAAAGGTGGTTTAGCTGGTGAAGTGCATTGTTTTGATGCATTTTTATAAAGGAAGAGAGGGTTTTTTTTCTCTCTTCGCTCATATATATATATTGTAAAAAATATGAATATTTTTAATATTTAGTTTTAAATATGATTTTGTCTCTCATATTGTATTTTTGGAATCAATATAATGCACTCATTGACAAAACTTAAGGAAGTTGTATCTTTTAACATGTATTTCGGGATTCAGATAATAACTCTGAAAGATATTTGATACACAGTGACTTTTATTAATGACACACGAGATAACCATGTGTGAACAAATTTGCCTCCGTCTCTAAAAAGACAGACGACGGCGATAACAAAGACTTTCTATTTCCTTAGGTTTTGTCCATGAGTGTATATCAAACGACGAGGAAAACATGACCAAATATAGCCATCTCTCCGCTTGGCATCCCAGTACTGGAGTTGTCTGGAAGTAACTTTTAACTTTTGGAGTCAGTTCTTTGATCTGGCAAGTCGCCTTGAGGAATAACCCCAAGAATTTAGAACAACCTATCTTACACCAATTAGCATGTTAGCAACATGATCGTCGCTATGCAGGACGTCGGAACTGAGAAGTCACCAGGCCGTCGCGGCGCCACTGATGTATCCCCCGAGAGGAACCTTGTAAAAATAGCAGACGAAAAAAATACATATTTTTAGCTGAATGATCTACTCACACACATTCGTATATATAGAAGTAATTTTTCAGGAATTCCTGATTATTTTTTGGCCTCATTTGGTCTCAATATCTTTTCCCGATATAATAATGAAGTTATACATAAATACTGAAAAAGACTTTATCAACAATTTATTGAACCCATTGTGAGAGTGTTAATTAATATTAAATAGGTGCTATTTCAATTATCAGTAACCACGACCTATTACCATTTAAATATGTTCAAATAATGAACTACTTTGACAAATATTTAGCTTATTGATTTTTAATTTACTACAATATAACAATACCTCTATATTGTTTTTGTTTTTTTATTTCAGACTTTAAAAGCTTTCGGATATCTATTTATCAAGCAAAACGATATATACGATTATTAAATGAAACATGATTAGTAATAATAAATTCATCTACTAATCGTGTATATCGGTTTGCTTGATAAAGGGGATCTCTCGAAAACGTGTAAAGTCTGAAAGCAGGTATTAGCCTCATTATTTATTGTAGTGAATGAAAAAAACAATACGTTAAATATTTGTCCAAGTAGCTCATTATTCTAGCACCTTCAAATTATAATGGGCCGTGGTTATTACGTTCGAAATTTGAGTTTTACTGCCTGTAAAATCCGGAATAAAAAGTGATTGCGTTATTATTATTGGATTAATTAAAATAATGAATGTGATTTATTATTGTTGTATATTTGTACATATATGTAATTCTCGCTTTGTTGTTTTGGATAAGAGATGATCGTAAATTGTATATAAATTGGACGCACGCCTTGACAGTTATTCTAGTAACGTTTTAACTTTGTGCTGTACCTTACTTGTCTGTAGCTAGAGAAAATAACACAATTTATCGTTAAATATTGATTCTTGCTGTATTCTATGAGTGCATTAGAATTACCAAGTTATGTTGTAAGCTTTCTGATTATTTATTAACCGCGTTAATGTAGAATTCCGTAGAAGTCTCGTGCAACAGCTGGATACGTACTGACGATGCGGTCGGTGACGTACATCGCTTCCAACGCAGGGGACAGCATGGCGAGACTTTCCGTGCTCCTGGAACCAAGGGGTTAGCCGATATTTTAGATCGTTTGGGGGTGGTACCGACCTTGACTTGGGGGTCTGCTTGAGTCTAAGAATAGATTCGTTCCTCTGGACACACATAGGTAGGTTATTAGTTGTATCAGAGTCCATGTAGACGTAGCGCAGAACAAACAGGCAGACCGACTTCCTGCTGGCCGCTGGGCAGTCAACAAGTCCACCAAACATCAACAATTCGCTTCCAAGGAGGAAATAATACGCCAAGGTAAGATGACCTGCTACATCCGTGAAGGCTTTTCTTGTAAGTTGTCTACAAAATGTTTGATTAAATAGAATGTGATCGATGTTTTTTTCTTATTAAAGCGATAAGTCTAATATGAAGGAACCTAAGTTATACGCTATTTTTTCTATTTCTCATTCTATTCTTTAATTCTAAAATTTATATATTTTTAATTATTTACATGGGCTCTCTCACATAGTTATGTGAATAAAGCCAGCTCTCATGAAATAGGAAAATACACTTCTTTACATTGTGTTATTATATATATATATAATAAAATATTGATATCTGATATATTATATTAGCATATATTTATGAAAGTATACATTGTATATTATATAGGTATATAAAAAAGTCACAAACGTGCACACAATTGCCATTGTACTAAGAAAAAAGTAGTAAAAATTTCACATAAGAAAACGGAGAAAAGTTTATTTTATATATATTACAGCGATAAAAATAAATATTATGGATACTTTTCTCCGTTTTATTGGACTTTTTTTTTTTTTGCTATTTACCCCTCTCTATATACGTATAAGGAAAGGTGTTCATTTCGTTTTTTCTACTCTATTAAAAGTGAAGTATTGATTGAAAAGACATAAATCGTGTTTATTTTATTTATGGCACATCCAATATTGGCTGTTTATGTATTTGTCATTCTACAAGCCTCATTGAATGCGGAATGCTACAAATAAAAAATGAGTAAGGAAAGTAACACCCGGATGTTTTTGTGAGTGGCAGCAACAAGGTGTTGAAGAAATGCCCAAGGAAAGATCGGCAGTTGTCTTTCCGCCAATCGGGAATACTGCCGAAAGAAATGTTTCGGTGTTTTTTAAACAAGACCACAGGCTTGAAATAGATTGGCTTTCGCCCAAAGATCGTTTGACAAATAATAAATATGCCATCGTCCGAGCAGAGGCCAGAGAAAAGACTTGATAGCAAAGGTCTCTTAAGCCTTTTTTTATCTTCTTTCTATGAGGAAGTCAGATTTGCTACAAAGGCACAAAAATAGGTATCCTATTTACAACAACAAAACGAACACCTCAGGGCTAAAAAAGAAACGGTAATAAAACATTTCAGCAAGCCGTAAATCTGGCGTTTACGGATGTCTTGCTTTCTCGTGGAGAGCCAACGGATGGAAATAGCAATATGGCAAACCCGTAAATCCCGCTCCAGAAAATATTGCTGAGGTGCACGAGGCGGTACTGATCGCTATACTCTACATTGTAAATAACATCAAATGACATAACTTTATGATTCTAATGATTTAATATGTAAGAGACACTTTTGTGATTTATATCCCTGTTAACAGCAATCACTGCGATAACTCTCCTGCCACTGGTTCGCTCAATGCTTATCTCGGAAACGACTGGTGACTCAACTCTCCTTCATTTTGAGGTTACGTGTAGACATCAAAATTAAACATTGCTATATTGCACAGAAGTAACATTTTGAGGTTGCGTGGAGACATCAAAATTAAACATTGCTATATTGCACAGAAGTAACATTTTGAGGTTGCGTGGAGACATCAAAATTAAACATTGCTATAATGCACAGAAGTAACATTTTGAGGTTACGTGTAGACATCAAAATTAAACATTGCTATAATGCACAGAAGTAACATTTTGAGGTTACGTGTAGACATCAAAATTAAACATTGCTATAATGCACAGAAGTAACAATTTGAGGTTACGTGTAGACATCAAAATTAAACATTGTTATAATGCACAGAAGTAACAATTTGAGGTTGCGTGGAGACATCAAAATTAAACATTGCTATAATGCACAGAAGTAACAATTTGAGGTTGCGTGGAGACATCAATATTAAACATTGTTATAATGCACAAAGGTAACATTAAGGTTGCGTGTAGACATCAAAATTAAACATTGTTATAATGCACAGACGTAACATTTTTAGGTTGCGTGAAGTCATCAAAATTAAACATTGTTATAATGCACAGACGTAACATTTTTATGTTGCGTGAAGACATCAAAATTAAACATTGTTATAATGCACAAAGGTAACATTAAGGTTGCGTGTAGACATCAAAATTAAACATTGTCATAATGCACAGAAGTAACATTTTGAGGTCGCGTGAAGACAACAAAATTAAACATTGTCATAATGCACAGACGTAGCATTTTTAGGTTACGTGTAGACATCAAAATTAAACATTGTACGAATGCACAAAGGTAACATTAAGGTTGCGTGTAGACATCAAAATTAAACATTGTCATAATGCACAGAAGTAACATTTTGAGGTCGCGTGAAGACAACAAAATTAAACATTGTCATAATGCACAGAAGTAACAATTTGAGGTCGCGTGGAGCCATCAAATTTACACCTTGTTATAATGCAGAGGTAACATTTTGAAGTTGCATGATTATATAAAAATTGACAATGTTATAATGCAAAGACTAAACATTCTTGAGGCATTCGTGTTTCAATAACGTGCCATCTTTATATAGGAAATGAAAACATTAAAGCACGAATGTTTCTTTTACACATAAAACAAACTTCCACTGTCCTTACTGAGATGAAAATTACAGTTGAGAGGGTTCACCACTGATGAGTCAAGCCGCCCCAATATTTTTTCGTCGCAGTAAGGATAGTAGAAGTTTGTTTTGTGTAAAAAAAAAACATTCGTGATTTAATTATTTCATTTCCTATACATAGGAATAATTATATATAGTATTATAGGTTACGAATTTCAGTGGGTTTAGGTAGTTCTGTAGTTCAGTGAGGCAGGTTCAGTAAGTAACACAGGTTGGCAGGCCCAATCACTACCGTGTGATGGTGTGGTTATTGAGGTCGTTTCCGTATGGTTCGATTAATTTAATAGGCTTAGGTAATGCCACAAATCTTATTTCCAATTGATATACTTTAGCTCAAATTGTGAATATTGTATCATAAATATATACGTCGCGGTTTATGCGATTTCAATGTAATACCATGCTCAAGTGTGGATGTCAATATTCTCCTCACAGAATTATTCTATGTACAAAGTGCTGATTATATATGCCGATGTAGAGTTGAGTACTAGAATATCTAATACAGTAGAACTTGGATAATTCGAACTTCTTTAATTCGAAAACCTCTTTAATTCGAATATTTATCTTGGTCCCTAGAAGCCTTAAGCCTTTATTCAAAACATCTTTAATTCGAATTTTTGGATAATTCGAATTTTTTTACGGTCCCTTGGGGTTCGAATTATCCAAGTTCGACTGTATATTCATATTACTGCTTTTCACATGCGTAGACATGTGGTGCATTTACAGTAAAAACAGTCGCCTACTTCTACCCACCATGATTATCATGGCCTATACCACGTATACTAAGGATAAGCAAAAAAACGCTATTGCTTTATAAAATTACTCCTACAGTAAAGTTATTGTTTAGTACTACCAATTGACTTTTCTAAAACAACAGCACTTACCCGCGAAACAGCTAAAGACTACCTCAACGACCAGTAGTACTACTCAAGCCCTCTACACTAAAGGTACGGCCTAATACAATGATCTATAAAACCCGCCACACACTTATTTACGAAGCTAAAAAAGCTTACTACATGAGCCCATCACACTTCTGCAAGTAATTGACGAAATAAAATCCTTCCGCACAAACATTGACCTATAATACTAAGTTTTTTTTCACTAACGTTAATGTCTAATTCCACTTTGCTAACCGATGGAACTAGAAGAGTTCACTCTTCAATGACCTATAACTTCCTTTAAAAAATCCCCCCTACGCTAAATTTAATATGATCAATCCCTCACAGCACTGAGCTATCTATTTTTACACCACACTGAACTATGGAACCACAAAAAAACAGCTACAATGATATCATCTGGCCCCATCGACCGTTATCCTGCGATATACGGGGCGGGAAGTGGCGTTGATGGATGAGTGGTCCATCACCAGCCCAACATTCCGCACTTGGTCGTGCTCATCTTGTCAACTGCCATTTGGTAATCTTTCAACGCCATTAGTTCAGGCGTACAGACTTCGGTCTAGGTAACCCACTATCCAATGGTACCATTAGCTCACAGCTGTTTTTTTATTTATTTTTTTTTTTTTTATTACTACCTCAATGGCTAAAATAAATCTCAAAATATATTAATCAATATTAAAAAATAATGTAGGCATATCCTGACCAAAGATACGCGTGCGTTTTAGATCGCAGAGCGCCATCTAGTTGCGCAAAAATAAACTAAACGTTTATTTAACTTGCTCCGTGATATTTGGCCAATCCAATTTCTTGATAAATCAAGAAAAGCCTTCCACGAACGCGTTTTTTCAATTTTTTTTCTATTATTTCTCTCTCATTAATCAATATGTTTTAAAAATTTATAAAATAGTAAATATTACCCATAAAAAATAACATTTGAATATATAGTGAGAAAAGGGGTATATTATTTTAAATCCAATTATCTTCCAGATTAATTTCAAAGGTGGTTGGTAGATGGCGTAACCTGTGCGCCCATGCTATTGTCTACACCAAGGCGTGCTTGCCAATTTCACCTTCATATAAAGGTCGCCAATAGATTCCATAGACTTGTGATATTCTGTGTTCTACATCTTTAACGGCTCTTCGCTTCCACAGCAATAATTTCTTCCCTTTTTAAATTCTAGTTGAGGTATCAAAGGCGACCGTATATAAAACTGTAGCCAAACATATGGAGGTTTTCTACAAGCAAATAAAAATTCCTGCAAAACTTTATATAAAATACTCCCATTGTTTGAGAATGTATTTAAAATTTATTTTTATTTTAAATTCAAGAAGAATTTCTTTTAATACCAATTGTGGAAAATGAAAAAAGATTGTAATGGTTGTTTATCAATAGTGAACCAGCAGGTTTATATAGTCTTTATATACTCATGTAGTTTATATACTCATGGACCAAACTTAAGGAAGTTGAAAGTTTTTGACATTGCCATTTGTCTGTTTTTTTTTTTTTTTTTTTTTTTTTAAGGAGACAGAGGCATTTTTCTCATACTTGGTTATCTCGTGTGTCTTCAATAAAGGCCCCTAAGTGTCAAATATATTTCATAGTTATTGTCTAAGAATCCCAATACACATGGTAAAAGGTACAACTTCCTTAAGTTTTGTTTATGAGTGTAGGAAGGTTTATTCTCTTAGAGAGGTGTTGATATGTATGGTGCTTAATAATTTATTCTTCTATCTAACTAATCCCCAGTTTTGTGGAATTAGGAAATCTCATTATTGTTTTGGTGAATGGAATCACCTTTTATTGTAGTTTATATAGAAGCCACAGATTATTTTATCAGAAAGTGGTAAAAATGGATATTGCCTGACCAACATTCATATTCAATTTTAGAAGGAGAGATACTTAGGTCCCACAATACGCAACGCATCAGATTGTTATTTTTCACAACATATCAGTAAATTGGATTCACCCATGATCAAAATAGCGATTAAAATAAACAGAAGCAGACTTAAAATATTAGAAGTAAACACGCGTTTTCACACGTATTTACCAAAAGTCATTAAAATAAAATAAAAGTATTTTGACCGAGGTATCCTTCCACTAATGACCATCAGATAGTGAGACTAAGTAATAACATGGCTATGACTTTCTATGCCATTTATATATAGGAAATAAATTATCAATACCCCATGATGAATGGCACTTGGATTATAATCAGTTTTTAGTCGAGAATGTACTCTAATCTAATCCTTTTTCGATTTGCAATTTTTCTCTAATTAATCATGTTGGGCTAATCATAATCTTCAATTATTTTACAATTTAATATTTTTCTATGAAAAAATAGACATTTTTTCATAGAAATATGAATGCCGGCCAGGCAACCTCTATCTTCAGAATTTAAAATTTCTTATTTATTTATATATAAGATATAATTTGACTTATATTTCAAAGTTATGTTTATTCTGAATTGGCGATGATTAGATTTTCTGGTACTTCTATATCGTTTGACCCTTATTATCATCAATACAAGGAGGAATTTGTTTTCCAACTAATGTTTAGTTTCACTTACACCACGTAAGTTATACAACTTGTACATCGCACACTAGGCTTATTGTTCCTTGTATCTCTAGTGTAGAGAATCTTTGTATACGTACAATGTTGACGATGGAATCATCCAGCTCTAGTTCTTCTTGTGACCATATAGAGCGTATTTCTTCAATTAGTTAACTGAATATGAATGGGAAGATATTTGGGGAAAGAGAGAGAGATTGGGATTGAAACATATTTAATAATCGTACATATAAAATTATATAGGGTTAATATATATTTTTAAAAAATTAAACTTGAATATTATTTTCATCAGACGAATCCCACTGAGGGTCGTCTGGTATGATGTCACATTCCGCCCTGAAATTGGACAGCGTTCCGCGTAGATCGGACATCTCCCCGACATGTGCTATTGCCATGTCGAGGAATAGCTTCAGGGCAGACCTCTGCTCAGGCGTCAGGTACTCGAGGATGTCCTCCCTGTTAGAAGGGGAGACAACAGCGTCTTCAATCTCCTCCCTATAAAAGTTTTTATATAGAGGTTCTAGGATGGTGTTGGCATTCAAGCTCTCGAACAACTCCTCTACCTGTTGTAAAGTTGTCTGTAGAGGCTGTTTCTCTTGGAGCTTTGGTGTTGTGGATTGGATGGTTGGTGCATTCTTTGAATGAGTCTCTTTGGAAGATGTTGAGAGAGAGATTGAAACCTCTAGAATAGAGTAGAAAGAGAGTAGAATAGAAACACTAAAATGGATTGACTATAGTCAAAATAAAGAAAAAGATTGCAAGAGAAACGAGGCTTGTTGAGTCTTTACAAAAACAACAAAAGAATTGAATTGAGCATATATTAAAAGGAAATTGATTAATGAAGAAAGTTCTGGAGGGTGAAATGAATCGAAATAAAACGGTAGGAAGAAGTATTGGGCATATGGAACGGATTGGAAGAAGAAAATATGACAAGATAGAGAGAGATAGAGAAGTAAAGAGCCACTAGAGACCAGAACCTGTTCAAAAGAAGAGAAACGAAAGAATACATGAAAATATAATAAGGAAACATATTATTCTTGAATAGGGTCTTCAAAAACGTTCTATGTTCTCGAATATTTTGCACAAAGAAAGCGGCATCAAGGAGGTACGTCTCAACTAGAGTCAAAGTTACAAGTTGAACGTGATAGCGAGCGGTGCACCTGGGAAAATGGGTGCACCTTTCCACGAGATGTTTGACAGAATGTATGGGTCCTAAGGAAGGTGCCAAAATAAACACTCAGCCTTATGAACACGACCCAGTTTCCCAGAAAAGATCTTGAAAATAACCCAATTTCCCAGAGCCTGGTCTCCAGCTTGTAGAGTGATCCGAACTATTTTAGAGGCAGTGTTGGCATATCGCATTAAATTTTGAAAATCACTACTTATCCCAGATTCTGCTGGCTTATACAACGTTCGATATAACCCGAACCGGCCCGAAATGGAGCGTGTCGGGATTTGGCATTACAAACATTCTTTATTTTCTAATTATTTTTTATAATCATTAATAATCGAAAGAATTTTGATAGGCTTATTTATTTTTGTATGTAGGGCTGTATGCAGACGAAAATTTAAAAATGTTTCACGTAAATTAATTATACTGGACGGTTGGCTATCGACCCATTATCATCAGTGAATGGCTTAAATAGTGATCTTAAATTCAGTATCCTAAGAAAAATAGAATCATTCGAAATATTGTCTTAAGAAAGAATTCTAAAAATATCATTGATAGAAAAAAGTACCAGCACCGAGGTCTTACAACGAACAGGAATGCAATGCAAAATTATCACATCAATTTTTTCGAAAAACTAGTCAATATTTGGGTCATATATACTAATAAATTATAATAAATATTAATCATTAGTATTTCACAAGGGTATCCAAATGATAAGGGAAAACCTGGAACACGGAAAACTACACTCATAGATAAAACTTAAGGAAGTTGTACCTTTTAACATGTATATCGGGATTCAGATAATAACTCTGAAAGATATTTGATACACGGTGACCTTTATTGAAGACACACGAGATGACCAAATTTGCTTTTGTCTCCTTCAAAAAAAAAAAAAAAAAACAGACGACCGGGGACATTTGAGACTTTCTACTTCATTGGGCTTTGTCCATGAGTGTATATGGATGGACAAAAACATGGAATAGTTGAACTTATCGGCTGCACATATAGTTGAAGTTTTTTGCACCTAATATATATATATAGGGAGAAGAATTCAAGCGTTACAGAGTGGTAGTCATAACAATATACTATTCTAGCGTGTACCATCCGATTTATGCCAATTCTACATGCAAAAATCCCTACTAAAACATTATACCATGTGCATATGGTACAAAGCTTATATGTCACATGGACGGTAGCCTTGGAAGAAAAAGAAACCATAGTCGAATTTCTTATGTTGAAATGAAAATCTACATGATTACGTTTTTATCTACAATATCAAACAGCGAGGGGTATTTTAATCACAAATTACCCAAAATCCTGACATACATATTGACGAAGATCTAGTTCACATCTCTATAATGTACCACCCTGACCCCAGCCGTTTAATAAATAGACAACTTCATATTAAAATTGTAAAAATATAAAATTTTAACAAAAAGTTGATTTAAATTATTTTATATAAACATACGTATCCTCAATAGATTTCTATATATGTTCGATTTTCTATGTTGTATTTCATTAGATTGGAATACACATATGTTCGAAAAACGCTTTTAAAAAGTTATAAATAAATCTTAAATACATAACGCTCTAAGAGGAATATGAACGTATTCTGTATATCCTTGATTTTATCTCTAAGGACTGCAAAAAGCTTATGATGGTAAATGTTTAGTACTGAGACTTAACCACTGAATATAGTTACCAAAAAAGACGTTCTCAAAATTAAAGATACTTCGACCAGTAAATCTTTACTGTAAAGATTTACTGGCCGAGGTATCTTTAATTTTAAAAGCTATGAATGCCGGCCAGGCAACCTCTATCTTTACGATAATAAAGGCGTGTTTTTTTAAATATTTTTTTTAAATTTTGAATGGAAAATTGGAAGACGTTTAGAGATTTTATAACAGCTCTCAACACCAAATAACTTCTATATGATTATATACTTCGTGTGTGAACATCTAAAATAAAGGGCTATGGTCAATTTTATTGTTATCTTGAACAGAGTTTTTAAAGATTTCTCTCTTGATATTTTGTGCGAAATCTGTTTAGAAGTTATACATATGTTAATCACCTCTAAGCTAATTTTGTGAACGTATTTAAAACAGAACTTAAAATAATTTCACATCAAACAGAGGTTAAACTGGCAAAACGCAATTGGGCATGACATTGGCGTATAGTTGCTTAGTAATGAGTCACAATTCAGTCCTTGGAATCATCGACAACGTGTCAGAGACGTGTCAACGTGAAGAGAAACTAACCCAGACGTAATTTTAGGGCTGTAGGACAGATTTGGCTTTCATTGTTAGACCAGTATGTGGACGGGGTTGGTACATATTATAATCATACCCTTTATGACCAAGTTACAGAATGGTATCTTTCAAATTGAGAATGCTCGTCCTCGTAGTGCTGCCATCACAAGACAATCCTTACAAAGTGTCACAACTATGGACTGACAATCCCGGTCTCTTGATTTACCTTCAATTAAACCTGTGTGGGAGGCCATGAATAGGCACATAATGCATTATGGCCTTCAGGCACTAACTGTACAACATGACCGAAAAGGTCATCCAGGAAAGGAGAGAAATACCTTTAGCTTACATCTAAATATTTTTTGATTCAATTTCTTTAAAGATTCAACAGTATATAGATGCTCGTGGTTGAAACTCCTTTTAATAAAACACCCTTAATTTTTTCTTAAATTTTCTATTCATTTGATATATTTCATAGCCTTTATATGCATGCCATGCTTCATTATATTCCCCCAGTTCCTTTTGAGTATAACACTTTCGATTACCTCAAGTGTATTTTAAAGTCTACATTTTCAGACAATAAGGTTGAGAAGTTATTACCTATAACTCTGTCTCAATGGATCGATACATTCCTGATGACGTTTTTTATTAAGCGTTTTTACATCACGCTCCAAAATGAACCAATAAACCGATAGTGCGCGATGTGAGCAATATAAAAAGCAAAATAAAAGTAATAACAAACATTTTGTAGAATCGAACAGTTATATATGATCTTATTCACGCGACCGATAACATTCCTATTATCGAAAATTAGAACTAGTTTTAACGCTCTACTTAAAATATATATATGTAGTAATATATTTAAATATATACTAGATTATCATATGTAACATAATTATAGTGTAACAGCTCCAAAATGTAAATACAATTCAACTAGCTAGTTTGATCATCATGTAATACAATCAGGATAATAAAGTTTGATTGAGAGTCCGCCTGCGCCAAGACAGGACAAAGGGTCTCCGATTATATTACCGACAAACACGTATTATATATATTTAATAAAAAGCTATTTCTATAGTCCTTATACTGAAATGAATACAAATTTAAAGAGAGAGGGCATGGCTCATCAGTGGCGAGCCCTTCCTGCGGTTTCACTCATATACCCTGCATTGGTTATTGAAAAAAAAATTTGGACATATGCTTGGACAAACTATAGACAAATAGCTTTTATAATTACATATATTTTTTAAAAGTAGGGTTAATATATTTCTAATTTTTTCAGCGATAAATGGCGCTAAATTGATGAGGATATTTCTATATTTGTCGCGTTGAACGGCCTAAAAAAAGGGGCAGAGAAACAAGTGAACAAAACCAGTAAATAAATCCAATATCTAACGATCTACAATAATTGGTCTACGACAGCGGAATGCCAAGAGAAATAACGAGGGGGGAAAAAGAAGTTTTCCCTGAAATATCGGAAGAATAAATCGCTCCTGACACAAATGGGAGAGAGGGAAAAAGGATTCTAAATATTTATATCCTTCTAAACAACTTTTTTCAAAACTTCTTTTGTTACCAGTAAATTGTCAAAGTAGCGGTTGACTATTCATCAGTAATCCCTTCCATCGTCTTCTGCATGTCTTGCATTCTAAATTATGGGGGGAAATGAGAGCATGTCATAGAATTCCTGGAAAAAATAATGGCACATGAGTTATATTTATTAGAATTGCATTTGTGCCAGAGAGATGGATTCAAATGTCTTATGTTATCTACACACACAAAAAAGAGAGTCGCAAATATACAAAGTAAAAAAACCAAACGACAAATTAAAAAATAAATATTAGGTTTTTAATTGGATAGAAATGCTCTACTGGAAGATTTACGAAATTACTTCTACAGCAACGATAATAAAAAAGGAGAATAAAAACTAGAATTTGTTCAAGCGATGAATGCATAAAGCAATTTATTCCTTGCCAATATGAGCATTAAGCCAAGTTAATTCATCGTCTGATGCACTTGCATGCCCCACTCTTCGCCTCAGCTTTCTTGGCAATCTGTTTTAGGACTACTTTTAGCTTGTGGTAGTATGTATGTGTGTTTTGATATTCAACTTTTTAATAAAAATATCTGACGTTATTATTAGCAAGTTAACAAACTTTGGTGATAATGAATTTATCCTTTTTAGATAAAATTACATCAAGAAAACTTGCCTATGTTCTAAAAATGCACTCACTCACAAATTATGCTGTGAGGTTTCATACAGATAGCATATAGGTTGTAAAATGGCCTCTCCAAAATTTAGATAATATTTCCGCACATCAATGTAAAGAGTGTAAAATAATATGTTAGGCAATCCTGTGGTTTTATTAACTTCAGGTTTAGGATTTGTCATACTACATGCATTCTATGGATTAAATATCTACCTATGTGTTTTCTGTGAATGTCATTAGAATCTGTTGTAAGCAAGCTCCAAATCGAGAATCGAGAGAGAAAAAAAAAGTAACCGAGTAATTCCAATTACTTGATAGACTAAGAAAGGATTATAATATGATGCACTAGCGCGCCATCTGTTATCAAAATTCGAAACTATTTTAAAGACGTAGGATTCTTTTTGAAATTAAACAATTTCTACTGCCCTTACTGCAATGGAAAAATTAATGGGAGGGTCTGGCCATTAATTCACCACTGATGAGCCAGGCCCTCCCATTAAGTTTTCCATTGCAGTAAGGGCAGTAGAAATTGTTTAATTTCAAAAAGAATCTTACGCCTTTAAAATAGTTTCGAATTTTGATAAGGAAGGATTCGTTCGATATTCTAATAGAATAGTTTGAAGAGATGAAGCGAATTGATCAGAACATAGTTTGAAGGCATTCAATCATGGCTGACCACCGTATGTAACTACAGGGTGATGAAATCCGATTAAATAACCATGAAGGGATGAAAGACAAAATTAGATTTAGCTCTGGAATTCAGCCAATGTAAAGGCTTCAGGGCCAAATAGATGCTCATTAGTGTGTAAGATTTTTTATTAATAGTTGCCACATATGTCATTTAGCTATTGCATTCGCTAGTACACGTAACATTTACACTTCTAAGCCCATCTCTTATTTCTATTGTGCAATGGTAATAGATAAAATTTTGAAATGCATCTTTATAAGCAAATTCTTGTCTTTGTCAGTTTTATTATTTTTATTATTATATTAGGGATTAAATTTTAGAGAAAAGAAGGGATTTATTTAGATATTTTGCTCTAAATGTTGCTATATTCAATCCTTCTAAAAATTCTTGCTCTTTATGTCATTAAAATGACATGGACGATACCATCCGAATACCTTTTTATTCAATCTAAATACAATATTGAATGATTCTAACTCCAATTTATTCAAATATAAAAAGTTAGGAAGAAAGTTTTTAAGCCATTCTGAAAATGCTTTAGCATTAAATATAATATTTCTATATATAGAGAGATTTTTTTTTTCTATGATAAAAATTTACAAAACAACAACAAAAGCCTTTATTGAGGACCTCTCGTCCTATAAAGGATTCGCCAGTTTACAGAGTAAGTGAAGAGAAGAGAACTAAGAATACAGAGAGAAACCTATAAGTTAGTAGGTATAGTATAGTATTTTCTACACTGTGACTATATACAACAGCAGTAACAAGCCTTTTAGTGGAATCAAAGTCCCATACAGGATTCGTCATTCTAATCCTGACAAAGATTATTTACATATGATTATTTACATCAATTAGATTATGTATATAGCTTTATTTTCTCTTCAGCCGTCTTCCAAAATTTGAACAACGCAAACGCTCCAGCTCTGTTTCTCACCACCTCATTCAACAGGAGCTCCAAAGAGAGTCCCTCAAGGCCTATTTCACTGAGGAGCACTTCTCGTTCGTCTTTCAGCCCCATACATGAGAGTATATGGTGATGTAGCCCCGGCTCCATTCTTGTCCCGCAAATCTCGCATGTCCATCCGTCTGTTTTAAATATTCTGGGGCGATCATCAGTAAAGAGCACCGAGAGGATTCTCAGTCCGGCAATACACCGTTTGATAGTGTTCCGGTAACGGAGTTGAGCAGATGTTTTTATAGTGGGGGTATAATCTTGAATTTATTATTCTTGTGTGATCCTTTTGCAGAGATTGATCTATTGCAGTCCTGATTAAAAATTTACAAAACATTCAGAAAAGAAAACGATTCAATCTCTCCTCTTTAACCATTGTCATCCAAATAAATTAAAAAGCGCTTTATATTAACACTGGTAAACGCAATTTTTGACGTAATAAACATTGAAGGCATTTCTTTCGTATATTTCAATGTCAAATTTTAAAATGTTATCAGTAATTTTCTATCAACCGACATTTTTGCTATACAGAATTTTTTAGCATTGTGTGTGTGTACAGTAGTAATGCTAACAATGTGACCTAAATATTTTTGCGTGATAAGCATTACATTATCTAGAGTGGTGATATACACGTTGTATTTTCTGCAGGTTTACTATTGCCTAGACACAAATTGATATATAAGTAAATGATTTATTTAGTATTTATCTAATAGCATTGTAGTAGCTGTAACAGTGACTTTCAAATAATCAGCTTGTTATTCTCTGTCAAAGTACCTTTATTGGTCGTGTGAACATCAATGTGTCAATATGCCAAGATGTTGCGTAAATATTCCAGATATATTCTATCTGTTACATCAGTGGGTGATTAACTTTCAGAGTAAAATCAATGGCGAAATTTTACACCGTTCATAAAAAAGTGCAATGAACTTTTGATGTAAAGTTGGCGACCAAAACTTGGGCTCCTCATCATTGTTATGCAACCTGTAACCCCACCTCTCACAAATGGAGTCCCAGTTTGCTTTCTGACTACTGCTGGACACTCAAGAGCGATGTACCACAAGCAAAAAAAAAAGAAGAAAAAAAATACGTTTTATGATAATTTTTTAAATGTAGAGGCCTATGTATTAAAATGAACATTTTGCTCAACTTTCAAGTGAGTTTCATTCGAAAGCCTTGCGTAATAGAAAATATTAATTGCATATTTGAAATCAGCATAAAAGGTTACTTCAATAACATATATTTGTATTTATCGGGAATTTTTTTTTTGTGGACCAGTGTAATTACACTTGTAATTAAAAGAATGGGTACGGAGGAGACGCGGCTATATGCCTGTCCTTTTATACCGCGGATGTAATTGTAAAAAGGGACCGGAGGAGATGTCGCCAACTGTCCTTCACCATCCTGTATATGCAATTGTCAAAACGGACCAGTGGGGACGAGTCCAGGAGTCCGTCCGATTATCCCGCGTATGCAATTGTTGAAATGGACCAGTGGGGACGAGTCCAGGAGTCCGTCCGATTATCCCGCGTATGCAATTGTTGAAATGGACCAGTGGGGACGAGTCCAGGAGTCCGTCCGATTATCCCGCGTATGCAATTGTTGAAATGGACCAGTGGGGACGAGTCCAGGAGTCCGTCCGATTATCCCGCGTATGCAATTGTTGAAATGGACCAGTGGGGACGAGTCCAGGAGTCCGTCCGATTATCCCGCGTATGCAATTGTTGAAATGGACCAGTGGGGACGAGTCCAGGAGTCCGTCCGATTATCCCGCGTATGCAATTGTTGAAATGGACCAGTGGGGACGAGTCCAGGAGTCCGTCCGATTATCCCGCGTATGCAATTGTTGAAATGGACCAGTGGGGACGAGTCCAGGAGTCCGTCCGATTATCCCGCGTATGCAATTGTTGAAATGGACCAGTGGGGACGAGTCCAGGAGTCCGTCCGATTATCCCGCGTATGCAATTGTTGAAATGGACCAGTGGGGACGAGTCCAGGAGTCCGTCCGATTATCCCGCGTATGCAATTGTTGAAATGGACCAGTGGGGACGAGTCCAGGAGTCCGTCCGATTATCCCGCGTATGCAATTGTTGAAATGGACCAGTGGGGACGAGTCCAGGAGTCCGTCCGATTATCCCGCGTATGCAATTGTTGAAATGGACCAGTGGGGACGAGTCCAGGAGTCCGTCCGATTATTCCGCGTATGCAATTGTTGAAATGGACCGGAGGAGGCATCCATCCGATCACATCCCGCGTATTTACTTTCTGCTCATTCCCAAGAACTAAAGAAGCGCGGCGATTCATATAAACAGGAAGGCGATATAAAAGTCATATAGAATCATCGTTATAGAGAATATACATAGTTTTAGTTTATGAATTATTAATGCATATTTCTGAAAAGTGTCTAGATGCCAGATGAGTGAATATTTTTTGCGCATGTGTACGAAGGTGCAGGAACACCCCATCATATACAGTGGTTCATATTTGGCGCCGTACTCCTAACCCGATTCTGACACCGAGTGAAAAGAGACAATAAAAAAAAATTAAAAAACGTCTGGGAGTCTCGGTATAAAAAGACGGACTCCAAAATAAGCCTCCTTCTCCCTGTTATCACGGGGCCGGGGTCGCCTGGCCTCCAGCCAGCGCCGTTTGTGTAATCCGGCAACACTTCCTCGTGCCCTTGCTCTCTGCTTCCACGTCCACTCCACTTCTCTTTGTTCTTCTCTCCACGGACTCCCGGAGCGTACAAAAGTCGCCAACTGTCAGTGTTAGTCCTCAGACCTAGCGTCTAATGGTGGGCATCCAGTCCACGGACTCCTGGAGCGTACAAAAGTCGCCAACTGTCAGTGTTAGTCCTCAGACCTAGCGTCTAATGGTGGACATCCAGTCCACGGACTTCTGGAGCGTACAAAAGTCGCCAACTGTCAGTGTTAGTCCTCAGATCTAGCGTCTAATGGTGGGCATCCAGTCCACGGACTCCTGGAGCGTACAAAAGTCGCCAACTGTCAGTGTTAGTTCTCAGACTTATCGCCTAATGGTGGGCATCCAGTCCACGGACTCCTGGAGCGTGCAAAAGTCGCCAACTGTCAGTGTTAGTCCTCAGACCTAGCGTCTAATGGTGGACATCCAGTCCACGGACTCCTGGAGCGTACAAAAGTCGCCAACTGTCAGTGTTAGTCCTCAGATCTAGCGTCTAATGGTGGACATCCAGTCCACGGACTCCTGGAGCGTACAAAAGTCGCCAACTGTCAGTGTTAGTTCTCAGACCTAGCGTCTAATGGTGGACATCCAGTCCACGGACTCCTGGAGCGTACAAAAGTCGCCAACTGTCAGTGTTAGTCCTCAGACCTAGCGTCTAATGGTGGACATCCAGTCCACGGACTCCTGGAGCGTACAAAAGTCGCCAACTGTCAGTGTTAGTTCTCAGACCTAGCGTCTAATGGTGGACATCCAGTCCACGGACTCCTGGAGCGTACAAAAGTCGCCAACTGTCAGTGTTAGTTCTCAGACTTATCGCCTAATGGTGGGCATCCAGTCCACGGACTCCTGGAGCGTACAAAGTCGCCAACTGCCAGTGTTAGTCCTCAGACCTAGCGTCTAATGGTGGACATTCAGTCCACGGACTCCTGGAGCGTACAAAAGTCGCCAGCTGTCAGTGTTTTTGTAGAAGAATTTATGTAGAAGAATTTCCATACGTTCCATTTTCTAGCGCTAAGTAGGTACTTTGCACATATCGGAAATGTGTCATTGCCCGCATCCAACCTATTTGTAGCCTATACATGTGAGGCTTGAAGGTCAATTATTTCCGATTCACTATTTTAATTGGGATTTTCTTCGAAATATTCTCTCGATCCTATGGTAGGTAATCCATTCTAACTGAAAGTTGCACGATAAGATTTATCCACCTTATCCCAGTACAATTTCACATTTGTACTATTTTTTCACATTGTTTTGCGTTCTTACGTACTTCTGGCCTTAACTACCCGTTTCCTGTTTTTTCAGGATGCCTGAATGACCAGTGTTTTTAGTCGTTGAGGTGCAGCTTGCACCACGTTGACGAGGGCCAACA
>CP092886.1:169316424-169343162 GCA_030710605.1 Cordylochernes scorpioides
GTTATTTTGATAACCCAAAACTAGCGTTTTTAGTTCATATTTATTGAATAAACTTTATATTTTGCTATATTATTATAGTATGAATTAGTATTTTTTTAGTTTTGTATATAAAATTTTACATTTATATTTTATTTATTCTCCAATTTTCTCTCTTTCTCTCTCATCAATACAAATGCGCATTTTTATTCTCAAAAGATCTCTCTAAAGTTGAAGATAAGTCCATTCTTTCTCTTTGTCGATTATTTTTATCTTTTCTTCCTCTTAATATCATTATTATTAGTAGTAGTATTTTTTGCAGTAGTATTTTATTGGCACACACAATTAACTTTCAATTTTACAAACCACAATCTTATTACGATGCACTAGCGCGCCATCTTTTATCAAATTACGAAACTATTTTAGACGCGTAATATTCTTTTTAAAATAAAACAATTTCTACTGCCCTTACTGCAATGGAAAAATTAAAGGGAAGGCCTGGCTCATCAGTGGTGAACCCTCCCAGCGGTTTCGCCAGTTTAATCTACCATACCGCTATTATATTGCATTTTTGGAACTTCCTTTTATAGTGATACTGATGCTTGACTCTTCGAATGGGTATTTTAGATGACATGATATGGCAATCTACATGATATGACAATCTGCATGTTGTCGCAGTCTGCATGTCACCACTATCTACATGTCGCCCCTATTCACATATCATCACAATCTGTTTTCCCGCAGAAGCCCGAGGTGAGGTAGAATCACTCTTTGTTTAGAAATGTCTGGCGCCGTGGGTTGCTAAGAAATGTGTCAAAGATATTGCGAACGGTGTAGAAAGGAGATGTTCTTCATTGGAACGCACAAACAATGAAAAACTTGATCATTGCTGATTGTGACTGTCCCCTGTAATGTTGTACTTATATAAATTTATAAAGTTAATTGCCTTCTATCGATAAAAGTTGTAACAAATAAATTTTACTTATATAAATATATATAACTAAAGATAATGAAGACAAAAAGAGAAATATAAAGAGTAAGATAAGTTTATGTTAATATTTTTGAGCCGAATGTATCAATGAATATTTAAAAAAAAATTGCTTAACTCTTCAAGATTTAATAACGGAACCAAGCATTCAAATCGGCTTTTACACGTCATAAGATTGTTCAAAAACAAAAAACAACTGGGGTAACGCATCAGATAATATATATATATTTTTACCATAGTTTTAGAATGTTCCTCTTTGAATAGAAAATTGTTGTAAATATGTATAGTTAAAAAACTCACCTATTTTTAAATTCAATAATATAGAATAATTTAAAAATTCTATATAACTGTGAAAAAATATTTATTGTAAAAATATATTTTATTCAAGTAATTAAGAATAAAACTACTTGATAGTAAATAGTTTCTTTTTTCCTTTATCACGATTGCATCCTCAAAATCTTTATTTTACAAAGAATATATTCATATTAGCACGTGGAAAATTAGGGAAGACCAACTTCGGGATTAGACAACAATTTATTTCAGTCAAGAACAAACTATGAGTAATAAACAAAAGATAAGCAAAAGAGGGAAGTTTACAGAGTATAGCAAAATATGACCATAAAAATAATACTCTGCTAATAAAATAATAAATACTTTGTTACAATATATATAGCCTGAAAATTGACCCTTGCCACTTCATCAGCTTAAACATCCTTTTAGTAAATTCGACCGATTTGATAACTCTTCTCGTAGGATGTTATGAAATCATAATAATAAAAAGTCGGTGGATGAGAGGGTAACACACCCGATTCCCGACAAAAAGTCGGTGGATGAGAGGGTAACACGCTCGATTCCCGACAATAAGTCGGTGGATGAGAGGGTAACACGCTCGATTCCCGACAATAAGTCGGTGGATGAGAGGGTAACACGCTCGATTCCCGACAATAAGTCGGTGGATGAGAGGGTAACACACTCGATTCCCGACAATAAGTCGGTGGATGAGAGGGTAACACACTCGATTCCCGACAATAAGTCGGTGGATGAGAGGGTAACACGCTCGATTCCCGACAATAAGTCGGTGGATGAGAGGGTAACACGCTCGATTCCCGACAGTCATGAACCGGGATTAAATCCCGCGTTAAAATTTGTTTAATATGTGAATTACCTTCACATATTATTCATTGTATTATCATGAACTAGGTTGCACTTGCTGAGCGGTACCTATTTATGTGAATTTGAACCAACCAGGTTATGAAATCGGAACCGCCCCTGTACTGATGAGAGCCAAAGCCCGAAACCATGGTATACAGGTTAGCTTTCGTCTAAAAAAAAATTGGTGTTGTGGTTTATTCTTCATCACCGCTAGTAAAATATTTTACTAAGGTGATGAACATGATGCATCATTCTGATGTATAATTAAAGGAAGAGATGTCGATTTTTAGATATAGTTATATCCTTTTAAATTCCGAATTCGCTCCTGTAGATGACGACTTATTGGAATGATCCCATATTTGTCGCCATTCTTTGTCGTGTCGCGCTGCTTCACTTTAACCACGAACCAACTCTTGTGTTTGAGCCATTACTCTTTGTCGCCAAGATAAAACTACTATAGAGAACAAGGCATCTAAGATAACAAGACTACTGCAGTAGGTACTATAGTATATATATATTTCTTAAGGTTTATATTGAGGTGTGTGTGTGTGTGTGTTTATATCAAACATTTAACAAGCACACATCATTGAATTCCATTAAAATGCCGAGTAGCACGAGGTGTAAGATTGTTGTTATGATAAAACGAAAAATAACAGCAAACAAATCTAAGGCAATAGCTTACTATACATTTTTTAGATCATCATTATGTAAGGACTAATCAACAAGTGAATGACTTTGAGACGAAGAGTAAAGCCAGTTCAATTTCTATGCAAATAACACAAGATGATTATTATCTTACCCAATTGGGAGAATCTGTATAGCAAGTCCCCAATAAAGGCTTTTGTGTGTTATGATAAAACGTAGAACTTCACTTTGAATTTTTTACTCTCGAAGTTCTCTCGTTATCATCGTATTAACCGTGACAATCCTGGATCAAGTTCTTTCACTGAAAGTGCGCCACATGTTTAGACATGTTGAAAGTAATTCAACTTCACACTCACAACATGCCAGCGATTCGTTTGTTTATCTCACACTCCCTGGTGGGTTAGGAATTATACAAATCGAATTCTATTCAATCAAATCATTATTCTTTATATCTAAAAACGCTCAATATTGAATTCGACCCCGGATTCATATTGTCAAAAATCTTCACTTCAAAATGATAAAGGTACAAAATATTTAAAACAAATTTTCGATATTTTGAGCGAAAATAAAAATCTTAACTGCTAAGTATACAGATTTAAAAAAGGTAATATCTATATATATATAAATTAATGTTTGTATGTTTGTTTGTTTGTATGTCCGGTATACAAATTCGCAGTAGTTCACTAATTCAACCCAAAATTTCGATACATAGGTAAAAAAATACGGGGAAGACGATAGGCTATTTTAAAAAATATATAAATCAATTATTAAAACTATATATTCAAATTATTCTACTTAGCTCACGAACAGCGCCCTCTATCAAATATTAGATTAAATTATGCTGATGCAAACAAATATATAATGCTAATAACAAACAATTATAAAAAAAATCTTATCTAAATATATATCACTCGGGTAGATATGCACACGGGTCAATCCCGGGGCGAAGCCCGGGTCACCCGTCTAGTATATATATAAAGAATAATGGGCAAAATTCATAGAAGTCGTTTAATAGAACGATAAATAAAACACAAAAGTTATGCACTCGTACATTTACATTTCAAAGAAATGTTCTGGAATATCAAAGATGTAAACATATCAAACACTGCGCGGATAAAAAGAGTCGAACAGGAAAGAGGGCAGAGACTTCCCAGCCCGTGTTGTGAATGAACCATGGTTCCAGGGTTGTGTTAATTCAATGACGTTGGTAATATAACCATTTGGTTTCTGCGGTTAGTGGTATATATATGTTATGAATAATTTTTTGTTGTTAGATAAAGGGTTGATAAGACAAAGGATCGATAAGATAAAGGGTTGAGGTGCAGTCGTGATAAAAAAAAAAGATAATTATTTACCGTCAAGTAGCTTTTATTTCAATTACTTGAGGAAATATTACACATTAGTTATTTTCACATTATATAGAATTTATAAAGTTAATTCTATATTAGTGATTCAAAAAGATAGATATGTTAACTACGCATATTTACAACAAAACTGAAAGTCTTTCTAAAAACGATGATAACAAAAGTAAAATTATCAAAGAATAAAATAAAATATATATTTTTTAAAATATAGAAATATTTGAATTTTTAGATTATATGATATATATATATATATATATATATATATATATTAATAACGGACTACTCGATGAGGGATTATGCCCGAAAGCTTGTGATCTGATATTATATATTAAAAGATACTCTTCCCTCATCGAGTAGTCCGTTATTAAAGTTTAGTGAAGGGATTATTGATTCAATATATATATATATATTATGAAAAAGGCATATTCTTATCGTGTAACTGAAGTTGTGATGACTTGCGTCATCTATCGAAATAAATATAAACTATTTGTTGATTTTTAATTATTTCAGAATTGGCCAAAAACCCATTCTTGATTAATCAAGAAAACCTAAACACAACGCGTTTCGGGCTGTTGGCCCTCGTCAACGTGGTGCTAGCTGCACCTCAACGACTAAAAACACTGGTCATTCAGGCATCCTGAAAAATCAGGAAACGGGTAGTTAAGGCCAGAAGTGCATTAGAACGCAAAACAATGTGAAAAAATAGTACAAATGTGAAATTGTACTGGGATAAGGTGGATAAATCTTATCGTGCAACTTTCAGTTAGAATGGATTACCTACCATAGGATCGAGATAATATTTCGAAGAAACTCCCAATTAAAATAGTGAATCGGAAATAATTGACCTTCAAGCCACACATGTATAGGCTACAAATAGGTTGGATGCGGGCAATGACACATTTCCGATATGTGCAAAGTACCTACTTAGCGCTAGAAAATGGAACGTATGGAAATTCTTCTACAAAAAAACTGACAGTTGGCGACTTTGTACGCTCCAGGAGTCCGTGGACTGGATGTCCACCATTAGACGCTAGGTCTGAGGACTAGCACTGACAGTTGGCGACTTTGTACGCTCCAGGAGTCCGTGGACTGGATGTCCACCATTAGACGCTAGGTCTGAGGACTGACACTGACAGTTGGCGACTTTGTACGCTCCAGGAGTCCGTGGACTGGATGTCCACCATTAGACGCTAGGTCTGAGGACTAACACTGACAGTTGGCGACTTTTGTACGCTCCAGGAGTCCGTGGACTGGATGTCCACCATTAGACGCTAGGTCTGAGGACTAACACTGACAGTTGGCGACTTTTGTACGCTCCAGGAGTCCGTGGACTGGATGTCCACCATTAGACGCTAGGTCTGAGGACTAACACTGACAGTTGGTGACTTTTGTACGCTCCAGGAGTCCGTGGACTGGATGTCCACCATTAGACGCTAGGTCTGAGGACTAACACTGACAGTTGGCGACTTTTGTACGCTCCAGGAGTCCGTGGACTGGATGTCCACCATTAGACGCTAGGTCTGAGGACTAACACTGACAGTTGGCGACTTTTGTACGCTCCAGGAGTCCGTGGACTGGATGTCCACCATTAGACGCTAGGTCTGAGGACTAACACTGACAGTTGGCGACTTTTGTACGCTCCAAGAGTCCGTGGACTGGATGTCCACCATTAGACGCTAGGTCTGAGGACTAACACTGACAGTTGGCGACTTTGTACGCTCCAGGAGTCCGTGGACTGGATGTCCACCATTAGACGCTAGGTCTGAGGACTAACACTGACAGTTGGCGACTTTTGTACGCTCCAGGAGTCCGTGGACTGGATGCTCACCATTAGACGCTAGGTCTGAGGACTAACACTGACAGTTGGCGACTTTTGTACGCTCCGGGAGTCCGTGGAGAGAAGAACAAAGAGAAGTGGAGTGGACGTGGAAGCAGAGAGCAAGGGCACGAGGAAGTGTTGCCGGATTACACAAACGGCGCTGGCTGGAGGCCAGGCGACCCCGGCCCCGTGATAACAGGGAGAAGGAGGCTTATTTTGGAGTCCGTCTTTTTATACCGAGACTCCCAGACGTTTTTTAATTTTTTTTTATTGTCTCTTTTCACTCGGTGTCAGAATCGGGTTAGGAGTACGGCGCCAAATATGAACCACTGTATATGATGGGGTTCTCCTGCACCTTCGTACACATGCTCAAAACATATTCACTCATCTGGCATCTAGACACTTTTCAGAAATAGGCATTAATAATTCATAAACTGAAACTATGTATATTCTATATAATGATTATTTTATACGACTTATATATCGCCTTTTCTTGTTTATATGAATCGTCGCCCTACTTTAGTTCTTGGGATTTAGCAGAAAGTAAATACGCGGGATGTGATCGGATGGAGGTCTCCTCCGGTCCATTTCAACAATTGCATACGCGGGATAATCGGACGGACTCCTGGACTCGTCCCCACTGGTCCATTTTGACAATTGCAAATACAGGATGGTGACGGACAGTTGGCGACATCTCCTCCGGTCCCTTTTTACAATTACATCCGCGAGATAAAAGGACAGGCACATAGCCGCGCGCGTCTCCTCCGTACCCATTCTATTAATTACAAGTGTAATTACACTGGTCCACAACAAATTATTTTATTTTTCCGCTGTATAAAAATATATTTTATTGAAGTAACTTTTCATGCTGATTTTAAATATACAATTAATACTTTCTATTACGCAAGACTTCTGAATGACACCCACTTGAAATTTGAGCAGAATGTTTATTTTAATACATAGGCCTTTACGTGAAAAATATTATCTTAAAAAGTATTTTTTTAAAGTTCAATTTATGCGGTACATCCTTCTTGAGTGTCCAGCAGTAGTCAGAAAGCGTACTTGGACTCCATTTGTGAGAGGTGGGGTTACAGGTTGCATAACAATGATGAGGAGTCCAAGTCTTGGTCGCCAACTTTATCAAAAGTTCGTGGCACTTTTTGATGAACGGTGTAAAATTTCGCCATTGATTTTACTTTGAAAGTTAATCACCCACTGATGTAACAGATAGAATATATCTGGAATATTTACGCAACATCTTGGCATATTGACACAGTCGTGTTCACACGACCTATAAAGGCACTTTGACAGAGAATAACAAGCTGATTATTTGAAAGTCACTGTTACAGCTACTACAATGCTATTAGATAAATACTAAATAAATCATTTACTTATATATCAATTTGTGTCTAGGCAATAGTAAACCTGCAGAAAATACAACGTGTATATCACCACTCTAGATAATGTAATGCTTATCACCCAAAAATGTTCAGGTCACATTGTTAGCATTACTACTGTATACACACACAAAAAAGCTAAAAAAAATGCTGTATAGCAAAAATGTCGATTGATAAAAAAATACTGATAACATTTTAAATTTGACATTGAAATATACGAAAGAAATGCCTTCAATGTTTATTACGGCCAAACTTGCGTTTGCCAGTGTTGATATAAAGCGCTTTTAAATTTATTTGGATGACAATGGTAAAAAAGGAGATTGAATAATTTTTTCTTCTGAATTTTTTGTAAATTTTTATTATAGGAAAAATTTCTCTCTCTATATATAGAAATATTATATTTAATGCTAAAGCATTTTCAGAATGGCTTAAAAACTTTCTCCCCAGCTTTTTATATTTGAATAAATTGGAGTTAGAATCATTCAATATTGTATTTACATTGACTAAAAAGGTATTCGGATTGTATCGTCCATGTCATTTTAATGGCATAAAGAGCAAGCATTTTTAGAAGGATTGAATATAGCAACATTTAGAGCAAAATATCTAAATAAATCCCTTCTTTTCTCTAAAATTTAATCCCTAATATAATAATAAAAATAATAAAACTGACAAAGACAAGAATTTGCTTATAAAGATGAATTTCAAAACTCTATCTATAACCATTGCACAATAGAAATAAGAGATGAGCTTAGAAGTGTAAATGTTACGTGCACTAGCGAATGCAATAGCTAAATGACATATGTGTGGCAACTATTAATAAAAAAAACTTACACACTAATGAGCATCTATTTGGCCCTGAAGCCTTTACATTGGCTGAATTCCAGAGCTAAATCTAATTTTGTCTTTCATCCCTTCATGGTTATTTAATCGGATTTCATCACCCTGTAGTTACATACGGTGGTCAGCCACCATTGAATGCCTTCAAACTATGTTCTGATCAATTCGCTTCATCTCTTCAAACCATTCTATTAGAATATCGAACTAATCCTTCCTTATCAAAATTCGAAACTATTTTAAAGGCGTAAGATTCTTTTTGAAATTAAACAATTTCTACTGCCCTTACTGCAATGGAAAAATTAATGGGAGGGCCTGGCTCATCAGTGGTGAATTAATGGCCAGACCCTCCCATTAATTTTTCCATTGCAGTAAGGGCAGTAGAAATTGTTTAATTTCAAAAAGAATCCTACGTCTTTAAAATAGTTTTGAATTTTGATAACAGATGGCGCGCTAGTGCATCATATTATAATCCTTTCTTAGTCTATCAAGTAATTGGAATTACTCGGTTAATTTTTTTTTCTCTCTCGATTCTCGATTTGGAGCTTGCTTACAACAGATTCTAATGACATTCACAGAAAGGACATAGGTAGATATTTAATCCATAGAATGCATGTACGAGTATGACATATGTCGTAGTATGACAAATCCTAAACCTGAAGTTAATAAAACCACAGGATTGCCTAACATATTATTTTACACTCTTTGCATTGATGTTAGGAAATATTATCTAAATTTTGGAAATGCCATTTTACAACCTATATGCTATCTGTATGAAACCTCACAGCATAATTTGTGAGTAAGTGCATTTTTAGAACATAGGCAAGTTTTCTTGATGTAATTTTATCTAAAAAGGATAAATTCCTTATCACCAAAGTTTGTTAACGTGCTAATAATAACGTCAGATATTTTTATTAAGAAGTTGAATATCAAAACACACATACATACTACCACAAGCTAAAAGTAGTCCTAAAACAGATTGCCAAGAAAGCTGAGGCGAAGAGTGGGGCATGCAAGTGCATCAGACGATGAATTAACTTGGCTTAATGCTCAAATTGGCAAGGAATAAATTGCTTTATGCATTCGTCGCTTGAACGAATTCTAGTTTTTATTCTCCTTTTTTATTATCGTTTCTGTAGAAGTAATTTCGTAAATCTTCCAGTAGAGCATTTCTATCCAATTAAAAACCTAATATTTATTTTTTAATTTGTCGTTTGGTTTTTTTACTTTGTATATTTGCGACTCTTTTTTTTGTGTGTGTGTGTAGATAACATAAGACATTTGAATCCATCTCTCTGGCACAAATGCAATTCTAATAAATATAACTCATGTGCCATTATTTTTTCCAGGAATTCTATGACATGCTCTCATTTCCCCCCATAATTTAGAATTCAAGACATGCAGAAAACGATGGAAGGGATTACTGATGAATAGTCAACCGCTACTTTGACAATTTACTGGTAACAAAAGAAGTTTTGAAAAAAGTTGTTTAGAAGGATATAAATATTTAGAATCCTTTTTCCCTCTCTCCCATTTGTGTCAGGAGCGATTTATTCTTCCGATATTTCAGGGAAAACTTCTTTTTTTTCCCTCGTTATTTCTCTTGGCATTCCGCTGTCGTAGACCAATTATTGTAGATCGTTAGATATTGGATTTATTTACTGGTTTTGTTCACTTGTTTCTCTGCCCCTTTTTTTAGGCCGTTCAACGCGACAAATATAGAAATATCCTCATCAATTTAGCACATTTATCGCTGAAAAAATTAGAAATATATTAACGCTACTTAAAAAAAAACATATATGTAATTATAAAAGCTATTTGTCTATAGTTTGTCCAAGCATATGTCCAAACTTTTTTTTTCAATATCCAATGCAGGGTATATGAGTGAAACCGCAGGAAGGGCTCGCCACTGATGAGCCATGCCCTCTCTCTTTAAATTTGTATTCATTTCAGTATAAGGACTATAGAAATAGCTCTTTATTAAATATATATAATACATATTATAAAACTATTTTAGAGGCGTGATATTCTTTTTAAAATAAAACAAATTTCTACTGTCCTTACTGCGATGAAAAAATTAAAGGGAGGGCCTGGCTCATCAGTGGTGAACCCTCCCAGCGGTTTCGCCAGTTTAATCTACCATACCGCTGTTATATTGCATTTTTGGAACTTCCTTTTATAGGTGACTGTTGTAAGACTCTTGGAATGGGTATTTTAGAAGAACTATGGACATAAGCTTTTAGGACAGCAGAATTAATTATAATTATAAATATATAATATGCTTCGAGCAATCGCTCTTCCGCAAATATCAAAATGTGTCTTTTATTAGAACAATAATGTTACGATGTACTAGAGCGCCATCTGTTATCATATTATAAAACTATTTTAGAGGCGTGATATTCTTTTTAAAATAAAACAAATTTCTACTGTCCTTACTGCGATGAAAAAATTAAAGGGAGGGCCTGGCTCATCAGTGGTGAACCCTCCCAGCGGTTTCGCCAGTTTAATCTACCATACCGCTGTTATATTGCATTTTTGGAACTTCCTTTTATAGGTGACTGTTGTAAGACTCTTGGAATGGGTATTTTAGAAGAACTATGGACATAAGCTTTTAGGACAGCAGAATTAATTATAATTATAAATATATAATATGCTTCGAGCAGTAGAAATTTGTTTTATTTTAAAAAGAATATCACGCCTCTAAAATAGTTTTATAATATGATAACAGATGGCGCTCTAGTACATCGTAACATTATTGTTCTAATAAAAGACACATTTTGATATTTGCGGAAGAGCGATTGCTCGAAGCATATTATATATTTATAATTATAATTAATTCTGCTGTCCTAAAAGCTTATGTCCATAGTTCTTCTAAAATACCCATTCCAAGAGTCTTACAACAGTCACCTATAAAAGGAAGTTCCAAAAATGCAATATAACAGCGGTATGGTAGATTAAACTGGCGAAACCGCTGGGAGGGTTCACCACTGATGAGCCAGGCCCTCCCTTTAATTTTTTCATCGCAGTAAGGACAGTAGAAATTTGTTTTATTTTAAAAAGAATATCACGTCTCTAAAATAGTTTTATAATATGATAACAGATGGCGCTCTAGTACATATATAATACATGTTTATCGGTAATATAATCGGAGACCCTTTGTCCTGTCTTGGCGCAGGCGGACTCTCAATCAAACTTTATTATCCTGATTGTATTACATGATGACCAAACTAGCTAGTTGAATTGTATTTACATTTTGGACTTGTTACACTATAATTATGTTACATATGACAATCTAGTATATATTTAAATATATTACTACATATATATATTTTAAGTAGAGCGTTAAAACTAGTTCTAATTTTCGATAATAGGAATGTTATCGGTCGCGTGCATAAGATCATATATAACTGTTCGATTCTACAAAATGTTTGTTATTACTTTTATTTTGCTTTTTATATTGCTCACATCGTGCACTATCGGTTTATTGGTTCATTTTGGAGCGTGATGTAAAAACGCTTAATAAAAAACGTCATCAGGAATGTATCGATCCATTGAGACAGAGTTATAGGTAATAACTTCTCAACCTTATTGTCTGAAAATGTAGACTTTAAAATACACTTGAGGTAATCGAAAGTGTTATACTCAAAAGGAACTGGGGGAATATAATGAAGCATGGCATGCATATAAAGGCTATGAAATATATCAAATGAATAGAAAATTTAAGAAAAAATTAAGGGTGTTTTATTAAAAGGAGTTTCAACCATGAGCATCTATATAATGTTGAATCTTTAAGAAATTGAATAAAAAAGTATTTAGATGTAAGCTAAAGGCATTTCTCTCCTTTCCTGGATGACCTTTTCGGTCATGTTGTACAGTTAGTGCCTGAAGGCCATAATGCATTATGTACCTATTCATGGCCTCCCACACAGGTTTAATTGAAGGTAAATCAAGAGACCGGGATTGTCAGTCCATAGTTGTGACACTTTGTAAGGATTGTCTTGTGATGGCAGCACTACGAGGACGAGCATTCTCAATTTGAAAGATACCATTCGGTAACTTGGTCATAAAGGGTATGTGATTATAATCTGTACCAACCCCGTCCATATACTGGTCTAACAATGACAGTCAAATCTGTACTGCCGCTCTAAAATTACGTCTGGGTTGGTTTCTCTTCTGACTGACACGTTGTCGAGGATTCCCAGGACTGAATCGTGACTCATTACTAAGCAACTATACGCCAATGTCATGCCCAATTGCGTTTTGCCGCACACCAGTTTAACCTCTGTTTGATGTGAAATTATTTTAAGTTCTGTTTTAAATACGTTCACAAAATTAGCTTAGAGGTGATTAAGATATGTCTAACTCCTAAACAGATTTCGCACAAAATATCAAGAGAGAAATCTTTAAAAACCCTGTTCAAGATGGCAATAAAATTGACCATAGCCCTTTATTTTAGATGTTCACACACGAAGTTTATAATCATATAGAAGTTATTTGGTGTTAAGAGCTGTTATAAAATCTCTAAACGTCTTCCAATTTTCCATTCAAAATTTAGAAATTTTATTTTAAAAAAACACGCCTTTATTATCGTAAAGATAGAGGCTGCCTGGCCGGCATTCATAGCTTTTAAAATTAAAGATACCTCGGCCAGTAAATCTTTACTGTAAAGATTTACTGGTCGAAGTATCTTTAATTTTGAGAACGTCTTTTTTGGTAACTATATTCAGTGATTAAGTGTCAATACTAAACATTTACCATCATAAGTTTTTTTTCAGTCCTTAGAGATAAAACCAAGGATATACAGAATACGTTCATATTCCTCTTAGAGCGTTATGTATTTAAGGTTTATTTCTAACTTTTTAAAAGCGTTTTTCGAACATATGTGTATTCCAATCCAATGAAGCACAATATAGAAAATCGAACATATAGAGAAATCTATAGAGAATACGTGTGTTTATATAGAATAATTTAACTCCACTTTATTCAAATTTCCTATTTTTACAATTTCAATATGAAGTTGTCTAATTATAAAAGGGCCTGAGGGTATGGCGGTACATTATGGAGATGCGAACTATATCTTCGTCAATATGTATGTCAGGATTTTGGATATTTTTGTGATTAAAATACCCCTCGCTGTTTGATATTGTAGATAAAAACGTAATCATGTAGATTTTCATTTCAACATAAGAAATTCGACTATGGTTTCTTTTTCTTCCAAGGCTACCGTCCATGTGACATATAAACTTTGTACCATATGCACATGGTATAATGTTTTAGTAGGGATTTTTGCATGTAGAATTGGCATAAATCGGATGGTACACGCTGGAAGTAGTATATTGTTAAGACTACCACTTTGTAACTCTTGAATTCTTCTCCCTATATATATATATTAGGTGCAAAAAACTTCAACTATATGTGCAGCCGATAAGTTCAACTATTCCATGTTTTTGTCCATCCATATACACTCATGGACAAAGCCCAATGAAGTAGAAAGTCTCAAATGTCCCCGGTCGTCTGTTATTATTATTTTTTTTGAAGGAGACAAAAGCAAATTTGGTCATCTCGTGTGTCTTCAATAAAGGTCACCGTGTATCAAATATCTTTCAGAGTTATTATCTGAATCCCGATATACATGTTAAAAGGTACAACTTCCTTAAGTTTTGTCTATGAGTGTAGTTTTCCGTGTTCCAGGTTTTCCCTTATCATTTGGATACCCTTGTGAAATACTAATGATTAATATTTCTTATAATTTATTAGTATATGACCCAAATATTGACTAGTTTTTCGAAAAAATTGATCTGATAATTTTGCATTGCATTCCTGTTCGTTGTAAGACCTCGGTGCTGGTACTTTTTCTATCCATGATATTTTTAGAATTCTTTCTTAAGACAATGTTTTGAATGATTCTATTTTTCTTAGGATGCTGAATTTAAGATTACTATTTAAGCCATTCACTGATGATAATAAGTCGATAGCCAACCGCCCAGTATAATTAATTTACGTGGAACATTTTAAATTTTCGTCTGCATACAGCCCCTACATACAAAAATAAATAAGCCTATCAAAATTCTTTCGATTATTAATGATTATAAAAAATAATTAGAAAATAAAGAATGTTTGTAATACCAAATCCCGACACGCTCCATTTCGGGCCGGTTCGGGTTATATCGAACGTTGTATAAGCCAGCAGAATCTGGGATAAGTAGTGATTTTCAAAATTTAATGCGATATGCCAACACTGCCTCTAAAATAGTTCGGATCACTCTACGAGCTGGAGACCAGGCTCTAGGAAATTGGGTTATTTTCAAGATCTTTTCTGGGAAACTGGGTCGTGTTCATAAGGCTGAGTGTTTATTTTGGCACCTTCCTTAGGACCCATACATTCTGTCAAACATCTCGTGGAAAGGTATACGAATTTTCCCAGGTGCACCGCTCGCTATCACGTTCAACTTGTAACTTTGACTCTAGTTGAGACGTACCTCCTTGATGCCGCTTTCTTTGTGCAAAATATTCGAGAACATAGAACGTTTTTAAAGACCCTATTCAAGAATAATATGTTTCCTTATTATATTTTCATGTATTCTTTCGTTTCTCTTCTTTTGAACAGGTCCTGGTCTCTAGTGGCTCTTTACTTCTCTATCTCTCTCTATCTTGTCATAGTTTCTTCTTCCAATCCGTTCCATAAGCCCAATACTTCTTCCTGCCGTTTTATTTCCATTCATTTTACCCTCCAGAACTTTCTTCATCATTCAATTTCCTATTAATATATGCTAATTCAATTCTTTTGTTTTTTGTAACGACTCAACAAGCCTCGTTCCTTTTGCAATATTTTTCTTTTTTTTGACTATAGTCAACCCCATTTTAGTGTTTCTATTCTACTCGAGGTACAATTTAGTCTCATTTTAAAGTTATATATATATACTCACATCAATATCTCAATGATATTGTGTATAAAAGGGGTTTAAATTATTCAATGAATATATTGTTGGCGATGAGAGGAGATGTATAATGTTAGGTTTTCGACCATCAAAAGAGCGTGCTGAAAAATATTGGTCGTAAATTAATCCCAAGTGAAGTTTATTTCCTAGATAATGTCTTTCCATGCTTCAGTTCTTGCTAATCTTATGTGTCGGAATCACTGCTTGATAGAACAGTGTAATAAAGTAGTTTCAATCTCTCTCTCTCTCTCTCTCTCAACATCTTCCAAAGAGACTCATTCAAAGAATGCGCTAACCATCCAATCCACAACACCAAAGCTCCAAGAGAAACAGCCTCTACAGACCACTTTACAACAGGTAGAGGAATTGTTCGAGAGCTTGAATGCCAACACCATCCTAGAACCTCTCTATAAAAACTTTTATAGGGAGGAGATAGAAGACGCTGTTGTCTCCCCTTCTAACAGGGAGGACATCCTCGAGTACCTGTCGCCTGAGCAGAGGTCTGTTCTGAAGCTATTCCTCGACATGGCAATAGCACATGTCGGGGAGAAGTCCGATCTACACGGAACGCTGTCCAACTTCAGGGCGGAATGTGGCATCATACCAGACGACCCTCAGTGGAATTCGTCTGATGAAAATAATATTCAAGTTTAATTTTGTAATTTTTAAAAAATATATTAACCCTATATAATTTTATAAGTACGATTAATAAATATGTTTCAATCTCAATCTCTCTCTCTCTTTCCTCAAATATTTTCCCATTCATATTCAGTTAACTAATTGAAGAAATACGCTCTATATGGTCACAAGAAGAACTAGAGCTGGATGATTCCATCGTCAACATTGTACGTATACAAAGATTCTCTACACTAGAGATACAAGGAACAATCAGCCTAGTGCGATGTATAACTTACATGGTGTAAGAGAAACTAAACATTAGTTGGAAAACAAATTCCTCCTTGTATTGATAATAAGGGTCAAGCGATATAGAAGTACCAGAAAATCTAATAATCGCCAATTCAGAATAAACATAACTTTGAAATATAAGTCAAATTATATCTTATATATAAATAAATAAGAAATATTAAATTCTGAAGATAGAGGTTGCCTGGCCGGCATTCATATGTATATCGCGTATATCGCAGGATAACGGTCGATGGGGCCAGATGATATCATTGTAGCTGGTTGTTGTGGTTCCATAGTTCAGTGTGGTGGAAATAGATAGCTCAGTGCTGTGAGGGATTACTCATAGAAAAATATTAAATTGTAAAATAATTGAAGATTATGATTGGCCCAACATGATTAATTAGGGAAAAAATGCAAATTGAAAAAGGATTAGATTAGAGTACATTCTCGACTAAAAACTGGTTATAATCCAAGTGCCATTCATCATGACATTGAGAATTTCTTTCCTATGTACAAATGGTATAGAAAGTCATAGCCATGTTATTACTTAGTCTCACTATCTGATGGTCATTAGTGTAAGGATTCCTCGGCCAAAATACTTTTATTTTTATTTTAATGACGTTTTGGTAAATACGTGTGAAAACGCGTGTTTTAATATTTTAAGTCTGCTTCTTGTTTATTTTAATCGCTATCTTGATGAAGGGTGACTCCAATTTACTGATATGTTTTTTTTTGCTTATCCCTAGTACACGTGGTACAAGGCATGATAATCATGGTGGGTAGAAGTAGGCGACTGCTTTTACTGTAAGTGCACCACATGTCTACACATGTTAAAAGCAGTTCGACTTTTGCACTTACAAATGTGCCAGAGCCCCGTTTGGTTACTTGCACTCACTGGTGGAGTTGGACTTTTGCAAGAATCGGGGGCCATTGGAGCTTTTTTTTTTAAATCAGAAAAAGTGCCCAATGCGGGAATCGAAACCAGGTCGTAGCGGTCGAAAACCAACGGTTTAGGCCATCCTTCCACCGACCCCCCTGCTGATGCTGTGAAAAATAACAATCTGATCGTTGTGTATTGTGGGACCTAAGTATCACTCCTAAAATTGAATATGAATGTTGGTCAGGCAACATCCGTTTTTACCACTTTCTGATTAATCTGTGGCTTCTACATAAACTACAATAAAAGGTGATTCCACTCACCCAAACAATAATATGATTTCCTAATGCCATAAAACTGGGAATTAGTTAAATAGAAGAAGAAATTATTAAGCACCATACATATTAACACATCTCTAAGAGAATAAACTGTCCTACACTCATATACAAAACTTAAGGAAGTTGTACCTTTTACCATGTGTATCGGGATTCTTAGACAATGACTATGAAAGATATTTGACACTGAGGGACTTTTATTGAAGACACACGAGATAACCAAGTGTAAGAAAATTGCCTCTGTCTCCAAAAAAAAAAAACAGACAAATGGCAATGTCAAAAACTTTCGACTTCCTTACGTTTGGTCCATGAGTGTATACACACTATATAAACCCGCTGGTTCACCATTGATAAACAACCATCACAATCTTTTTTCATTTTCCACAATTGGTATTAAAATAAATTCTTTTTGAATGTAATTTTTATTTGTTTGTAGAAAACCTCCATATGTTTGGCTACAGTTCTATATACGGTCGCCATTGATACCTCAACTAGAATTTAAAAAGGGAAGAAATTATTGCTGTGGAAGCGAAGAGCCGTTAAAGATGTAGAACACAGAATATCACAAGTCTATGGAATCTATTGGCGACCTTTATATGAAGGTGAAATTGGCAAGCACGCCTTGGTGTAGACAATAGCATGGGCGCACAAGTTACGCCATCTACCAACCACCTTTGAAATTAATCTGGAAGATAATTGGATTTAAAATAATCTACCCCTTTTCTCACTATATATTCAAATGTTCTTTTTTTATGGGTAATATTTACTATTTATTATTTTATAAAATTTTAAAACATTTTGATTAATGAGAAATAATAGGAAAAAAAAACTGAAAAAACGCTTTCGTGGATGGCTTTTCTTGATTTATCAAGAAATTGGATTGGCCAAATATCACGGAGCAAGTTAAATAAACGTTTAGTTTATTTTTGCGCAACTAGATGGCGCTCTGCGATCTAAAACGCACGCGTATCTTTGGTCAGGATATGCCTACATTATTTTTAATATTGATTAATATATTTTGAGATTTATTTTAGCCATTGAGGGGTAGTAATAAAAATAAAATAAAAAATAAATAAAAAAACAGCTGTGAGCTAATGGTACCATTGGATAGTGGGTTACCTAGACCGAAGTCTGTACGCCTGAACTAATGGCGTTGAAAGATTACAAATGGCAGTTGACAAGATGAGCACGACCAAGTGCGGAATGTTAGGCTGGTGATGGACCACTCATCCATCTACGCCACTTCCCGCCCCGTATATCGCAGGATAACGGTCGATGGGGCCAGATGATATCATTGTAGCTGTTTTTTGTGATTCCATAGTTCAGTGTGGTGTAAAAATAGATAGCTCAGTGCTGTGAGGGATTGATCATATTAACTTTAGCGTAGAGGGGATTTTTTAAAGGAAGTTATAGGTCATTGAAGAGTGAACTCTTCTAGTTCCATCGGTTAGCACAGTGGAATTAGACATTAATGTTGGTGAAAAAGACTTAGTATTATAGGTCAATGTTTGTACGGAAGGATTTTATTTCGTCAATTACTTGCAGAAGTGTGATGGGCTCATGTAGTAAGCTTTTTTAGCTTCGTAAATAAGTGTGGCGGGTTTTATAGATCATTGTATTAGGCCGTACCTTTAGTGTAGAGGGCTTGAGTTGTACTACTGGTCGTTGGGGTAGTCTTTAGCTGTTTCGCGGGTAAGTGCTGTTGTTTTAGAAAGGTCAATTGGTAGTACTAAACAATAACTTTACTGTAGGAGTAATTTTATAAAGCAATAGCGTTTTTTTGCTTATCCTTAGTATACGTGGTATAGGCCATGATAATCATGGTGGGTAGAAGTAGGCGACTGCTTTTTACTGTAAATGCACCACATGTCTACGCATGTGAAAAGCAGTAATATGAATATATTAGATCTTCTAGTACTCAACACTACATCGGCATAGATAATCAGCACTTTGTACATAGAATAATTCTGTGAGGAGAATATTGACATCCACACTTGAGCATGGTATTACATTGAAATCGCATAAACCGCGACGTATATATTTATGATACAATATTCACAATTTGAGCTAAAGTATATCAATTGGAAATAAGATTTGTGGCATTACCTAAGCCTATTAAATTAATCGAACCATACGGAAACGACCTCAATAACCACACCATCACACGGTAGTGATTGGGCCTGCCAACCTGTGTTACTTACTGAACCTGCCTCACTGAACTATGGAACTACCTAAACCCACTGAAATTCGTAACCTATAATACTATATATAAATACTCCTATGTATAGGAAATGAAAGAATTAAAGCACGGATGTTTTTTTTTTACACAAAACAAACTTCTACTATCCTTACTGCGACGAAAAAATATTGGGGCGGCTTGACTCATCAGTGGTGAACCCTCTCAACTGCAATTCTCATCTCAGTAAGGACAGTAGAAGTTTGTTTTATGTGTAAATTAAACATTCGTTTATTTATTTATGCTTATGAGGTGATACAGCAGCGTATTTACAATTAGAGAGGAGACAAAATGAATTAAATCTAGAAAAAAGAAGTGAGGACATATCGGTCAATCAATCCACACTGTATGTAGCTGCTGTATTGTCCGTGAGGTCAAGAGACGTACGGACCTCTGTGGTGTTGAAGTTTGTTTTATGTGTAAATTAAACATTCGTGCTTTAATGCTTTAATTTCCTATATAAAGATGGCACGTTATTGAAACACGAATGCCTCAAGAATGTTTAGTCTGTGCATTATAACATTGTCAATTTTTATATAATCACTCAACTTCAAAATCTTACCTCTGCATTATAACAAGGTGTAAATTTGATGGCTCCACGCGACCTCAAATTGTTACTTCTGTGCATTATGACAATGTTTAATTTTGTTGCCTTCACGCGACCTCAAAATGTTACGTCTGTGCATTATAACAATGTTTAATATTGATGTCTCCACGCAAACTCAAATTGTTACTTCTGTGCATTATAGCAATGTTTAATTTTGATGTTTCCATACAACCTCAAAATTTTACTTCTGTGCATTATAGCAATGTTTAATTTTGATGTCTCCACGCAACCTCAAAATGTTACCTCTGTGCATTATAACAATGTTTAATTTTGATGTCTTCACGCAACCTAAAAATGTTACGTCTGTGCATTATAACAATGTTTAATTTTGATGTCTTCACGCAACTTCAAATTTTTACCTTTGTGCATTATAACAATGTTTAATATTTATGTCTACACGTAACCTAAAAATGCTACGTCTGTGCAATATAACAATGTTCAATATTAATGTTTTCACGCAACCTCAAAATGAAGGAGAGTTGAGTCACCAGTCGTTTCCGAGATAAGCATTGAGCGAACAAGTGGCAGGAGAGTTATCGCAGTGATTGCTGTTAACAAGGATATAAATCACAAAGTGTCTCTTACATATTAAATCATTAGAATCAAAAAGTTATGTCATTTGATTATATTTACAATGTATAGTATAACGATCAGTACCGCCTCGTGCACCTCAGCAATATTTTCTGGAGCGGGATTTACGGCCATATTGCTATTTCCATCCGTTGGCTCTCCACAAGAAAGCAAGACATCCGTAAACGCCAGATTTACGGCTTGCTGAAATGTTTTATTACCGTTTCTTTTTTAGCCCTGAGGTGTTCGTTTTGTTGTTGTAAATAGGATACCTATTTTTGTGCCTTTGTAGCAAATCTGACTTCCTCATAGAAAGAGATAAAAAAAAGGCTTAAGAGACCTTTGCTATCAAGTCTTTTCTCTGGCCTCTGCTCGGACGATGGCATATTTATTATTTGTCAAACGATCTTTGGGCGAAAGCCAATCTATTTCAAGCCTGTGGTCTTGTTTAAAAAACACCGAAACATTTCTTTCGGCAGTATTCCCGATTGGCGGAAAGACAACTGCCGATCTTTCCTTGGGCATTTCTTCAACACCTTGTTGCTGCCACTCACAAAAACATCCGGGTGTTACTTTCCTTACTCATTTTTTATTTGTAGCATTCCGCATTCAATGAGGCTTGTAGAATGACAAATACATAAACAGCCAATATTGGATGTGCCATAAATAAAATAAACACGATTTATGTCTTTTCAATAAATACTTCACTTTTAATAGAGTAGAAAAACGAAATGAACACCTTTCCTTATATATAGAGAGGGGTAAATAGCAAAAAAAAAAGTCCAATAAAACGGAGAAAAGTATCCATAATATTTATTTTTATCGCTTTAATATATATAAAATAAACTTTTCTCCGTTTTCTTATGTGAAATTTTTGCTACTTTTTTCTTAGTACAATGGCAATTGTGTGCACGTTTGTGACTTTTCTATATACCTATATAATATACAATGTATACTTTCATAAATATATGCTAATATAATATATCAGAAATCACTATTTTATTATATATATACCATATATATAATAACACAATGTAAAGAAGTGTATTTTGCTATTTCATGAGAGCTGGCTTTATTCACATAACTATGTGAGAGAGCCCATGTAAATAATTAAAAATATATAAATTTTAGAATAAAAGAATAGAATGAGAAATAGAAAAAAAAGCGTATAACTTAGGTTCCTTCATATTAGACTTATCGCTTTAATAAGAAAAAAACATCGATCACATTCTATATAATCAAACATTTTGTAGACAACTTACAAGAAAAGCCTTCACGGATGTAGCAGGTCATCTTACCTTGGCGTATTATTTCCTCCTTGGAAGCGAATTGTTGATGTTTGGTGGACTTGTTGACTGCCCAGCGGCCAGCAGGAAGTCGGTCTGCCTGTTTGTTCTGCGCTACGTCTACATGGACTCTGATACAACTAATAACCTACCTATGTGTGTCCAGAGGAACGAATCTATTCTTAGACTCAAGCAGACCCCAAGTCAAGGTCGGTACCACCCCCAAACGACCTAAAAGCTCGGCTAACTCCTTGGTTCCAGGAGCACGGAAAGTCTCGCCATGCTGTCCCCTGCGTTGGAAGCGATGTACGTCACCGACCGCATCGTCAGTACGTATCCAGCTGTTGCACGAGACTTCTACAGAATTCTACATTAACGCGGTTAATAAATAATCAGAAAACTTACAACATAACTGGTAATTCTAATGTACTCATAAAATACACAGCAAGAATCAATATTTAACGATAAATTGTGTTATTTTCTCTAGCTACAGACAAGTAAGGTACAGCACAAAGTTAAGACGTTACTAGAATAACTGTCAAGGCGTGAGTCCAATTTATATACAATTTACGATCATCTCTTATCCAAAACAACAAAGCGAGCATTACATATATCTACAAATATACAACAATAGTAAATCACATTAATTATTTTAATTAATACAATAATAATAACGCAATCACTTTTTATTCCGGACTTTACAGGCAGTAAAACCCAAATTTCGAACGTAATAACCACGGCCCATTATAATTTGAAGATGCTAGAATAATGAGCTACTTGGACAAATATTTAACGTTTTTTTTTTTTTCATTTACTACAATAAATAATGAGGCTAATACCTGCTTTCAGACTTTACACGTTTTTGGGAGATCCCCTTTATCAAGCAAACCGATATACACGATTAGTAGATGAATTTATTATTACTAATCATGTTTCATTTAATAATCGTATATATCGTTTTGCTTGATAAAATAGATATCCGAAAGCTTTTAAAGTCTGAAATAATAAAAAAAAAAAACAATATAGAGGTATTATTATATTGTAGTAAATTAAAAATCAATACGCTAAATATTTGTCAAAGTAGTTCATTATTTGAACATATTCAAATGGTAATAGGTCGTGGTTACTGATAATTGAAATAGCACCTATTTAATATTAGTTAACACTCTCACAATATGTGTTCAATAAATTGTTGAAAAAGTCTCTTTCAGTATTTATGTATAACTTCATATATTATATCGGGAAAAATATATTGAGAGCAAATGAGGCCAAAAAATAATCAGGAATTCCTGAAAAATTACTTCTATATTTACGAATGTGTGTGAGTAGATCATTCAGCTAAAAATATGTATTTTTTTCGTCTGCTATTTTTACAAGGTTCCTCTCGGGGGATACATCAGTGGCGCCGCGACGGCCTGGTGACTTCTCAGTTCCGACGTCCTGCATAGCGACGATCATGTTGCTAACATGCTAATTGGTGTAAGATAGGTTGTTCTAAATTCTTGGGGTTATTCCCCAAGGCGACTTGCCAGATCAAAGAACTGACTCTAAAAGTTAAAAGTTACTTCCAGGCAACTCCTGTATTGGAATGCCAAGTGGAGAGTTGGCTATATTTGGCCTTGTTTGCCTCGTCGTTTGATATACACTCATGGACAAAACCTAAGGAAATAGAAAGTATTTGTTATTGCCGTCGTCTGTCTTTTTAGAGACGGAGGCAAATTTGTTCACACATGGTTATCTCGTGTGTCATTAATAAAGGTCACTGTGTATCAAATATCTTTCAGAGTTATTATCTGAATCCCTAAATACATGTGAAAGATACAACTTCCTTAAGTTTTGTCAATGAGTGTATTATATTGATTCCAAAAAATACAATATGGGAGGCAAAATCATATTTAAAACTGAATATTAAGAATATTCATATTTTTTACAATATATATATGAGCGAAGAGAGAAAAAAAACCCTCTCTTCCTTTATAAAAATGCATCAAAACAATGCACTTCACCAGCTGAACCACCTTTTTGGCCGATTCGTCTGATTTCACCTATTATCAAATCGAGGCAGATTTAGTACTGATGAGAGCCATAGCTCGAAACCTTGGTATACATATATGATTTTTTTTTCAAACGCTGTTGTAGCATATTCTTTGAAATAATTTGGCACGGTTTTCGTGAAGAATGTGAATAAAATGCATAGTGTTCTGATGTATTTCTATAAAGATGAGGCGCCTCATCCTCCTTGAATATCATACACCAATCTAGTTATAATATACATATTAAGAGATATGATGCACTAGCGCGCCATCTGTTATCAAAATTCGAAACTATTTTATAGGCGTAAGATTCTTTTTGATATTAAACAATTTCTACTGCCCTTACTGCAATGGAAAAACCCTCCTATTAATTTTCCATTGCAGTAAGGTCAGTAGAAATTGTTTAATATCAAAAGAATCTTACGCCTTTAAAATAGTTCAGAATTTTGATATTAAGAGATATTGAGTAAGCCATATCTATATATGCGTTTCATATTCCTAAAAAGATTTTGACAACTAACAATTATGATGCATTAATTAATTTTTCCATTGCAGTAAGGGCAAGTAGAAATTATTTTATTTTTAAAAGAATTATAGCGTCTATAATAGTTTCGTATTTTTACAACTAACAATTAAGACACTTTTATTGACCCCCATTATAAACGGTATAATAATCAAACATAAACAATTGGATTTTAGGATGATAGATACATACTTATATCTTCAGCCTGGGAGGCTCCTCTACCTAGAAATCCTCCAGATAATTCTTATACATTCCCTCAATTCAGGAAGAACTTGACGGACGCAAGAATGATTAGGGCATCATCATCCAGACCTTGCCCCTCTGGAGAAAAATATTTATTTTTAAAAAGGGTTTGGTTAATCGAAACATCAATTCTTTCTCACAATGAATTGTATCTAAATCATCACCCAATATGCCTCATGTATATATAAATATATTTTATTTCCCCCTACCGTCTGCAAATAAAAATGTAGGTGCATGAAGCGCTGTTGGTTCAGTGGTCGTGTTTCCCGAGGGCGGCACGTTGAACGCCTACAACATCACGCTGAAGCCCATCACGCGGATGCTGAGGGCCAAGCATGGCGACAACTACTGGGTGAGTTTACCGGGACTCTAGCGACATGCATCACAAATGTCCTAAGGAATTTTGAACATAAATAAATTATGCATGGACCATACATATTAAAATTAACGTCTTGCCAATTTGAAAAATGTAAACCATGTGTGCAGGTATCAAGCAGTAATGTTTGAACGATGTTGAATGGTAATAAATATATGCGTGGTGGTCTCATCTCTTGAAAATTATCCAAACCTCTGGTTTATAATATCAAGACTTTTAAAGAAATGATTATCCTTGTTTATAAATGACATTGAAATTTAACAAAAAAAAAAGTATTTTATTAATTCACGTATCATGCTTACTTTTCAGAAGCTTATAGCTAAATACTCACTTTTTTTTTTCAATATTTCATCTTTCCCAAAATGCGAACTTATTTTGCCGTTACACCATGGCTAGAAAAAGTATTTTTAAAATTGAAAAGTTGTTTCTGGACTAGTTTGACGTATCCAAGGTAATATAAGTAGGGACCTACATGCAACATGTGGAGATTTCCTTGCATTGCTACAAAAAGCCATGGAAATCCTATCTCTGTCACAAAGAAGGCTGGGACAATATTTATGTTCATCAAATTAATCTATTAAGATACTGCTTCTTTCTAAGTAATAAACAAAACCGCTTCCGAGGTTGAGTTTCATGCTTTATTTTACATTATCTCAAGATTTCGGATATTACAAACCCTTCTAAAGGATTTCTTGAGGACTTAAGGACTCTAAAGGAGTAAATGACAAAATGACTCTTTAACTAATATATTTATATTCTGTATATTATTCACATTTAAAAAATATATATATATAACTATTAGTGTTAAAGATTAAGATTCATTTTGTCATAGAAGGATTTGTAAAACCCGAAAGCTTGAGATAAAATAAAGCAAGAAAGTCATCCTCGGAAGTCGTTTGGTTTATTAAATATATATTTTATAGAGGAGTTTTTTTTAATGTTTTGAATACTGCTCTGCTTTGTTTACTAGTTTTGTCACTCTCTGCAAAAAGGTTGATCCTAATCTCGACATTGCTAGTTTCTCGAAATTTTACCTATAATGCAATATAACTTTGTAACAGGTCTCTGGTGGAGAGTTTGTTTTCATTTTATTATTGTATTCTCACTTTCTGGCATTTCCGCCCTACTACAGTAGTACAAAAAGACTGTACTCCTGTAAAAGGGCGGAAATACCAGAGAGCTTGAGAATGCAACAATAAAAGAAAAGAAATTAATCTCCAGAAAGCTGTTGCATTATTCAATTAATATCCAGGAGAACCACATCTATTTCAATATACTTTCCGGGAGAGATTACCTAAAAACGTGGATCCTCTGGTCTTTTTTAGAGCTGTTCGTTCCTTCAAGGTTGGATTAGACAAACTTCCATATTATAGGTGAATATTAGTCCTCCCCAATCATATTCCTCCAAAATGATCGATCCATGTCCATAGTATTCAAATTGAGGTAAGACATTGTCTTGGCTTTTTCCTTTAGTTGATCTACAAATGTAGGACGAGGGCGTCTTTTTGATCTGGTATTTTCATTGCGTCCTTTGATAAATCTTTTTAATAGGTTTTCATGTCTTAGCACATGGCTAATCTAATCTAGATATAGTTATTTTTAGTATTTTAATTTGGCATCTGTCCGGGTTAGA
>CP092886.1:169343262-169353523 GCA_030710605.1 Cordylochernes scorpioides
AAATAGCTCTATATTCCAGAGCAAAACAACTGCCTATTTACAATTTTCAATTGAATCAACGTTCTGTTTAGATGAGACAATAATGTGTTGCTTCAACCAGCTCTATCAACACCGTTATTTGATAGCTGCAGCTCTCCACTAGCTTGTTGAGAAGTCAGGATAATATCCCTGGACGGGATGATCCATGGAGGGCCTCGGCCTTGCCGGCCCAAATACAGAGGTGCTTATCAAACTTCTCAGGAATGTCCTTTCTCGCCTGATAGGGACTCTTCTTTTTTGTCATTTTAAGTTGAATTAGAGAATAAATACATTCCTATAGCATATTGTTTTGTACTTACGATTTCTATAAAAACCTATTAAAATAGACATATACTATTTTGTAGTGAAATCATTGTGTCAACATTTAAATCTATTTTTATTCTTGTAGCCCAAATGTTTTCAAACTTTGGAACATTTTTTAACTGAATATCGTTAGAAGAACATGTCGAAGAGGTCGGAAAACTTGAAAATGAATAATTTGATATTCACATTGAGATAAGAGATCAATATTTATATTTTTAAAAGTCTGACTGACCCCATATAATGGTAACTTAAACTTCAAATCTTTTCCAATTGATAATTCAAATAAGGATTGTACACCTATCCCCCGATTTACACGGTACTTGTTTTACACGTTTTCCAAATAAGTTTTTTTTTGTTGTTTTTATCGCACTCTACTAAATGCTACTGTGATTGAACACATGCGCTGTGTACACATCTCACGAGGAATCCCGAGCTTATGTGCTGACTACATATTTTAACCTGTCAATGCATTTTATTTTTATTTCTGTGTACACCTATCCCCCGATTTACACGTTTTTCTCAGGAACGTATCTACCGTGTAAATCGGGGGATAAGTGTATTTTTAATACATAGGCTTTCATTTTCGTGTAAACAAACAATTGTCAACAGTTGACAATCTCTCTAAGTGTTGGGTCATTATGTCATGACTTTGTTCATGGTCACTTGAATATATATATGTAGATAATAAAAAGACATATAATGGATTGAACCCAACCAGTCCAACCCCACCAGCGAGTACAAGTAACCAAACGGGGGCTCTGGCACATTTGTAAGTGCAAAGTCGAACTGCTTTTCACATGGGTAGACATGTGGTGCACTTACAGTAAAAGCAGTCGCCAACTTCTACCCACCATGATTATAAAGGCCTGTACTACGTGTACTAGGGATAATAATAATAAAAAAAGATAAACAAGTGTGAACAAAATTGCCTTTGTCTCTAAAAATATAACACGACAGGCAACATTAAAGACTTCCCACTTCCTTAAGTTTTGTCCCCATGTGTGTAATTGTCGATCACAAAAGCAAGAAAAAAAATTTTCGTTTGGAATTTGGTCATATTATGGTTTGATTCTCCGATTCTTTTTTCGAGCAGAAGACATTAATTATTTCATTAAATTAATGATGTATTAAAAACATAAAGTAGTTTTTTTTTTCACACACACAATGAGTATTCCAAAATTAGTAATGCAAGTTTTTAAATAAAAAAAGATACTTATTGTGAAAAAATCCTTTTTATAATTTAAAACCGTTCACAAATTTTGACCTAAATTTAATGATAAATTATTTGATATTTATTGTTATTTTGTTGCTTTTACCAAAGCTGCATGAATTCATACAAATACTTGTACTTGTATATTTGTACTTAAAGCTAACCAGTTAAATGAACACTTATAAAGGTAGAGGTTGCCTGGCCGGCATTCATAATTATAAAAACGCCTTTCCAAATGTTTTTTATTTTTATTTGTTCCTGACGAGGGCAAAAGATTTTTGTCGAAAGGCCGAGATAATAAAAAAAATTTACTAGCCGAAGTATCTCTGATTCCTAGAACTTATAAGAAAAAATTATTCTCTAGTTATCCACTCAAATGTACGGAATACAAGTAAAACAACATTTTGTCCACCTTGGAACCAGCGGTCAGCCATCGATGGGTTTATAAAGTAAGGAGACGAGAATCAACATCAGAGAGTCGCCGAGAGAACACCCTCATTCCTTCTCTTCCCTAACCCATTCGTTCTTGTTTGTTTTTCTTTCCGCTTCCTTTCTATTTTCGCATCGTCTGGGACTGAATTCTTAAAAGGGAATTTGCAACAGTTTATTGTTAACGTTTTTTCCTCCGGATAATCATTTTCACGTTCTCATAAAATTTAGCTCTCAATATATATTTTAAATTAAAAATCACCTTTTGAATGAAGCAGCCATTAATGCAATCTTCAATCGGATGTTTTATCCACACATTCTACTAGCACACAGAGCTCTAAGAATCTAAGCATTTTTTTTGCTTATCCCTTGTAGACGTGGTACAGGCCATGATAATCATGGTGGGTAGAAGTAGGCGACTGCATTTACTGTAAGTGCACCACATGTCTACACATGTGAAAAGCAGTTCGACTTTGCATTTACAAATCTAAGCAATTCTGATAAAATAGATGTGGGCATAGTTAGCAGTAACGAATTTTTTGCTCTGGATATATTTCACTTGAGAAGAAGAATCTTATCCATAATTTCTTTCCTGCAGTAAAAAATCATTCCGTTCTGATGATGGTAATCTTTAAATGCGTTACATTCTTGATCAGAAGACTTTACTATGCTCCCATTTACTTTGAATTATGTGCACATATTGAAAGAAAAAAAGGTTTTTATTTTGAACTCACTAAAAATTGTAGCATTATATATTGTTGTGTGATTGATTATGTTATTAAACAGCTCTCAAACATTATAGGTATTTGGAATATCTATTTTCTATCTTTAACGTGATATTGATGACCGCTGTATAACCCGGAGGTTTGTGTTTCAGGTTGATAAGGCATGTGACCCGGGCAACAACTACGAACAGGTAAGTTTGCCTCAAAATCTTATTGTTTTCAAATATCGTATGTGAAGCCGAAAATATCGACACAATTTTTCTATGTGGTTTGACATATTTATGCGCGTGTACGTGCGTGGAAATTTTGACGGGAGGATAGTGGTCAATAAAAAAGGTCCTTCTCCAGTCAGAATAAACGATTAAACTGAACGCCATATATAAAAATTTATATTTTACCGGGAGAATGCTGATCTATTAAAATACAAGTCGACTATACTTGTATAAGTCGCCTTTCCCATCAAAATAGACACTAATAATAATTGTACTATTTTTCCACCTTGTGTCGCGGTCTCACGCAATTCTGGCCTTAACTACCCGTTTCATGATTTTTCAGGATGCCTGAATGACCTTTTTTTGTCGTTAAGGTACAGCTTGCACCACGCGGATGAGGGCCAATAGTCCGAAACGCGTCCCTGGTTAGCTTTTCTTGATTAATCAAGAATGGGTATTTGGCCAATTCTGGAATAATTAAAAACCAACGAGAATAGTTGATATTTATTTCGATAGATGGCGCAAGCCACCAGAAACTTTCAGTTGCACGATAAGGAGAAGCCTTTTTCATAACTAATAATAAGGTCTAAATTTTTATATAGTCTATTAATATATATAGCTATTTATACATTCTACACTATGCGTGTAGCTATATATATGTGTGTTTCACTTATATATAAGTAATATATATATATATATATATATATATATATATATATATATATATATATAAATAAATACGCATATAGTGTGGAATGTGTGTCTGTGTATAAATAGCAATATAAAGTAGGAGACTATATAAAGAATATAAACAATGAGAACTTACAGAGCAGAAAATGGATATAAACGAAATGGGCAACAATATACAGGGACCTTTATTGAAAACACACGAGATAATCAAGTGTGAACAAAATAGCCTCTGTCTCCCTAAAACAAAACAAACAAACAAAAAGAAAACAGACCACCGGGATCCATAAGTGTATTATTAAATGTAATTTTATATATAATATACAATATATAATTGATATTGAAAACATGTATAAATTTAATTAAATTAATTGATAATCTCACACAGTAAATGTAGGCGGTCGGTGTGTATATACGGTAATGTAGTTGTGTTAATTGATAATCTCACACAGTAAATGTAGGCGGTCGGTGTGTATATACGGTAATGTAGTTGTGTTAATTGATAATCTCACACAGTAAATGTAGGCGGTCGGTGTGTATATACGGTAATGTAGTTGTGTTAATTGATAATCTCACACAGTAAATGTAGGCGGTCGGTGTGTATATACGGTAATGTAGTTGTGTTAATTGATAAATTGCACTTGGTAGTTACTTCTGTACCTTATAAACGTTTTACTCTCGTGAATGAACAGAGCCAGATAACTACTGTAATCTCGTTCACGGTAAATCTCACCATTCGTCGTGAGGAATGACGTCTGTCAGTGACTCGCCCGGTTAGCAGAATCGAATTCTTGGCATTTGACGTGTCGAACCAAACAATAGCTTATACCAGGTGATGTTGCGGGCTTCCACGTCTCTTCTGGCTGTACGGAGGTAAGGTCTCATAGAGCTTGTTTGTCACCGATTCAGCATGACATTTTGACATAATAACTTATCATCGATGTAATTAGCAAGTTTATTGTAAGCGCACTTATCTCTTTATCAACGCTAGTAGTAAAATGGCATTCTCTTTGAGTTTGAGTCAAAAGGCGATCCATTAAATAAGGTTATATAAAAGTGCGTACCTGGATCTGTAAAGAAAAAAAAAAACATTTTTTTTTCTCAAAATATTTCGAGAGATTGCGCCCTCTTTATCAATTGTGCAATAAATTGATAAAGAGGGCGCAATCTCTAGAAATATTTTGAGAGAAAAATGTTTTTTTTTTTTCCTCTTTACATATCCAGGTACGCTCTTTTATATAAATTCTCTTTGAGGTTCACACATCTATACCAATATTTAGAGCAATATAAACAAGCTTCATTTATTTATATGTTATACATTGTATAAATATTTACATAAAATGATACTAAGCATGTCAGAGAAAGTGTGTGAAGAGTTATATATTATATTTGAGTCGCTAAAATTAAGTCGAGCTCTTTTACTGCATCATATTCGATAATAAAATCAACATTTTTTCCATAGGTTGTATACAACGTATTTTTGATAATATAAAAAATTCGTATTATATCAATTACTTCTTTATCAAAAAATATTTTAAAAACTGAAATTAAAAAAATACGTGTAAAAAAGAATATAAATTAGTGGAATAATTATAGGCAAGACTTTTACAGAGGTGAGTAAATAGAGGAGTGTACCGATGTGAAAATAGAAGTCGCTTTTGAGAATGGAAGGGGTTGGGAGCTGGAGACAGAAAATGACAGATATGATCGGCCGTAGCAGTTTCTTGGCGCCGATCTGATGATTGGCACTAGAAGAAGGGTGATGGCCCTCAATAGCAAGCGACATCCGGAAGACTTAGAGCAGACGAAGGATGGATGGTGGTTGCTGACAGGGACCGGCGACTGAAGTGGACGCAGAGAACTTTGTGGCATCCACCTAATGGGATTTTTCACATATCGAAATTTGCTTCTATCATTGCGAAACGATATTGAAAAGATGTAATAAATGTTGATTTAAGGCATTTAAATAAATCTAAAATTTCTTTAGAAAAACGACGTTAAATCTCACGCGAAGCAATGTTTGGTTTTAGATTAATGATTTTTCGTGACATTTATCCGCGTATTTATATATTAATACACCATGTGTGAACTGATATAAACATTTTATGCATTGAATATTTTTATATTATTCAACCAATTGGGAATTTGCTGTGACGTCCTTCAAGAGTGTTTGGGAAAGCAAATTTACCTTAACTTCTCCAACTACACAGAGTTTGTCCTATGCTTTCACACCAAACCTCAGCTTAAGTCAACTTCATGCCTTAACACTACACAACCCTTAATGCTTCTTTAAAGGATACGCTCAAATATGAAACAACAAGTTACTACTTAGGTCAATTGATTAGTACAATAAAACCTCGCTATTATGAACAGGAGATTTAGCGAATCTTCCCTTATAACGAACCTAAACTAACTCTCAAAATATTATTATATTAATATAACACCTAAATTATATAGTGAATAAGAGCTATACTGAACCAAAAGTTCAGTCCCATTAATGTTTGCTCTATAGCGAGGTTTTACTGTAATCGCTAATTATCGTGGTAGATAATTGCAAGCAAGGCATTGAATGCGCGTTTGGGTAAATATCCCCTTCTACCACTGCCATAAAAACGCAAGAAGAAGAACAGCTACGGCGACAAAGACAACTAGAGTTTATAAAACGCGGACGTAACTCGTCCTCGGCTCAGTCTCCTTCTCTAGGGCAGCGGTCTCCCGAGGCTCCGTAGCGGAAGCTTAACTAGGGTGTGTCCCAGAGGAGGTGGGCGCCCAAATCTAATCAGAGATCTGCGGTGTTTTTTGGAAGAGTTCCTTGCGGAGCACACCAGAGAGGTGTGAGGCCTATATTTACCCCCCAAGGTTGGGAGCAGAACATCCTTCCAGCTGGGTACCTGCGAGTGCACCTCGGCTAAATTTGTATCCTGTGATCACAGTTTGCTACAATGCTTCACGCCAACACCACACGACTCCATGTTCCCGATGTTTGGAGAGATTCCATTCTGGCAGACACACCCTCCACATATTTTACTGAATGGCACAAACGCTGATTACCGACTCAAGGTTCCCATTTGAACTAATTATCGCAAAAAATAATTTTCCGTCTAAATATATTTATAGACAGTTTTGATAACTACAGTCGATTTTAAATGATATAGGCATCTAATATTTGGTGACTATTTATTATTCTCAGATCAAAAGTCTCAAATTATTGTCTGATATAATTTGAATAAGTCTGAAATAATTTTAATTGTTAGTACCCAGTATAATTATACTAGTTTATGGGAACAATGTGCATATGCTTTCTATACAATGAATTATTGGTTATTATACAAAACATGTCTGGTGACTTTAATACATGGAAGAATATGATTTGGAATTGTATCTTCCATATTGCAAATAGTGAAAGTTTAGAAGACACTCACCCCAATCTCAATGTTGCTGAAAATGTGAGTTATACAGAGTTAAGTTCAAGATAGGATATCCCATAATGTTCTTTATTGTCTCCGGCTACAGGAGCAAGACAAAAATTGACAACTTCGTATGCCTATCAACGTAATATTTTAAAGATTTATAGGTTCTAATCTGATTTATTGAACGACGAGAACTTTGTCTACTTGGACTTCCAGTTGTGGATTTTGGCAAAAAACGTTGAGAATAACGTTTAAAAACGAAAAGGAAAATGAATAGAAGACACATTATCCTATTCTCAATGTTACTTAATATGTGAGTTATACAGAGTTAAATTCAAGATAGGATATCCCATAGTGTTCTTCATCGTCTGGGGCAACAGGAGCAAGACAAAAATTGAACCTTCGTCTGCCTAACTCAATTTAATAATTTAAAGATTTATAGGTTCTAATCTGATTTATTGAACGACGAGAACTTTAACTACTTGGACTACCAGTTATGGAGTTTGGCAGAATATGTTGAGAATATCGATAAAAATGAATAGAAGACACTCACCCCATTCTCAATGTTGCTTAATATGTGAGTTATACAGAGTTAAATTCAAGATAAGATATCCCATAGTGCTCTTTATTGTCTACGGCAACAGGAGCAAGGAAAAAATTGACAACTTCGTATGCATAGGTATGCGCACGTAATAATTTAAAAATTTATAGGATCTAACCTGATTTATTGAAAGACGAGAAATTCATCTACTTGGACTAGCAGTTATGGAGTTTGGCAAAATATGCTGAGAATATCGATAAAAAAACGAAAAAGAAGATGGACAGAAGACACTCAGTGTTTGTTTTGTTTCAACATCAAGACTATGTCTACCCGATTACTTATCTTTTTATTCCCTTGCTATTGTTGTTTTTCACTTTGAACTCGACAAGTCTATATAACACGAGATATCCGATTAAAAAGGCTCAGTTGTTGGTTTTGTACACCACATTTGAATAACATTAGTATCATCATGATAACATCCTTTTTCGTGTTTCCCGTATAAGCTAGAAAATTTTCAAAAAATAAATTCAATTTCAACTCTCAATAACTTTTCTAATGTAGATTACATACTTCAGAATAAAAGTTATTGAGTTGAAATTGAATTTTATTTCTTGAATATTTGATCAAAATGTGATCAATATCATGTCACACTAGCCATGTGATTGATGACTTTGATTCACATATGACGTTAAAGCTCTATAAGATATCGAAAAAGCTTCCTAGGATTCACTTAAAGTTTAGGTTTTAAAAGGATGAAAACACAAAATGAATATAGCCATGATGTTTAAATTTGAACCAAACGATTAATGCATTTATAGAAATAGAATATTTGTAGCGAAGTATTTATTATTTTATTAACAGAGTATCATTTTTATGTTTATATTTTACTACTCTGTGAACTTCCCTCATTGCTTATCTTTTGTTTATAATTCATAGTTTGTTCTTGCCTTAAATAAATTGCTGTAATTAGACAAAAGAATTGCTATAAATTATTAAATAAAAACAAACGATAGCAATGCGTCTCTTTATACATAAAATTTTTTTTTTTTAATATGCTAGCTTTCGGATCTTATCGATCCTTCAACAGGCAAAGCTGTAAATTGAGAGAAAGAATATATATATAAATGTAAAATATTATTTATATACACCAACGAAGATAGAGAATAAAATATAAAATAAAATAAAATAAATATAAACACATTTCACGAGTTCACGTTTTCTCGTGGCCAGGCTGCTGTTGTTTCATCTCTGTCCAAAGCTCAGTTTGTTTTCTTTTATAGTCAATTGGTCCTTTTATTCTAATGGCTGGGCTGTTTTTTGAATGAGTGGTACTGAGATGGTAGTTCTATACGCCTGTTGATACTGTTTAAATCTTGAGAGACGAAGGATTCTATTAATAATCTTTGATATTTGGATTTGATGTTGTGGTAATGACAGGTTGGGTCGGAAAGGTTAAAGGCATGGCCGGTTTTAGAGGTATGCTGAAAGATTAAAGATTTGGGATCTTTGTTTATTATATTTCTGTTGTGCTCGGAAATTCTGTTGTAAATGAAACGGCCAGTCTCACCCACATATTTAGCGTTGCAATCTTGGCAACCTATGGAGTAAATGGCATATGGTTGCTGGTCGGGACGTTTCTTAATATTAGATTTGGTGATGGGGTTCCGGAGTATTTGGCCTATTGAGAGGTGGTTGGTAAAAAAGGTTCTTAAACCAAATTTCTTGAGGGAGAGGGCTATTGATTGATTTTCAAAGGAATAAGGTATAATACAGGTGTTACGGTTTACGACGGGCTGAGTGTGTTTGGAAGGGTTGAAACTATGTCTAAGTATGAAGGGAAGTGGATAGCCACTTGCTGTTAGATTACTGATGATTATTTTATATTTTAATCTCTATCTTCGTTGGTGTATATAAATAATATTTTACATTTATATATATATTCTTTCTCTCAATTTACAGCTTTGCCTGTTGAAGGATCGATAAGATCCGAAAGCTAGCATATTAAAAAAAAAAAAATTTATGTATAAAGAGACGCATTGCTATCGTTTGTTTTTATTTAATAAATTGCTGTGTCTACTGAAGTTTGTCTTTCCTAATTTTCCACATAGGCAATATATTATATATGGAATGAATTTTGAATGCGCCTTTTTATATTCTCGGTATTTGGTACTTTAACGGGACAGTTTGACGGTTGTATCATATAAGACAAGTCGGAGTTTAATACTCTCAGGTGTGTTAGAGGTTTTGAAGAATTTCAGGTTCTCTTCCTAACAAAACGTTAGGAGAACCTTTAGACGTTTAAATAGGTTATTAATAATTAACTCTCAGAGAGAGTTTTTCTACACTTAAAGAGAACGTAACTTAAATTAAACTTTAGTTGATTTAGCGCCACTAGATGGCGCTCTGCCATTTTATTTAGGAGTTATAAGAGAGATCAAGGTTGAGTAAGACCGATCGCTTTATGAATCGATTCTGAATTTGAATAAAATGAACATATTCAAAAATGAAACCAAAAAACCAGTTTTGTCTAAATCAAAAAGTGGACGATGGATCCAACAAAGGCTCTGATAAATGGGGGTTGAAGGTGCTTCAGCATAAATAACGGCGCGCTAAAGGCCAGGCTCCCATTCCTCCTTCGCCTTCCCACCAGGTAGGTACGTCCACTTGGATAGTCTCTCTTTCGGAATGATGGAGCTTTGATAAAA
>CP092886.1:169353623-169417522 GCA_030710605.1 Cordylochernes scorpioides
GCCCGAAACGCGTTGTGTTTAGGTTTTCTTGATTAATCAAGAATGGGTTTTTGGCCAATTCTGAAATAATTAAAAATCAACGAATAGTTGATATTTATTCCGATAGATGACGCAAGTCATCACAACTTCAGTTACACGATAAGAATATGTATTTTTCATAATATATATATATATATCATATAATCTAAAAATTCAAATATTTCTACATTTTAAAAAATATGTATTTTATTTTATTCATTAATAATTTTACTTTTGTTATCATCGTTTTTAGAAAGACTTTCAGTTTTGTTGTAAATATGCGTAGTTAACATATCTATCTTTTTGAATCACTAATATAGAATTAACTTTATAAATTCTATATAATGTGAAAATAACTAATGTGTGATATCTACTCAAGTAATTGAAATAAAAGCTACTTGACGGTAAATAATTATCTTTTTTTTATCACGACTGCACCTCAACCCTTTATCTTATCGATCCTTTGTCTTATCAACCCTTTATCTAACAACAAAAAATTATTCATAACATATATATACCACTAACCGCAGAAACCAAATGGTCATATTACCAACGTCATTGAATTCACACAACCCTGGAACCATGGTTCATTCACAACACGGGCTGGGAAGTCTCTGCCCTCTTTCCTGTTCGACTCTTTTTATCCGCGCAGTGTTTGATATGTTTACATCTTTGATATTCCAGAACATTTCTTTGAAATGTAAATGTACGAGTGCATAACTTTTGTGTTTTATTTATCGTTTTATTAAACGACTTCTATGAATTTTGCCCATTATTCTTTATATATATACTAGACGGGTGACCCGGGCTTCGCCCCGGGATTGACCCGTGTGCATATCTACCCGAGTGATATATATTTAGATAAGATTTTTTTTATAATTGTTTGTTATTAGCATTATCTATTTGTTTGCCTCAGCATAATTTAATCTAATCTTTGATAGAGGGCGCTGTTCGTGAGCTAAGTAGAATAATTTGAATATATAGTTTTAATAATTGATTTATATATTTTTTAAAATAGCCTATCGTCTTCCCCGTATTTTTTACCCATGTATGGAAATTTTGGTTTGAATTAGTGAACTACTGCGAATTTGTATACCGGACATACAAACAAACAAACATACAAACATTCATTCATATATATATACTAGCGGATGTACCCGGCTTCGCCCAGGTTTTTCTCGAGGGAATGTTTGTAGTCTAGTAATAAGAAAATATACTACACCTAAAAACTATCAGAGAAAAGAGAAACCACGGAAGGTGAACAGAAAAATGCTTACAATGGATGTTATGTTTACGATATCAAGTTAAATAAAAACAAAGATAAAATTTGCATATGTTGGTCACTATAAATTTGTATATTTGTTAGGCGAAATTAGAAACATGATAAAACAATTGGGTATTTAAAAACAAATGTATAAATAAAAGTTGAAGTATAATAAATAATGTTAAAGATTAGTTTTAATTATTAATCAAGATTGTGTGTGAATATGTGAGAAAGATGTAATATCGTTGTTGTTTTCTTGGCCGACTGTTTTACATATGGTGTTAACTTAAAATTGCTTGTTTTGAATATTTTTTAGATTGAGATTATTAGCTAGTATGTAAAAAAATTAACTCTGTTGAAATTTAATTTTGTATTTATATATAAATAAAATTAACTCTGTTGATTTTTTTTTTTGTATTTAATCGATAACAGCGAAGTTACGCATGTTAATGTTAGGAAATATATTTTGATGTTAAGCAAAACCTGCTCCATCTCGTTTTACATAAATGTTGAAAATTTGGTTGAAATTGATGCATTGTAACGAAAGTTTTTAGTGATGTCCACTTATGAAATTTCCATTTTATTAATATAGATATATATTACCTTTTTTAAATATGTATACTTAGCAGTTAAGATTTTTATTTTCGCTCAAAATATCGAAAATTTGTTTTAAATATTTTGTACCTTTATCATTTTGAAGTGAAGATTTTTGACTATATGAATCCGGGATTGAATTCAGTATTGAGCGTTTTTTAATATAAATAATAATGATTTGATTGAATAGAATTCGATTTGTATAATTCGTAACCCACCAGGGAGTGTGAGGTAAACAAACGGATCGCCGGCATGTTGTGAGTGTGAAGTTGAATTACTTTCAACATGTCTAAACATGTGGCGCACTTTCAGTGAAAGAACTTGATCCAGGATTATCACGGTTAATACGATGATAACGAGAGAACTTCGAAAGTAAAAAAAATCAAAGTGAAGATCTACGTTTTATCATAACACACACACAAAAGCCTTTATTAGGGACTTGCTATACAGATTCTCTCAATTGGGTAAGTTAATAATCATCTTGTGTTATTTACATAGAAATTGAACTGGCTTTACTCTTCGTCTCAAAATCATTCACATGTTGACTGGTCCTTACATAATGATGATCTAAAAAATGTATAGTAAGCTATTGTCTTAGATTTGTTTGCTGATATTTTTTCGTTTTATCATAACAACAATCTTACACCTCTTGCTACTCGGCATTTTAATGGAATTCATTGATGTGTGCTAGTTAAATGTTTGATATAAACACACACACACCTCAATATAAACCTCAAAGAAATATATATACACCTATAGTACCTACCACAGTAGTCTTGTTATCTTAGACGTCTTGTTCTCTATAGTAGTTTTATCTTGGCAACAAAGAGTAATTGCTGAAACATAAGAGTTGGTTCGTGGTTAAAGTGAAGCAGCGCGACACGACAAAGAATGGCGACGAATATGGGATCATTTCAGTAAGTCGGCATCTACAGGAGCGAATTCGGAATTTAAAAGGCTACAAAAGCTATAAATAAACTTAAAAATCAACACCTCTCCCTTTAATTATACATCAGAACGATGCATCATGTTCATCACCTTAGTAAAGAATTTTACTAGCGGTGATTAAGAATAAACCACAACACCAGTTTTTTTTTTTTTTCAGACAAAAGCCAACATGTATACCATGGTTTCGGGCTTTGGCCCTCATCAGTACAGGGGCGTTTCCGATTTCATAACCTGGTTGGTTCAAATTCACATAAATAGGTACCGCTCAGCAAGAGCAACCTAGTTCATGATAATACAATGAATAATATGTGAAGGTTATTCACATATTAAACAAATTTTAACGCGGGATTTAATCCCGGTTCATGACTGTCGGGAATCGAGCGTGTTACCCTCTCATCCACCGACTTATTGTCGGGAATCGAGCGTGTTACCCTCTCATCCACCGACTTATTGTCGGGAATCGAGCGTGTTACCCTCTCATCCACCGACTTATTGTCGGGAATCGAGCGTGTTACCCTCTCATCCACCGACTTATTGTCGGGAATCGAGCGTGTTACCCTCTCATCCACCGACTTATTGTCGGGAATCGAGCGTGTTACCCTCTCATCCACCGACTTTTTATTATTATGCTTTCATAACATCCTACGAGAAGAGTTATGAAATCGGTCGAATTTACCAAACAGGTGTTTAAGCTGGTGAAGTGGCAAGGGCCAGTTTTCAGTCTATATATATTGTAACAAAGTATTTATTATTTTATTAGCAGAGTATTATTTTTATGTTTATATTTTGCTATACTCTGTACACTTCCCTCTTTTGTTTATCTTTTTTTTATCACTCATAGTTTGTTCTTGCCTTAAATAAATTGTTGTCTAATCCCGAAGTTGGTCTTCCCTAATTTTCCACGTGACAATATGAATATATTTTTTGTAAAATAAAGATTTTGAGGTGCAGTCGTGATAAAAGAAAAAATAAATTATTTACTATCAAGTAATTTTATTCTTAATTACTTGAATAAAATATATTTTTACAATAAATATTTTTTCACAGTTATATAGAATTTTTAAATTATTCTATATTATTGAATTTAAAAAATAGGTGAGTTTTAACTATACATATTTACAACAATTTTCTATTTAAAGAGGCACATTCTAAAACTATGGTAAAAATATATATAATTATCGATGAATGAAAATTAAAAAAATATATTTTTTTTATTTTCATTCAAAAAAAATATATATATATATTATCTGATGCGTTACCCCAGTTGTTTTTTGTTTTTGAACAATCTTATGACGTGTAAAAGCCGATTTGAATGCTTGGTTCCGTTATTAAATCTTGAAGTTATAAGCAATTTTTTTATTTTTTATATTCATTAATACATTCGGCTCAAAAATATTAACATAAACTTATCTTTCTCTTTATATTTCTCTTTTTGTCTTCATTATCTTTAGTTATATATATATTTATATAAGTAAAATTTATTTGTTACAAATTTTATCGATAGAAGGCAATTAACTTTATAAATTTATATAAGTACAACATTACAGGGGACAGTCACAATCAGCAATGATCAAGTTTTTCATTGTTTACGCGTTCCAATGAGGAACATCTCCTTTCTACACCGTTCGCAATATCTTTGACACATTTCTTAGCAACCCACGGCGCCAGACATTTCTAAACAAAGAGCGATTCTACCTCACCTCGGGCTTCTGCGGGAAAACAGATTGTGATGATATGTGAATAGGGGCGACATGTAGATAGTGGTGACATGCAGACTGCGACAACATGCAGATTGTCATATCATGTAGATTCTGGTTTGTATAATTAAGAGTTAATTATGTGTGCAAATATAAAAATACTACTTCAAATAAAATACTACTACTAATAATAATGATATTAAGAGGAAGAAAAGATTAAATAATCGACAAAGAGAAAGAATGGGCTTATCTTCAATTGTAGAGAGATCTTTTGAGAATAAAAATGCGCATTTGTATTGATGAGAGAGAAAGAGAGAAAAAAGGGAGAATAAATATAATATAAATGTAATATTTTATTTAAAAAATACTAATTCATACTATAATAATATAGCAAAATATAAAGTTTATTCAATAAATATGAACTAAAAATCGCTAGTTTTGGATTATCAAAATAACTTTTATCAAAACTCCATCATTCCGAACGAGAGACTATCCAGGTGGACGCACCTACCTGGTGGGAAGGCGAAGGAGGAATGGGAGCCTGGCCTTTAGCGCGCCGTTATTTATGCTGAAGCACCTTCAACCCCCATTTATCAGAGCCTTTGTTGGATCCATCGTCCACTTTTTGATTTAGACAAAACTGGTTTTTTGGTTTCATTTTTGAATATGTTCATTTTATTCAAATTCAGAATCGATTCATGAAGCGATCGGTCTTACTCAACCTTGATCTCTCTTATAACTCCTAAATTAAATGGCAGAGCGCCATCTAGTGGCGCTAAATCAACTAAACGTTAATTCAAGTTACCTTCTATTTAAGTGTAGAAAAACTCTCTCTGAGGGTTAATTATTAATAACCTATTTTAACGTCTAAACGTTCTCCTTACGTTTTGTTAGGAAGAGAACCTGAAATTCTTCAAAACCTTTAACACACCTGAGAGTATTGAACTCGGAGTTGTGTTATATGATAAAACCGCCAAATAGTCCCGTTAAAGTACCGAATACCAAAAAAATACAAATTCGCATTTAAAAATTCATTTTATATATAATATATTGCCTATGTGGAAAATTAGGAAAGACAAACTTCAGTAGACACAGCAATTTATTTAAGGCAAGAACAAATTATGACTGATAAAAAAGATAAGCAATAAGGGAAGTTCACAGAGTAGTAAAGTATAAAAATAAAAAATGTTACTCTGTTAATAAAATAATAAATACTTTTCTACAAATATTCTATTTCTATAAATGCATTAATGGTTTGGTTCAAATTTAAACATCATGGCTATATTCATTTTGTGTTTTCATCCGTTCAAAACCTAAACTCTAGTGAATCCTAGGAAGCTTTTTCGATATCTTATAGAGCTTTAACGTCATATGTGAATCAAGGTCATCAATCACATGGCTAGTGTGACATGAGATTGATCACATTTGTATCAGATATTCAAGAAATAAAATTCAATTTCAACTCAATAACTTTTATTCTGAAGTATATAATCTACAGTAGAAAAGTTATTGAGAGTTGAAATTGAATTTATTTTTTGAAAATTTTATAGCTTATACGGGAAACACGAAAAAAGATGTTATCATGATGATACTAATGTTATTCAAATGTGGTGTACAAAACCAACAACTGAGCCTTTTTAATTGAATATCTCGTGTTATATAGACTTTTTGAGTTCAAAGTGAAAAACAACAATAGCAAGGGTATAGAAAGATAAGTAATCGGGTAAACATAGTCTTGATGTTGAGACAAAACAAACACTGAGTGTCTTCTAGCCATTTTTCTTTTCATTTTTATCGATATTCTCAACATTTTTTGCCAAACTCCATAACTGGTAGTCCAAGTAGATAAATTTCTCGCGTCGTCCAATGAATCAGATTGGAACCTATAACTCTCTTTAAATTATTACGTTGATAGGCATACAGAGTTATCAATTTTTGTTTTGTTCCTGTAACCAGAGACAATAAAGAGCACTATGGGATATCCTATCTTGAATTAAACTCTGTATAACTCACATATTAAGTAACATTGAGAATAGGGTAATGTGTCTTCTATTCATTTTCCTTTTCGTTTTTAAACGTTATTCTCAACGTTTTTTGCCAAAATCCACAACTGGAAGTCCAAGTAGACAAAGTTCTCGTCGTTCAATAAATTAGATTAGAACCTATAAATCTTTAAAATATTACGTTGATAGGCATACGAAGTTGTCAATTTTTGTCTTGCTCCTGTTGCCGTAGACAATAAAGAACACTATGGGATATCTTAATTTGTATTTAACTCTGCATAACTTACATTTTCAGCAACATTGAGAATGGGGTGAGTGTCTTCTATTCATCTTTTTATCGATATTCTCAACATATTCTGCCAAACTCCATAATTGGTAGTCCAAGTAGTTAAATTTCTCGTCGTTCAATAAATCAGATAAGAACCTATAAATCTTTCAATTATTACATTGATAGGCATACGAAGTTGTCAATTTTTGTCTTTATTCTGTTGCCGGAGACAATAAAGAACATTATGGGATATCCTATCTTGAATTTAACTCTGTATAACTCACATATTAAGCAACATTGAGAATGGGGTGAGTGTCTTCTATTCATTTTCCTTTTCATTTTTTATCGATAATCTCAACATTTTTTGCCAAACTCCATAACTGGAAGTCCAAGTAGACAAAGTAGATATTTTCTTATCTTGAATTTAACTCTGTATAAATCACATTTTCAGCAACATTGAGATTGGGGTGAGTGTATTCTAAACTTTCACTATTTGCAATATGGAAGATACAATATCACATCATATTCTTTCATGTATCAAAGTCACCAGACATGTGTATAAAACCAATAATTAATTGTATAGAAAGCATATTCACATTGTTCTCATAAACTAGTATAATTATACTGGGTAATAACAATTAAAATTATTTCAGACACCAATTTGAGACTTTTGATCTGAGAAGAATAATAGTCATCAAATAATTAGATGTCTATATCATTTAAAATTGACTGTAGTTATCAAATCTGTCTATAAACATATTTAGACGGAAAATTATTTTTGCGATAATTAGTTCAATTGTGAACCTTGAGTCGGTAATCAGCGTTTGTGCCATTCAGTAAAATATGTGGAGGGTGTGTCTGCCAGAATGGAATCTCTCCAAACATCGGGAACATGGAGTCGTGTGGTGTTGGCGTGAAGCATTGTAGCAAACTGTGATCACAGGATACAAATTTAGCCGAGGTGCACTCGCAGGTACCCAGCTGGAAGGATGTTCTGCTCCCAACCTTGGGGGGTAAATATAGGCCTCACACCTCTCTGGTGTGCTCCGCAAGGAACTCTTCCAAAAAACACCGCAGATCTCTGATTAGATTTGGGCGCCCACCTCCTCTGGGACACACCCTAGTTAAGCTTCCGCTACGGAGCCTCGGGAGACCGCTGCCCTAGAGAAGGAGCCTGAGCCGAGGACGAGTTACGTCCGCGTTTTACAAACTCTCGTTGTTTTTGTCGCCGTAGCTGTTCTTCTTCTTGCGTTTTTATGGCAGTGGTAGAAGGGGATATTTACCCAAACGCGCATTCAATGTCTTGCTTGCAATTATCTACCACGATAATTAGCGGTTACAGTAAAACCTCGCTATAGAGCAAACATTAATGGGACTGAACTTTTGGTTCAGAATAGCTATTATTCACTATATAATATTTTGAGGGTTAGTTTAGGTTCGTTATAAGGAAAGATTCGCTAAATCATCTGTTCATAATAGCGAGGTTTTATTGTACTTATCAATCGACCGAAGTAGTAACTTAATGTTTTATATTTGAGCGTATCCTTTGAAGAAGCATTAAGGGTTGTGTAGTGTTAAGGCATGAAGTTGACTTCAACTGAGGTTCGGAGTGAAAGCATAGGACAAACTCTGTGTAGTTGGAGAAGTTAAGGTAAATTTGCTTTCCCAAACACTCTTGAAGGACGTTACAGCAAATTCCCAATTGGTTGAATAATATAAAAATATTTAATGCATAAAATGTTTATATCAGTACATACATGGTGTATTAATATATACATAGGCAGATAAATGTCACGAAAAATCATTGATCTAAAGCCAAACATTGCTTCGCGTGAGATTTAACGTCCTTTTTATAAATAAATTATGGATTTATTTAAATGCCTTAAATCAACATTTATTACATCTTTTCAATATCGTGTCGCAATGATAGAAGCAAATTTCGATATGTGAAAAATCCCATTAGGTGGATGCCACAAAGTTCTCTGCGTCCACTTCAGTCGCCGGTCCCTGTCAGCAGCCACCATCCATCCTTCGTCTGCTCTAAGTCTTCCGGATGTCGCTTGCTATTGAGGGCCATCACCCTTCTTCTAGTGCCAATCATCAGATCGGCGCCAAGAAACTGCTACGGCCGATCATATCTGTCAATTTCTGTCTCCAGCTCTAGGCCCATTCCCAAAAGCGACTTCTATTTTCACATCGGTACACTCCTCTATTTTCTCACTTCTGTAAACTCTTACCTATAATTATTTCACTAATTTATTTTCTTTTTTACGCTGATTTAAATCTTATTTTCTAAAATATTTTTAATAAAGAAGTAATTGATTTAATAAACACAAGGTAATAAGACCAAATCCAAATAAATAAATAGTATTTACAATATAGGAATTGGTCTTAAAACCTTGTGTTTATAATCTATAATCCAAATTGTGCCTTATCATAATTGATATAATAAGTATTTTTGATATTACCAAAAATATACGTCATATACAACCTATGGAAAAATGTTGATTTTAATAACGAATATGATGCAGAAAAAGAGCTAGACTTAATTTTAGCGACTCAAATATAATGTATAACTCTGTACAAACTTTCTCTGACATGCTTAGTATCATTTTATGTGAAATTTCACACAATGTGTAACATATAAATAAATGAAGCTTGTTTATATTGTTCTATATATTGTTATAGATGTGTGAATCTCAAAGAGAATTTATATAAAAGGGCGTAATTGGATCTGTAAATAAAACAATGGTTGCCTGTAAAGTCGGTTTTACGGGCGAAGATTTTACGTGACAACGGTAGAATATTTATTGATATGAATATAATTAAATTGCACAATAGGAACAAGGAATTGAATGCAAATAAGATTTGCACAAATTTTAACTATAGAAATATATTTTGTTTACTAAAACATTGTACATGTAAACTTAAACATTTCCTATTTGAGTGATTTTGTTGAGGATAGGACGATGATAGGAGAAATATGAAATGAAAGGAAGTGTTTCTGCTGTAATATGGCTTGCGAAAGTCAAGTCGATAGTTGTTCCTTTTAACGTAGTTGACTTAGAAACGTTTGATACGCAAACAAGATTATACGTATTTTTCATGAAATTAAGAAACGAGTTGTCAGGCTTAACGATTTTGTTAAAATCACCACACAGAAGAAGTTCACAAGTGTCGCGCATCCACGTTTCAGTCAATACTAAATAGTCTGATCGTGGTATCACTGTATCTGTTTCAATGTCCGCGGCATGGGCACTTAAACTTTGACAGTTGATGTTCGTTACGATAAGTTGTCCAGCGTCGGTCGCGTCGTCACAGAATTTTACGGCTTGTTTGGTAATTGTGTCTAGAGTGTGTCCACGAAGTCGTAAGTATTCATTGCGAATATCTCGAGTAGTCTGTGAGTCGTTTCCATCTCGGCCATGTTTGAAAACCAATGGAGAGTCCTTTTCTGTTATGATGTACAACATTTATTCAGATATTAACACTTATTCAGATCGAAGGTTCAAATTTTTGCTAAATAAATTTGAAATTAAATAAAATTTGTAATTGTAAATGATGAAGTTGAAAATTAAAACATTTACTTATATTAGATGTTAAAATTCTTGCTCAACACAGTTTAAATAAAGTTTTCTTATATCTGCCACTTTTTCTTAATATTTGTAATTTTAAATAATCAATTCGAAAATCAAAACATTTATTCAGATCGAAGGTTCAAATTTTTGCTAAATAAATTTGAAACTATTTAAAATTTGTAAAATAATAATTAATTAATTAATTAATTTTAAACTAATAATTTACTTAACACTATCAACATTTATCAATAGTATGACATAACCTATAAACTCAGTTTCTCAACTTTTGTGTCAATCTAACAATTAATCAATCATAGTTTACGATAATGAAATATCAGTGTACAATTATTTACCTTTATTGTTGTAGTTGTTGTAAATGACGAATCTAAGCACTCCACATTTTCACTACAGACACAGCTGACGATACTTTAACCACACGTGTGAACTTGTATTATGACGCTTTCTTGTTTTTCCAACGCCAAGAACGTTCGAGAAAGACAAAGACAGAGACAAGCATGCGCCGATTCAATGCGCCTAATTCTCTAGCGCTGCGCGCGCAGCACTCTCGTTCGGTGACTCATCGTAACGTTACCGGGCGTTACACTTTTTCATAAGTGACTCCCAGCCGCAACCTAATTTAAGACGTTGTCACGTCAAAAAAAAAATTGTTCTCAAAATATTTCGAGAGATTGCTCCCTCTTTATCCATTGTGCAATAAATTGATAAAGAGGGCGCAATCTCTCGAAATATTTTGAGAAAAAAATGTTTTTTTTTCCTTTAAATATTCAGGTACGCCCTTTTATATAACCTTATTTAATGGATCGCCTTTTGACTCAAACTCAAAGAGAATGTCATTTTTCTACTAGCGTTGATAAAGAGATAAGTGGGCTTACAATAAACTTGCTAATTACATCGATGATAAGTTATTATGTCAACATGTCATGCTGAATCAGTGACAAACAGGCTCTATGAGACGTTACCTCCGTGCAGCCAGAAGAGACGTGGAAGCCCGCAACATCACCTGGTATAAGCTATTGTTTGGTTCGACACGTCAAATGCCAAGAATTCGATTCTGCTAACTGGGCGAGTCACTGACAGACGTCATTCCTCACGGCGAATGGTGAGATTTACCGTGAACGAGATTACAGTAGTTTTCTGGCTCTGTTCATTCACGAGAATAAAACGTTTATAAGGTACAGAAGTAACTACCAAGTGCAATTTAGCAATTAACCCAACTACATTACCTATATACACACCGACCGCCTATATTTACTGTGTGAGATTATTAATTATTTCAATTAAATATATACATGTTTTAAATAACAATTATATATTGTATATTATATATATATTAGATATATAAAATTACATTTAAATATACACTTATGGACGCCGGTCGTCTGTTTTTAAGGAGACAGAGGCGATTTTGTTCACACTTGATTATCTCGTGTGTTTTCAATAAAGGTCACTGTGTATTGTTGCCCATTTCGTTTAGGTCCATTTTCTGCTCTGTAAGTTCTCATTGTTTATAATTTTTATACAGTCTTTCGAGATTTTTTTACCTATATATATAATATATAATATGTATATTAGATAATAAAAAGGCATATATTGAATTGAATAAAATATTTATTTTTCAATATTTCGGTTGGCAGAACGCCAACCTTTATCAAGGCATTACATTTTTGTATAAACAAACTCAGCGCCGCATAGTGTTATAATATCATAGTTGAAATAATATTTTTAAAATATAAGCAAATAAATATTTTATTCAATCCAATATATGCCTTTTTATTATCTAATGATTTAAATATGGATTGCTCTATTTTCATAAATATATATATATTATGAATAATTTGTTATTAGAGAAAGGGTTGATAAGACAAAGGATAAATAAGATAAAGGGTTGAAGGTGCAGTCGTGATAAGGAAAAGATAATTATTTACCATCAAGTAGCTTTTATTTTCAATTACTTGAGTAAATATTACACATTAGTGTTATTTTCACATTATATAGAATTTATAGTGTTAACCCCCTATATTAGTGATTCAAACTACGTTAACTACGCATATTTACAACAAAACTGAAAGTCATTCGAAAAACGATGAAAACTAAAAAGTAAAAATATCAATGAATAAAAATAAAATATGTATTTTTTAAAATATAGAAATATATATTTTATTTTTATTCATTGATATTTTTACTTTTGGTTATCATCGTTTTTAGAAAGACTTTCAGTTTTGTTGTAAATATGCGTAGTTAACATATCTATCCTTTTAAATCACTAATATAGGATTAAATTTATAAATTCTATATAATGTGAAAATAACTAATGTGTAATATTTCCTCAAGTAATTGAAAATAAAAACTACTTGTCGGTAAATAATTTTCTTTTTCTTATCACGACTGCACTCAACCCTTTATCTTATCGATCCTTTGTCTTTATCTAACAACAAACAAAATTATTCATAACATATATATAGCTACACGCATAGTGTAGAATGTATAAATGGCTATATATATCAGAAAACTATATATAAATTTAGACACCTTATTATTAGTGTCTATTTTGATAAGAGAGACGACTTATACAAGTATAGGCGACTTGTATTTTTTAGATCAGCATTCTCCCTGTAAAATTTCAATTTTTCTATATAGCGCTCAGTTTAATCGTTTATTTTGACAGGAAAAGGGCCTTTTTATTGACCACTATCCTCCCGTAAAAATTTCCACGCACGTACACACTCATACATACAATGTGTATATCAAACCACATAGAAAATGTGTATCGATATTTTGGGCTTCACATACGATATTTGAAAACAATAAGATTTTGAGGTAAACTTACCTGTTCGTAGTTGTTGCCCGGGTCACATGCCTTATCAACCTGAAACACAAACCTCCGGGTTATACAGCGGTCATCAATATCACGTTAAAGATAGAAAATAGATATTCCAAATACCTATAATGTTATAGAGCTGTTTTAATATCATAATCATTCACACAACAATATATAATGCTACTTTTTTTTAAATAAGTTCAAAATAAAAACTTTTTTTTTTCAATATGTGCACATGATTCAAAGTACAGTAAATGGAAGCATAGTAAAGTCTTCTTGATCAAGAATGTGACGCACTTAAAGATAACCATCATCAGAACGGAATGATTTTTTACTGCAGAAAAGAAATTGTGGATAGGATTCTTCTTCTCAAGTGAAACATATCCAGAGCAAAAAATTCGTTACTGCTATGCCCACATCTATTTTATCAGAATTGCTTAGATTTGTAAGTGCAAAGTCGAACTGCTTTTCACATGTGTAGACATGTGGTGCACTTACAGTAAAAGCAGTCGCCTGCTTCTACCCACCATGATTATCATGGCCTGTACCACGTCTACTAGGGATAAGCAAAAAAAATAATTGCTTAGATTCTTAGAGCTCTGTATGTTAATATATTGTAGAATGTGTGGATGAAACATCCGATTGAAGATTGCATTAATGGCTGCTTCATTCAAAAGGTGATTTTTAATTTAAAATTGATATTGAGAGCTAAATTTTATGAGAACGTGAAAATGATTATCCGGAGGAAAAAACGTTAACAATAAACTGTTGCAAATTCCCTTTTAAGAATTCAGTCCCAGACGATGCGAAAATAGAAAGGAAGCGGAAAGAAAAACAAACAAGAACGAATGGGTTAGGGAAGAGAAGGAATGAGGGTGTTCTCTCGGCGACTCTCTGATGTTGATTCTCGTCTCCTTACTTTATAAACCCATCGATGGCTGACCGCTGGTTCCAAGGTGGACAAAATGTTGTTTTACTTGTATTCCGTACATTTGAGTGGATAACTATAGAAGAATTTTTTCTTATAAGTTCTAGGAATCAGAGATACTTCGGCCAGTATTTTTTTTTTTTTTATTATTATCTCGGCCTTTCGACAAAATCTTTTGCCCTCGTCAGGAACAAATAAAAATAAAAACATTTGGAAAGGCGTTTTTATAATTATGAATGCCGGCCAGGAAACCTCTACTTTTATAAGTGTTCATTTAACTGATTAACTTTAAGTACAAATATACAAGTACAAGTATTTGTATGAATTCATGCAGCTTTGGTAAAAGCAACAAAATAACAATAAATATCAAATAATTTATCATTAAGGTCAAAATTTGTGAACGGTATTAAAATTATAAAAAGGATTTTTTCACAATGAGTATCTTTTTTTATTTAAAAACTTGCATTACTAATTTTAGAATACTCATTGTGTGTGTGAAAAAAAAACTACTTTATGTTTTAATACATCATTAATTTAATGAAATAATTAATGTATTCTGCTCGAAAAAAGAATCGGAGAATCAAACCATAATATGACCAAATTCCAACCGAAAATGTTTCTTGTTTTTGTGATCGACAATTACACACATGGGGACAAAACTTAAGGAAGTGGAATGTCTTCAATGTCGCCTGTCGTGTTATATTTTTAGAGACAAAGGCAATTTTGTTCTCACTTGTTTATCTTTTTTTATTATTATTATCCCTAGTACACGTAGTACAGGCTATGATAAGCATGGTGGGTAGTTAGCGACTGCTTTTACTGTAAGTGCACCACATGTCTACACATGTGAAAAGCAGTTCGACTTTGCACTTACAAATATGCCAGAGCCCCGTTTGGTTACTTGCACTCACTGGTGGGGTTGGACTAGGTGGGTTCAATCCATTATATGTCTTTTTATTATCTATATGTGTATATTCAAGTGACCATGAACAAAAGAAATTGTCAACCGTCGACAATTTTTACACATTAAATGAAAGCCTATGTAATAAATGTACAATCCTTATTTGAATTATCAACTGGAAAAGATTTGAAGTTTAAGTTACCATTATATGGAGTCAGTCAGACTTTTAAAAATTTAAATCTTGATCTCTTATCTCAATGTGAATATCACATCATTCATTTCCCAGTTTTCCGAACTCTTCGACATGTTCTTCTAACGAAAGTCAGTTGAAAAATGCCCCGAAGTTTGAAAATATTTGGGCTACAAGAATAAAAATAGATTTAAATGTTGACACTATGATTTCACTACAAAATAGTATATGTCTATTTTAATAGGTTTTTATAGAAATCGTAAGTACAAAACAATATGCTATAGGAATGTATTTATTCTCTAATTCAACTTAAAATGACAAAAAAAGAAGAGTCCCTATCAGGCGAGAAAGAACATTCCTGAGAAGTTTGATAAGCACCTCTGTATTTGGGCCGGCAAGGTGACGGGCAAGGCCGAGGCCCTCCATGGATCATCCCGTCCAGGGATATTATCCTGACTTCTCAACAAGCTAGTGGAGAGCTGCAGCTATCAAATAACGGTGTTGATAGAACTGGTTGAAGCAACACATTATTGTCTCATCTAAACAGAACGTTGATTTAATTGAAAATTGTAAATAGGAAGTTATTTTGCTCTGGAATATAGAGCTATTTCAAAATTTGGATGCGGTATACAACATTAATTATAATTTACACCTTGTGAGCCAACCTATATACAGTTGAACCTGTCTATAGCGCCCCCTCTTGGGACTCACCAAAATAGGGTGCTATAGAGAGGGGGTGCTATAGACAGGTCACTTTTAATATAAAATGTTTACATTTTAATGTTTAAAATCGGGCGCTATAGAGAGGAAGGCGCTATTTAGAGGGGGCGCTATAGACAGGCTTAACTGTATTCCAATCAACCAATATGGCGGCTGTTGATGTAGAGTTTTTCACAGCATTTGAAAATCGCGGCAAGTTTTCCAGAATTGGCTATCATAATTGGAAGTCTTCGTTATATAGTCTACCAAGGGTTGAAAACCTCTACAACCTATATATGCTGAGGACCACGGAGAAAACTAGTCTATTTATATACGAGGCATATTCTCTGACCACGCAAACATTTTTAGATGCAGAGCGCTATCTAGTTGAATAAAAACCGACCAAATGTTTATATAAACCTATTCTATAATACTCTGTCAACCTATTTTCTTGATAAATCAGGAAAAAGCCAACTACGTACGCGTTTCGGGCTGTTGGCCCTCGTCAACGTGTTGAAAACTGTATTTCAACGATCAATTTTGCGTTGCGTAAGTAGGCAGAACATATTAAAAATGGGTAAGAAAAAAAAGGGAAATCTCAGATGTTCGTATTAAAAAGAAAAGCTTGACAACTAAAATGCTCATGTGAGCGCTTGAGATATGTCTTTTTTATTTTTAATGTCAAAACCTAACCGTTTTCCTTACTTGATAGAATTAAGAAAAAAAAATTGTAATCAATCCTGCACACTGTAGAAATGTGAAATACGTTTCACACTATCACACAGATGTCCTCTAACATCTCTCTCCCATAATAGAAGACAAACACCGCCTCGTCTGCCATTTTGGGAAGGGTGATGTGTCAGACATTTCCTGGCACTCGATATGTAGCCACTTTGTAAGCAATACTATGTACCGTAGAACTATGTTAATTACATGATATTATTGATATACTCATATAGAACTATTGAGTAGGTGTAGTTGAACCCATAGAAATATATTTTTAGGTGATATTGTTGATACCCATAGAGAGAGAACTATATTGAGTAAGTTATCTTTTATTGATACCCACAGAAATATATTGAGTAAGTTATATTATTGATAGGTGATATTTTTGATACCCATAACATTAGTGAGTAAGGGATATTAGTTCCAACACGATGAATTATTGATGCCCATAACATCATGGTGGAAGCTATAAAATCATATTGAGTAGATGATGTTGATATCCTTAGAACTATATTGAGTAGGTAATGTTGTTGAGATACCATTAGAACTATATTGACTAGGTAATGTTGTTGAGATATCCGTAGAACTATATTGAGTAGGTAATGTTGTTGAGATATCCTTAGAACTATATTTAGTAGGTAATGTTGTTGAGATATCCTTAGAACTATATTGAGTAGGTAATGTTGTTGAGATATCCTTAGAACTATATTTAGTAGGTAATGTTGTTGAGATATCCGTAGAACTATATTGACTAGGTAATGTTGTTGAGATATCCGTAGAACTATATTGAGTAGGTAATGTTGTTGAGATATCCTTAGAACTATATTGAGTAGGTAATGTTGTTGAGATATCCGTAGAACTATATTGAGTAGGTAATGTTGTTGAGATATCCGTAGAACTATATTGAGTAGGTAATGTTGTTGAGATATCCTTAGAACTATATTTAGTAGGTAATGTTGTTGAGATATCCTTAGAACTATATTGACTAGGTAATGTTGTTGAGATATCCGTAGAACTATATTGAGTAGGTAATGTTGTTGAGATATCCTTAGAACTATATTTAGTAGGTAATGTTGTTGAGATATCCTTAGAACTATATTGAGTAGGTAATGTTGTTGAGATATCCGTAGAACTATATTGAGTAGGTAATGTTGTTGAGATATCCGTAGAACTATATTGAGTAGGTAATGTTGTTGAGATATCCTTAGAACTATATTGAGTAGGTAATGTTGTTGAGATATCCGTAGAACTATATTGAGTAGGTAATGTTGTTGAGATATCCGTAGAACTATATTGAGTAGGTAATGTTGTTGAGATATCCTTAGAACTATATTGAGTAGGTAATGTTGTTGAGATATCCGTAGAACTATATTGAGTAGGTAATGTTGTTGAGATATCCGTAGAACTATATTGAGTAGGTAATGTTGTTGAGATATCCTTAGAACTATATTGAGTAGGTAATGTTGTTGAGATATCCTTAGAACACACACACTATATTTAGTAGGTAATGTTGTTGACATAATAAACTCAAGTGACGCACATTGAATATACATCCCTTCAAATATTCTTTTTTGTGGATTAATGTTATTTAGGAAATTTAGAGACACTGAAAAAATTTAGTTCGAACTTCTATTGACTACATTGTCTTTTATCAACCTTTAAATCAAGATATCAACACCATGGAGAAAGTTCTTCCGTCAAACTGTATATATCTACTGGAAGTTCTATGAAATATGTGTACCACTCTGCTCCGAATTCTCAAAAAAAATGTATGAATGATATATGAGATTTGGCGAAAACATTTCAACACATGGCCTTTTACTTCAGAAAAATAAAGAAGGCATTTAAAGCATGTGAAATTATATCGAGCAACTTATCAAACAACTGAGTTACGGGGGATGATATTCATGTAGAGGCAACTCTTCCTTTAACCATACATCAGAACGATGCACTTGTTCATCACCTCAGTAAAAATCTCATTTAAAATAATGCTTATCAGTCGTGTTTTTATTTGTCAAAAAATGAAAAATAGACTATCAGCAATATCCCTAATCAAAAAAACAATTTAAAAACCAAATGTACTTCAATGCTTAACAAAAATGTGTGTTTCGATTAAAGATGTTCATCATCTCTGTCAAGATTTCTTTCCCCTTTCTCTCTCTCTCGACACTCTCGACAGAAAACTAGATAATTCTGCGAGATTTTCTCAACATGGCAACATGTTGAGGACAAAGACCCATTTATAACCAAGGGCCTATCTGAATTCAGGATGTCTTGTAGCCCTTGATCTAAACCAATGAAGCCTGTATAGATTTCATTATGTATATTCATCCTTGTTATTATTATTATTTTCGTTAGTTTTCATCTGTCACCATAATATTTTATGAACGAAGTAATAAAATTTGATTCAATTTCAATCTCTCTCTCTCTCTTTTTCTCTAGACCCCCTGTGGGAATCCAAGCCATTACGAGTACAATGGCTGTTGGGATTCCAACAATCGCAGGTCATCCAGAATTTATTGTCAAATGTATGCGAAAATTAAGATAATTGCAATGGGCCTCCCGAGAAGAAGAGCAATAAATATTTGGAAGGAAGCATAAAGTCTCCCAGAAATTGTCCATCCCACCTATTTCCTTTTAGGAAACCCCAATTTAATTATTTCTAGACCGTTTCAAAGACAAGTTATTTGTCTGAGAATATATATTATATATTTTTTGCGTTTATTCTATCCCTCTTTAAATCTTTTGGTCTTAAATAACATCCACATATAAAGTACAATGCAGTTTTACTCTTTTTCAGCGATTTATATGTAAAAGAACTTTTGAAATCACACAAAACAACAACAAGGCTTGAGCGCATCCAATTATTATGGTAATCCTAATTACTTTTTAAAAAAGCACTAGGACATTTTTATTGGGAAGACATCCGTGAAGAATGCGGATTATTCCTCACCGCTCACTCTGGAATTTAATGTCGATGACTTTCGGTCATAACAAATTTTAATTGAAAACACAAGTTCGGGAAATTAGACGTCAAATCGATCAAATTCGACTTTTTGAACACTTTTTAAACAACGCGACATCTTTCTGATCCATTTGAAGTTTTTAGACAAAGCAACGAATCTGTTTTTCAATGAGACACAATTTGGATTATAGATTATTAACACAAGGTAATAAGACCATATCCATTTATTTATTTGGATTTGGTCTTATTACCTAATAACATTTTTATGTTTAATAGTAAGATTATCAAAGCTTTAAAAAGTGCTAAACCACAAAATTTCAGTTTTATGATAAATGAAATGACCATTTCTCATTAACCATTATCGTATTTATCCTAAACGTTGTAGTTTTGAAGTTATTCAATTGTTTTGATCAAAATATTATAAAAACATTTTCAACTCCAACCTTTTTTACGTAAAAACCCAAACGCCCAGCACTCTAGATCATAAATCAGTTTCTAATTTTTGTTTTGTATAAAAAATTACAAAGCGCAAATGCTTTATAAAATGTGTAACATGAACAACTAAAGTCTTTTGAGAGAGTTTCCCATAATAGACCTATCTAAAATAAACCAGTTGGATGTTCATTTCTTATAGTTGAACTATATGAGAAACTATTAAAGAATCTTCTGACTTCGAGATTATTTCTCCGCAGGAATGTTCTCATTAATAAATTATGAACTTATTTATCCTTCAATCACAAGGTAATAAGACTAAATCTGAATAAATAAATAGTGTCTGAAGATGGCAACAACGCTGTTACTGAAACGTCACACACTGTTTATTTGTTTAGATTTGGTCTTACCTTGTGTTTAAAATCCATATTGTGTCTTATAAATATCTCTTCGAAAATAGAGCAATCCATATTTAAATCATTAGAAAATAAAAAGGCATATATTGGATTGAATAAAAAGATTTATTTGCCAATATTTCGGTTGGCTGAACTTTATACAAAGTTCATACAATAATGTAATACCTTGATAAAGGTTTGGCGTTCAGCGAACCGAAATATTGGCAAATAAATATTTTATTATATCCAATATATGCCTTTTTATTTTCTAAAAATTATCTCTTTAGTGTAATTTATTACAAATATGGAGAAGTCGAAGTAGCACAAAGTATTGTGGAACTTAGTTTTGACCATCGCAGTACACAAAATATTGGATCACTAGTTGTAAAACTCGTTAAGTAGCCAAGTCATAACCAGGCACGAGCGCTGGCTACCAACATCCAATTTCTTCGATCTAGACTGATTCCTCTCCGCCCGGTTCATTAGCATTACCCATCATGTTGAATATCGAGCAATCCATTTTTTGATACATTGAAATGAAGCCATATTTTAGATCAAATATATTTATTAAAAACAAAATTCGATACTTCGATGAGGCCGTTCGCCTATCTTCTTCTAGAAAATCAAATTCCTTGTAAGCAAACGCGGATGATTTGCTTACAAGGAATTTGATTTTCTTGAAGAAGTTAGGCGAACGGCCTCATCGAAATATCGAATTTTGTTTTAAAAATATATATTTGATCCAAAATATGCCTTCATTTTAATATTACATATTATAGTTTAAAAAGGTGAACTCCTTCAATCCGAGCATCCAAATAGTTATAATCACTCTACACTACAGGAAGTTCCTTTTTGAATATATTGCAATAGTTTTAGTTTTCAAATATATATGGAAATATTAATTGTACAAATATAAATTATGTAAACATAGTTTATTAGTTTTTTTTAGTATTGAGGAGTTCATTTTTCTTTTGTTACTTTGCTAAAAAGAATAAATAAATATTGCTTAGATCTGACAATATATTTGACACATACCTCACTAAATGGTCGATCTCAATGACAAATGAGTAAGAGAGACCAATCGGTTTGCCGGAAAAACACTTTGAATTTCTTTAAAATTCAAGGAAGAGAACCAACTACAACTTTTTGAATCTCAATCCGTTTTAACCCCACGCCTCCTCGACGTTAGCGAAGTTTTTATCCGATATATCAATTGGTACTTTGTCTCCAATAATTATGACACATCATGTAGCTTTACTAAATAACTTATAGGGCTACTATCAACGAATTTTAGTCCAATATAAGACCAAGAGAAACTGAGACGTAAAATGCAGTAATCTTCGGTGTATTGGGCTGGAATAAATATGGCAAATATATGAAGTGTCTTGCAGTAACTGAAATGGTGGAACCCAACTCAAATTTTTAGTTCTCCCCAGAACCAAGTCCACGTGTTACTGAGGGAAAAAACAGTAGGCCCCAGTATATTGGGCTGGGATAAATTGGCGAATATATGAAGTGTCTTGCAGTAACTGAAATGGTGGAACCCAACTCAAATTTTTAGTTCTCCCCAGAACCAAGTCCACGTGTTACTGAGGGAAAAAACAGTAGGCCCCAGTATATTGGGCTGGAATAAATATGGCGAATATATGAAGTGTTTTGTAGTAACTGAAATGGTGGAACCCAACTCAAATTTTTAGTTCTCCCCAGAACCAAGTCCACGTGTTACTGAGGGAAAAAAACAGTAGGCCCCAGTATATTGGGCTGGGATAAATTGGCGAATATATGAAGTGTCTTGCAGTAACTGAAATGGTGGAACCCAACTCAAATTTTTAGTTCTCCCCAGAACCAAGTCCACGTGTTACTGAGGGAAAAAACAGTAGGCCCCAGTATATTGGGCTGGAATAAATATGGCGAATATATGAAGTGTCTTGCAGTAACTGAAATGGTGGAACCCAACTCAAATTTTTAGTTCTCCCCAGAACCAAGTCCACGTGTTACTGAGGGAAAAAACAGTAGGCCCCAGTATATTGGGCTGGAATAAATATGGCGAATATATGAAGTGTTTTGTAGTAACTGAAATGGTGGAACCCAACTCAAATTTTTAGTTCTCCCCAGAACCAAGTCCACGTGTTACTGAGGGAAAAAACAGTAGGCTCCAGTATATTGGGCTGGAATAAATATGGCGAATACATAAGCTACCTTATAACTGAAATGGTGGAACCCAACTCAATATTTTAGTTATCCGCAGAATCAAGTCCACGTGTTACTGAGGGAAAAAAGCAGTAAGCCCAGTATTGAAATAAATATGGCGAATACATAAACTGACTTTCAGGTGAAATCCGCTCAATTTTACCCTGCCGAGACCCAAGTATATATTTTGATCACTAGGTTATTAATAATATCACCAAGATATGCAAAATATTCAGGACAAATGTCTGAAAGGACTTTATTCATATCAAAAATCGCTTGGTAGCTGATTAAGGACGAGTACTTGGCTCGCGACAATAATTAGGAAAGTGTCATACAGCGAGGACACATTGGAGACATCCACCTCGAGACTAACAACCTTGGGCCTAATGACAGCATCCTACACACATTCGCTTCATACAAACAAGCCTGTGAACATGTGGCATATCACTGAATTAGGATGTATTTTTACATAGACCAATTACATTGTGCAAGCTATTAAAATCATGGTGGATAGTTAGCTATATTATAAGTGCACCTCATGTCTACATATGAAATCACTTCTACTTTTGCACGTACAAGGCACCAGAGTTCCATTTGGTTTATTTGCACTGACTTGGAGGGTTGAACTTGTGCAAGAACCGGGGGCATTGAGAAAGAAAAAGTGTTAAATGCGAGATTCGATCCTTGGTCCTGATTATATATCCAAGCTGTAATCCACGCAAGAGAGCAACGACTTTCAAATCGCTGCATATTTTCCAACCGTATCTTTCATATTCTATCTTTTTCAAAAGCAGTTTCATGTTTTCGTAAGTCTCTTTCATGTTGGATGCATGTATTTATCCCAATACTAAAAAAAGACTGTCAGGCAAAAACCATGGGTGAAGGGAAATATCTGATTAGATTTTCGAGTTCAGCATGAAAAGTTACACTAGAAACACCATCAGGTTCTCTTGTGCAAAAAAAAAAAAGTTTTTTTTTGTAGACCTGTGTTATCAAAACTCAGCGCTGTGTACCGTTCTTCCATCATCCCCTTTTCTTCAGCTCTCTCTAGGTGGCTCTTCTTTCTAAAACTTTTATTTAACTTGCTTCCATGTCTGTCTGTCCACAAATATTGTAATCATTTTAAGATATACTTACAGAGCACTTATAAATCTAAGTGTATGCATTTGGTGATCACCACAGTACAAAACGTAATGGTTATAATAAAGAATTAACCACAACACCAGTTTTGTCAAATTCAGAAAAAAAGCCAACCTGTATACCATTGTTTCGGGATTTGACCCTCATCAGTACAGGGGCGGCTTCGATATCATAACATCCTACCAGGAGAAACATGAAATCGGTCGAATTTTAATGCATTTTTTAAAGGGAGAGGTATCACTTTCGGTAAATACAGATAGATACGATTAAAAACTACCAACTTTTTATTTGAACAAAAAGTTGATAATATAGCTATTTTTGACGCATTTGTTTCTTCTTAAAATGGAAAACAATTTTCTATTGCTCTCTTACTGCATGGTACAGGATGGTTCATCAGTGGTGAACCACTGATGAGCGAGGCCCTCTCATTATTTTATCATTGCAGTAATGGCAGTATAAAATTGATTTAATTTTCAAAAGAAACACGCATTAATAATAGTTTACATTTCTTGCAAAAGATGGCGCGGTAATGCATCATATTATTAGCTACGTTGTGTTTTATATGGTCTAGGAGTATGAGATCGCCTCATCAAATGCGAATATATAGATTTACCAAAAAAAAAATTATGCACCTCCCTCTTTAAAAAAGCATTGAAACAATACATTTGCCTTTCACCTCTATGTTTCTTTTGGTACATGAATACCAGCCTTCCGCATCTTTACGTTATGTATACTCTTGTTCATGAAAATAGCCATGTAATGACCTAAAACTGCTAGCACCCAGATATTATTCAAATAAAAAAATTGAAGTTAATTATCATGATTCCTAGAAGCTATAGCTTCTTGTTATTGCAGCTTCTTTCTACTTTTCTTAGATTTGTGAAACTGCAAGTATTTGTATTTGATTCTCTAAATTAATCTATCTTTTTTTCGTGTCAGTAGAGAGAGTGGTTTAAACTCGAATATGGGTTATGGTGTAAGTAGGCCATAAAAACATGGTATGTGATTGCAACGGTTTCTTCATGTATAAACAAACCCTTGATTAATCAAGAATGGGTATTTGGTCAATTCTGGAATAATTGAAAATAAACGATTAGTTGATATTTATTCCTACAGATGGCGCAAGCCATCAGCAAATTTTAGTTGCACGATTAGGAGATGTCTTTGTCTTAATTTATCCACCTGATCCCAGTACAATTTAATTTTTGTACTATTTTCTACATTTGTTAAATTCGACTTTTACACTTATACCATATGAGCTTGTCTATTCACCTTTTCATTCAAAAAGTTTCCAATTTCAATTAGAAATAACTTTTTTTTTATCAAATAATTAAAGTTATCATTTGTGTAGGGAACGATATCGATTTATAATTCATTTGAGTTTTTAGTTTAGGTGAAAATTTATTGGAATCATAAAATGGGTTTGTTATTTATTTTCATCGGTAATATATAGGAAAAAGGGAAATGTGAGGATTGCTTTCCCATTATTTCTCCAGGTTCATCGCGTCTCTACAACTGAACAGGAACATTGACCTCTAAGTGAAATGTATCATGGCTCTCTCACACTTTCATCGCTAGGTTATTTATGTTGGGCCAAGTTCTCTTTCTCTTTTTATTTCTCTGATTCCACCCACGAGTTCATTGATATTCTAATCAGTTCTTCTCATCAAGGACAATTAGATAAGCCATTGTTTATAGATGTTAAATGGAAGTCAGCATGTTGAGAGGTGCACTAGGTCTCTGTCCGCATTATTCATATGAAATTAAAAACTCATATTAGAATCTCGAAAGCACCTCCTGTTACGCTTGTTTTTCGATATAATACACCCTAACAAACAGATAGATGTGACTTATTGTATTTTTGCGGGAGGAAGATATTCATGTCCAAAGTATACTCTCTCCATGTGCAGAACGCAAAGGTAGAGGAGAGAAAAGAACGTGCCACAACACCATCTTTTGGCAGATTCGAGCGATTCCTCCTTTCGTAGGATGTTACGAAATCGAAGCCGCCCCTGTACTGCAATAGCGTGATACGTACTGCAATAGCGTGATACGTACTGTAATAGCGTGAAACCATGGTAGACAGAGTGGCTTTTGTCTGAATTTGCCAAGGCTAGATTCTTTTATCTCCAACTGTGCATTCTGAACAGGGGTGATAAACAAAAATGCATTGTTCTGTTGCCCTTTTAAAACATATATGATTTTATGCATTTCATAAGCTTTATACATGCATGAGTTTAATTTTATATTATCGTTAAAAGTATCGTGCTCAAAATTCTTATAGAAAACGGCATTTGATCGGAAGAGTTTTTGACGCCATTAACTGGAATTATAGCATTTTTTAAACGAAGCGATTTACGTCCACCCACCGTGAAATGTTCAATAAATATCTGTAGAATGGACCAAATACCAACGAGATCGCTCTGAGGTAACTTTCCTTGTTTTACAAGACATTAGTTACATAGTTATTTGTGAATCACTTGTAAAAACTTTAAGTGTGACCTAATTAATAGGATTTGAAAGATTAAAATATCCTCATAAACATGGAAAGCTTATTCACACACACAGCTAAACTTTTATTATAAGAGAAAGGTTGAAATTAATAATGTTCTCTCTTTGTATCAATGTGTGATTTTAGTAATATATGTGCTCTCAACAATTTTACATTTTCTTAATACAAATGCATTTAAATAAATTTACAGTTGTCGAAGTTGTGGAAGAAGGTAGGAGAGATAACAACTTATGTAAAGCGTAATTATACAAACGTTATCTCAAAGTAGTGATGATTATGTGGCAGCATATAACGTAAGGTTGCTGGCGGAAAGCTGAAAGCTTAGAGTTAGGTAACAAGCTCAATTGAAGATTAGAGAAGGTGGTTGTACAGATTAAGATTATTATGGAATAAGGAAGTTATTACGAAGCGGGTGTCTCGTACCTCTGGTCGGGGGGAGTCGCGGCGGCCTTCTGACGTTGTATTTATAGAGGCGCTATAAAAGGATGAGAGTGAGCGTCAAGTGAAGAGCGCCGCAACGTGGCCCAACCGAATGAGCTCCCTGTCATCGATAGACATTGGTCTACTATTGTGTTACTGATGTGGTCTGGATTCTAATAACAAATTCAGAGAGGGCTAAGAGCTATTAGAGGACGATGAATGTATCTATGCCATTGAGGGTATCTACATTGGTCTATCATTGTTACTCTCTCTGATGTAGTCTGGATTTTTCAGAGAAGGCTAAAAGCTATCAGAGGACAATGAATGCATCTATGTCATCGAGAGCACATACATTGGTCTATCATTGTTACTCTCTCTAATGTGGTCTGAATTCTAATAACAAATTCAGAGAAGGCTAAAAGCTATCAGAGGACAATGAATGCATCTATGCCATTTGGGGACATCTACATTGGTCTATCATTGTTACTCTCTCTAATGTGGTCTGAATTCTAATAACAAATTCAGAGAAGGCTAAAAGCTATCAGAGGACAATGAATGCATCTATGTCATCGAGAGCACATACATTGGTCTATCACTGTTAATTAAGTGGTCTGAATTCTAATAACAACTTCGGAGAGTGCTAAGAGCTATCAGAAGACGGTGAATGAATATGTCAACGAGGGCACCTACATTGGTCTACCATTGTTAATTAAGTGGTCTGGATTCTAATAACAACTTCGGAGAGTGCTAAGAGCTATCAGAAGACGGTGAATGAATATGTCAACGAGGGCACCTACATTGGTCTACCATTGTTAATTAAGTGGTCTGGATTCTAATAACAACTTCGGAGAGTGCTAAGGGCCATCAGAAGACGGTGAATGAATATGTCAACGAGGGCACCTACATTGGTCTACTATTGTTAATTAAGTGGTCTGGATTCTAATAACAATTTCGGAGAGTGCTAAGAGCTATCAGAAGACGGTGAATGAATATGTCAACGTGGGCACCTACATTGGTCTACCATTGTTAATTAAGTGGTCTGGATTCTAATAACAACTTCGGAGAGTGCTAAGAGCTATCAGAAGACGGTGAATGAATATGTCAACGAGGGCACCTACATTGGTCTACCATTGTTAATTAAGTGGTCTGGATTCTAATAACAACTTCGGAGAGTGCTAAGAGCTATCAGAAGACGGTGAATGAATATGTCAACGAGGGCACCTACATTGGTCTACCATTGTTAATTAAGTGGTCTGAATTCTAATAACAACTTCGGAGAGTGCTAAGAGCTATCAGAAGACGGTGAATGAATATGTCAACGAGGGCACCTACATTGGTCTACCATTGTTAATTAAGTGGTCTGGATTCTAATAACAACTTCGGAGAGTGCTAAGAGCTATCAGAAGACGGTGAATGAATATGTCAACGAGGGCACCTACATTGGTCTACCATTGTTAATTAAGTGGTCTGAATTCTAATAACAACTTCGGAGAGTGCTAAGAGCTATCAGAAGACGGTGAATGAATATGTCAACGAGGGCACCTACATCGGTCTACTATTGTTAATTAAGTGGTCTGGATTCTAATAACAATTTCGGAGAGTGCTAAGAGCTATCAGAAGACGGTGAATGAATATGTCAACGAGGGCACCTACATTGATCTACCATTGTTAATTAAGTGGTCTGAATTCTAATAACAACTTCGGAGAGTGCTAAGAGCTATCAGAAGACGGTGAATGAATATGTCAACGAGGGCACCTACATTGGTCTACCATTGTTAATTAAGTGGTCTGGATTCTAATAACAACTTCGGAGAGTGCTAAGAGCTATCAGAAGACGATGAATACATCTATGTCATCGAGAGCACATACATTGGTCTATCATTGTTAATGAAGTGGTCTGGATTCTAAAAACAAATTCAGAGAGGGCTAAGAGCTATCAGAAGACGGTGAATGCATATATTTGAACCAAAGAAGCCTCTCTGAGAACCACTGTGGAGGCGAATGCATCCTTGAAGATGAAAAGTCGCGAAGCCTTCGCCCCCGCCACATGTGCGCCAACCCACAACCGCATGTAAAAACTGGATCAACAACTTCACAAACCTTGAATAAATTATTTTAGGGTTCATTGAATACTTTAATGGGAGGTTTGACAGGCACTTCATTCATCTAAATTTCCTTGATTTATATTCATTCTAATTGGACATATTTTACTTTTGTATTTTATTTGTGTTAAATCCAAAGAAGTTATTATTATACACACTTACAAAATTTTCTGTGTATTTCCTCTACCATTATATATACTGGAAGAACATGAAAGACACCTGAAATTCGTTTTAAACGACATAAATCCGTATAAAAATTATAAATAAATTCTTAACGCTACCTTTTGAATATATATAATTAAAATCTATTTATAATATGATACATTAGCGTGCCATCTGTTATAAGAATTCGAAACTATTATAGACGCGTATCATTCTTTTAAAAATTAAACAATATTCTACTGCCCTTAAAATTTATTTATACTGACCTTATATTGTGATGAATAAACATTGAATGAGGGAGGGCATGACTCATCAGTGGTAAACCCTCTCAACGGTTTCGGCATTTTAATCTCCAGGCCTTCATGAGCCATGTCCTCCCTCATTCAATTTTTATTCATTGTAGTGTAAGTCTGCATATATAAACGTATTTGTATGTTACGATGTACTAGCGCGCCATCTGTTATCAAAATTCGAAACTATTATAGACGCGTATGATTATTTTTTAAAATAAACAATACGAAAAAATGCAATATAACAGTGGTATGGTAGATTAAACTGGCGAAACCGCTGGGAGGGTTCACCACTGATGAGCCAGGTCCTCTCATTAATTTTTCCATTGCAGTAAGGGAAGTAGAAATTGTTTATTTTTAAAAAGAATCATACGTGTCTATAATAGTACTTGTATGTATTCTAAAAAAAATAGCCACAAATCTCAACGATAGATGGCACTGATATTGATGAAGATATTTAATAATTCATTATCATACAACAAAAGGTCATTTTCTTCTTATCGATTATGCGAAAGTGATTACTACTTTGATCTTAGCCAAAAGGCCGAGAAGTGATTACCATATACCTTAGCTGAACAGAAATGCCAAAGTAATTTGTCACAATTGTACCACCAAACATGAAAGATTGTTTTTAGAGAATCGGACTTCTTTTATTGATCCGAACAGAGAGAATTACAGAAAAATTGATTTCCCCGGAGACACATCATCAATTTGAAAGATGAGAAATCAGCAATACCTGTTTGTGCGATATGAGGAAGAACCAAATCTAAGTTGCTAGTTTTCTGGAGAAGAGTTCACAGTTTATAAACATTAAATTTCGACAATAAAAAAAATATTTTTACTTTATATATGGATTGCCTAATTTTCTTGAACATATATTTATTACAAATAAAATAAACATATCCTGATCTCTCACATGAACATTTTAGTTAACAGAGCGCTTTCATTTGAACAATAAATAGGTCTTTATTGTTTTATCAAGAAAATGGGTTGGCAATATATATATATATGTGTGTGTGTGGAAAATAATTTACAAATAGAAAAAAAAATCAGGTGTTGATATTAAATAAAAAAGGCATATTCTCTGCAATCAAAAATGCTGATGTGAGCGGTATGGATATTTATTTTTATTTTTAATGTGTATTCTATATACAGTTACGAGCGTCTTTCCTAATCAGTCATCTCTCTCTGTCACCGTTTGCTTTTTTTTTTTTTGGAATGGCGCCCTCCTATTGGTTGGCTACGGTCACGCCACCTTTGCCCCCCCCCCCCACTCGCTATTTATGTAACTATTGTGTTGGAGCGGGTCGTTCCCTAAATAAATGCATATATTAGATAATAACCAAATGGAATCCTCTCTTTCTTTTTCTCAGTAAGAGACGCCTACGGAAGCCAACAGTACATAGACAGATAAAGCACATAGGCTATAGTTATTAACTAACATATGCAATTAATTAAGGCGCCAATTTATAATTGTAACAAATAGTATTTGAATCAAAACATTCAATCGGGTAAAACACGGGCGTTGCCCGGGTCATTCGGCTAGTATATATATAAGCATAGGGCGCCATTCCGTCAAAACTAGACACCATCTATTTACCGTTGCCGTAAACTAGCGGCCTCGGGTCGGTGACAAAGCCACAACACCAGCTTTTTCAAACTGAAAATAGTCCACCTAGAGACCATGGTTTCAGGCTAATGGCCTAGGGCAGACTTTATTCCATGAGATCCACACGGGATTTAATGGAATCTTCACAATCTGCCAAAGAGGTGTTTAACTTACAAAGTGGCTAGGTCAAATCTATGGCTAAAATATAGATGTGAATTTTGCCGGGAGTAAACTGATCTATAAAAGCATAGGGCGCCACTCCGTCAACTCCCGCGGCCTCGGGGCGGTGACAAAGCCATAACACCAGCTTTTTCAAACTGAAAAGAGTCCGCCTAGAGGCCATGTTTCCGGGCTAATGGCCCTCGTCAGCCTAGGGCGAACTTTATCCCATGAGATCCACAAGAGATATAATGGAATCTTCACAATCTGCCAAAAATCAAAATTGTGATGTGTGCAGTGCCATCACGCGTTCTGAAGGTTAAAACATATAAAAAAAAACCTTTATGTATCAAGAAAGGAGAAATATTCTCACCTTAGCTTCACATTCTTTGTGGCAGGCGAACTTGCAATCTACACACAACACAAGCATTCGTAATATTGGTTATAAAACATACACTCATGGACAACACTTTAGGAAGTTATACCTTTGAGGAATTAAATATAGTAATAGCAATATGTCAAATGGCGTTGATTTGACACACACTTTTTCACATAAAATCTAAATTTGGAATGACAATCAATAACAATGGTATTCTACGTGGAATAAAATGTGAATGTATATTGATAATTATGTTCTGTATGTGTAAACATCATTAAATATATCAAAATTATTAGAAAATTTAAAATATATAATCTAATTAAAGATAATATATAGAATTAACGCGTCACAGAGGTGTATGATAATTGAATCAATTTTGCGCGATTTTTTTATTTTTACAAACAGTGAAAGGTGTTGGTTGGTTTTTAAATGTAAAAAAAAAAAGAAAAATTCAGGATAAATAGATGACGCGCGCAATAATTCTCTTTATTATATCCTATATATAACAAAGAATTAGCGTGATTTCATATACTTGGATTTATAATAATTGCAACTATTTATCGCGAATTTGTATACATATATCCTTTCAATATAAAGAATATATCTTTTCCATATGAAGAAAAAACATAAAAATGTTAAATTCCAGCGAACCGAAATGAAACGCGCATGAAAGTATTAATATTGGAGACAGCTTTATAAGATCACAATAAAAAGAAGAAAAATCAAAACGTGTCAAGTCTAGGTTCATGGATCCGGCTCAGCTGAGGTCAGAGACACTGGAACGAAACGGCCTTCCTGGACGGTCCTATAATCGTTATAAAATAAAAGATCCGAGTGGACCCCAAGTCATGAGAAACAAAAGACAACGACATTACAGGGGACAATTGTCCTTGTGCCTTCCTGCTGTTAATGGGAAGTCAAATATCGTAGTTTAAGCGCCGTCTTTTCTCTGGTTGGATTTATCTCCGGGGAGTAAAACGGGTTCCTCTCTCAGGAAGGAGTTCTTCATCCCTTTGCCCTCCCTCCATGGCCTAGGACAGAGTAGCTATAGAAAGTCAAAAAACTCCCCTGAGGAAGACGACAGTTGTCGTCGAAACATTAGATCGGATGTATACCTGCGGGTGCGCGAAACACCAAAGGATTACTTTGATATGTCCATTTGCATTCTTGAAAAAATAGAAAGGACTTTGAAAAAAAAATTGAGGGAGAGAATGGAGTTTCAAGATGGTTGAACTCCTCATAGAGAATGAATAACATAAGAACGCTCTCCATCTTGAGAGTTAACTTCAAGGAGCTATGTCCGACCTTGTAACATGACCATCTTCTAGACTATTTAAAAAAACAGCGTGTTAAGGTAATTCTTGTTTTTAACTCCTCGGAACATCTCAATTCAAAAAGCCAAATATGTGTTTAACTTGAGGTTTTGACTTCAAGGGGCTACGCCATTATCCGGCCTTACAACATGACCATCCTTCAGTCTATCTAAAAAACACCGTGTTAAGGTAATTCTTGTTTTTAAACCCTGAGAGCATCTCAATTCAAAAAGCCAAATATATGCTTAACTTGAGGTTTTGACTTCAAGGGGCTACGCCATTATCCAGTCTTACATGATCATTCTTCAGTCTATCTAAAAAACAGCGTGTTAAGGTAATTCTTGTTTTTGAATCCTCAGAGCATGTCAATACAAAAAACCAAATATGTGTTCACTAAAATAGAAGTTAAAAAGAGAGATGAATGAAGTTGGCGCCAGGGAAGAACGGATTGCTTGGAATGGTCCCAAGACAACTCCGAGACAAAGAGCCCCTGTAGCACTCGGTGGTTGATGATGAGATCTTCTTTTAGGTTTCCTTCTGTCGGGCCTCCTCCTGAACCACCCATCCCTTCTAGGAGAGATTTGGTCTGAAGTCCACTCACGTTCGATTGTGGATTGCTGCAAGTTCTTCTAGTAATCAACAAGACTGCTTGCGCGTTCAACTCGAATATTTCCCAGAAACCCTTTTTCAATGCCATTTTACAACTTCTGTTTCCTTCAATTCTCACATTGAAAGAAGAAATAGCGTAAAAACACAAGAAAACTGTTTTAAAATTTGATTTCGAAACAAGTGATTTCAATATTTTGTCTTTAATTCATTTGATAAAATATCGATCAGTTCTGGCACATTTTATATATAGGGCGGCCCATTAGTCCCGAAAACATTTATTTTTTATTTTAAAAAAAGTTTGGGATTTATAGGCCACTCTCTCTCTCTCTCTCTTTTATATTAATATAAACCGATTCAGCTCTTGATTTTTGCATGTTTACATTGTAAAAACATAATGCGATCTTATAAAATTCCTTTTTAATTTTCAAAAATATATTCTATATAACGAATTTTGTTAACTATTCATTATATATACACACACACAAAGCCTTTATTAAGACGTTAGTCTTATACAGATTCTCCGTACAAGGTGCAATAACAGGAAAAGAGCAGCACAGGAAACCAGTAGTTCCGCAATTATATACAATTATTAGTAATAAGGAAAAGTAAGATTTAATATGAAAGGTTATTCATTATATATAATACTATTACTCTATCACGCACACACAATTATTAATAACTCTATTTCAGCTATAGTGCTAGAGCATAATATATCAATAAGTCTGATTACCTTGAGATCACCTTGAATATGTGTTTATAACAAAATATTCAGATTCAATACGCTTAAAATATTTTATGTCAAAAAAGCGCAATCTATATTGCGCAATATAGGATATTTATCTATTATGATGCACTAGACGAAAGGCCCGGGCAACGCCCGGGGTTTACCCGAGTGCGAATATATTTCAAAAACGCTGTCTTGGGTGGCCGCTATAGACAGGGTGGTCTGTATAGACAGGTGGATGTATCACACAGCTGATAATAGGGTTGCCTAGAGTGACCGCTATAGACAGGGTGGTCTGTATAGACAGGTGGATGTATCACACAGCTGTAGAGTGGTCGCTATAGGCAGGGTGGTCTGTATAGACAGGTGTATGTATCACACTGCTGATAACAGGGTTGCCTAAAGTGACCGCCATAGACAGGGTGGTCTGTATAGACAGGTGGATGTATCACACAGCTGATAACAGGGTTGTCTAGGGTGGTCGCTATAGACAGGATGGTCTGTATAGACAGGTGAATGTAACACACTGATGATAACAGGGTTGCCTAAAGTGACCGCTATAGACAGGGGGGTCTGTATAGACAGGTGGGTGGTCGCTATAGACAGGGTGGTCTGTATAGACAGGTGAATGTAACACACTGATGATAACAGGGTTGCCTAAAGTGGCCGCTGTAGACAGGGTGGTCGGTATAGACAGGTGGATGTATCACACAGCTGATAACAGGGTTGTCTAGGGTGGTCTCTATAGACAGGGTGGTCTGTATAGACAGGTGTATTTATCACACTGATGATAACAGGGTTGTCTAGAGTGGCCGCTATAGACAGGGTGGTCTGTATAGACAGGTGGATGTATCACTCAGCTGATAACAAGGTTGCCTAGGGTGACCGCTTTGACAGGGTGGTCTGTATAGACAGGTGGATGTATCACACAGCTGATAACAGGGTTGCCTAGGGTGACCGCTATGACAGGGTGGTCTGTATAGACAGGTGGATGTATCACACAGCAGATAACAGGGTTGCCTAGGGTGACCGCTATGACAGGGTGGTCTGTATAGACAGGTGGATGTATCACTCTGCTGATAACAGGGTCGCCTAGGGTGACCGCTACGACAGGGTAGTCTGTATAGACAGGTGGATGTATCACACAGCTGATAACAGGTTTGCCTAGGGTGACCGCTATGACAGGGTGGTCTGTATAGACAGGTGGATGTATCACACAGCAGATAACAGGGTTGCCTAGGGTGACCGCTATGACAGGGTGGTCTGTATAGACAGGTGGATGTATCACTCAGCTGATAACAGGGTTGCCTAGGGTGACCGCTATGAAAGGGTGGTCTGTATAGACAGGTGGATGTATCACACAGCTGATAACAGGGTTGCCTAGGGTGACCGCTATGACAGGGTGGTCTGTATAGACAGGTGGATGTATCACACAGCTGATAACAGGGTTGCCTAGGGTGACCGCTATGTCAGGGTGGTCTGTATAGATAGGTGGATGTATCACTCAGCTGATAACAGGGTTGCCTAGGGTGACCGCTATGACAGGGTGGTCTGTATAGACAGGTGGATGTATCACACAGCTGATAACAGGGTTGCCTAGGGTGACCGCTATGACAGGGCGGTCTGTATAGACAGGTGGATGTATCACTCAGCTGATAACAGGGTTGCCTAGGGTGACCGCTATGACAGGGCGGTCTGTATAGACAGGTGGATGTATCACACAGCTGATAACAGGGTTGCCTAGGGTGACCGCTATGACAGGGTGGTCTGTATAGACAGGTGGATGTATCACACAGCTGATAACAGGGTTGCCTAGGGTGACCGCTATGACAGGGTGGTCTGTATAGACAGGTGGATGTATCACAAAGCTGATAACAGGGTTGCCTAGGGTGACCGCTATGACAGGGTGGTCTGTATAGACAGGTGGATGTATCACACAGCAGATAACAGGGTTGCCTAGGGTGACCGCTATGACAGGGTGGTCTGTATAGACAGGTGGATGTATCACACAGCAGATAACAGGTTGCCTAGGGTGACCGCTATGACAGGGTGGTCTGTATAGACAGGTGGATGTATCACACAGCTGATAACAGGGTTGCCTAGGGTGACCACTATGACAGGGTGGTCTGTATAGACAGGTGGATGTATCACACAGCTGATAACAGGGTTGTCTAGAGTGGTCGCTATAGACAGGGTGGTCTGTATAGACTGGTGGATGTATCACACAGCTGATAACAGGGTTGTCTAGAGTGGTCGCTATAGACAGGGTGGTCTGTTTAGACAGGTGGATGTATTACACAGCTGATAACAGGGTTGTCTATAGTGGTCGCTATAGACAGGGTGGTCTGTATAGACAGGTGGATGTATCACACTGATGATAACAGGGTTGTCTAGAGTGGGCGCTATAGACAGGGTGGTCTGTTTAGACAGGTGGATGTATCACACAGCTGATAACAGGGTTGTTTAGGGTGGTCGCTATAGACAGGGTGGTCTGTATAGACAGGTGGATGTATCACACAGCTGATAACAGGGTTGTCTAGAGTGGTCGCTATAGACAGGGTGGTCTGTTTAGACAGGTGGATGTATCACACAGCTGATAACAGGGTTGCCGAAAGGGACCGCTATAGACAGGGTGGTCTGTATAGACAGGTGGATGTATCACACTGATGATAACAGGGTTGCCGAAAGTGATCACTATAGACAGGGTGGTCTGTATAGACAGGTGGATGTATCACACAGCTGATAACAGGGTTGTCTAGGGTGGTCGCTATAGACAGGGTGGTCTGTATAGACAGGTGGATGTATCACACAGCTGATAACAGGGTTGTCTAGGGTGAACGCTATAGACAGGGTGGTCTGTTTAGACAGGTGGATGTATTACACAGCTGATAACAGGGTTGTCTATAGTGGTCGCTATAGACAGGGTGGTCTGTATAGACAGGTGGATGTATCACACTGATGATAACAGGGTTGTCTAGGGTGGTCGCTATAGACAGGGTGGTCTGTATAGACAGGTGGATGTATCACACAGCTGATAACAGGGTTGTCTATAGTGGTCGCTATAGACAGGGTGGTCTGTATAGACAGGTGGATGTATCACACTGATGATAACAGGGTTGTCTAGGGTGGTCGCTATGGACAGGGTGGTCTGTATAGACAGGTGGATGTATCACACAGCTGATAACAGGGTTGCCTAGGGTGGCCGCTATAGACAGGGTGGTCTGTATAGACAGGTGGATGTAACACACAGCTGATAACAGGGTTGTCTAGAGGGGGGCGGGCAGGGAGGTCACGTGTTTGCTGGCGGCCAATGGGCGCGCATTCTATCCGTGAGCTTCAGACAGACAGACAGACAGAATAAGGCAAATATATAAGTAGATTAGCGCGCCATCTGTTATCAAAATTCGAAACTATTATAGACGCGTATGATTCTTTTTAAAAATAAACAATTTTTACTGTCCTTACTGCAATGGAAAAATTATTGGGAGGGCCTGGCTCATCAGTGGTGAACCCTCCCAGCGGTTTCGCCAGTTTAATCTACCAATGGTATATGGTAATTTTGATATTTATCTATATTTTTCTATATAAAAAAGGCAACTTCCTGCTGCCCTTACTAGAATGAGAAGAAATATTAGGAAGGCATGGCTCATCAATGACAAACCCCTTCTAGCGGTTTGCACCAGTTTTCACCAGTTTAACTTCCAACTTCCCGGAGATGTGTACGCAGGACAATCCAATACAAACTAGCAAAGACGCTGAAAGTTCCACCACTGATGAGCCAGGACGTTGTTTTGAAAATTAAAAAAAGTAAGAAGTAAATATCACGTAAATAATGTTCTAAATACCTTCCGTTTTTAGCACCCGTTTCGGTAAATGAATTCATGCAACAACAACACGTTTTTGTTGTTTTTTTTATTTTTATTATAAAACGACTTTATATAAGAATAGAATATTATCTCAAAATTTTCAACGTTAAATTGTTTTAAAATGGGTTTGTATAATTACCATGTTATATTTTGTTTAATGGGAACAATGATAAAATGTATCGTTATACTAAACCTATCAAGACAAATTGAAGATATTCTATATATATATATATGAAATAACTCACTACTCTGCACAAAACAAAATTAATTTAAAATATTATAAAAATCAAGATGAGAATATTTTGACTATATAGAACTATTATACGTGGGCCATTTAGAGAAAAAATAATAAAGAGTTGCTTTTTTTTCTTTCTCTAGCAAAACAGCCCAATGCAATATTACGGCGGTATGTTAGATTCAGTTATTTAATTGATTGAGTGATTCAATGATTTGATTGATTGATTGAGTGATTTATTTAGAGCACGTTTGTCATGATTTGATTTTAACTTGGCAGCGGTATGTTAAATTCAGTGATTTAATTGATTGAGTAATTTAATTGATTGAGTGATTCAATGATTTGATTGATTGAGTGATTTATTCAGAGCACGTTTTTGTCATGATTTGATTTTTAACTTGGCAGCGGTATGTTAAATTCAGTGATTTAATTGATTGAGTGATTTAATTGATTGAGGGATTTAATTGATTGAGTGATCAAATGATTTTATTGATCGCTTCAGTGATTTATTTAGAACACGCTCTTGTCATGATTTGATTTTTAACTTGGCAGCGATATGTTAGATCAAGTTATTTAATTTATTTAGTGATTTAATTGATTGAGTCATCAAATGATTTTATTGATTGATTGAGTTATTTATTTAGAGCACGTTTGTCATTATTTGATTTTAAACTTGGCAGCGTTATGTTAGATTCAGTGATTTAATTGATTGAGTGATTTAATTAATTAAGTGATTCAATGATTTGATTTGATTGATTGAGTGATTTATTTAGAGCACGTTTTTGACATGATTTGATTTTTAACTTGGTAGCGGTATGTTAAATTCAGTGATTTAATTGATTGAGTGATTCAATGATTTGATTGAGTGATTTATCTATAGCACGTTTGTCATTATTTGATTAACTTAGCAGCGGTATGTTAGATTAAACTAGCGAAACCGCTGGAAGGATTCACCACTGATGACCAAGGCTCTTCCATTATTTTATCATTGCAGTAAGGGTAGTAGAAAAGTATTATATTTTTAAAAAACCACACGCGTCAAAAATAGTTTTACTTTCTTATAACAGATGGCGCGCTAATTCATCATATTTTCTTTCTATTTACTAGGAGAAATTCTTTCGTAGAATAAATCTGATTACTAGAAAGCTTGCTGTGGTATATTTAGGTTGATTAAAAAGTAGAAATAGATTTTAGGCTTTATTTATTTAAGTGTCTTTTATTATATTACACCGGATGAAAACTCAAGAATTACAAGTCAACAATAGAATGATGATGTTATATAGTATGATATACGAATAAAAATAAAACGATAAGAGGAGCTTCTTTTATAAATTTTAATGCGCAAGCTTTCGGACCTAACGTCCTTCCACAGGCATGGATAGTGGTTTAGTATTACCACTATCCATGCCTGTAGAAGGACGTTAGGTCCGAAAGCTTGCGCATTAAAATTTATAAAAGAAGCTCCTCTTATCGTTTTATTTTTATTCGTATAAACCAATTATTAAGAGTTCCTAATCGTTTAATATTACGATATACACAATATATCACAGAATAATAATCTGTGGATTTAAAATTATTAGAATACACCTATCCCCCGATTTACACGGTAGATACGTTCCTGAGAAAAACGTGTAAATCGGGGGATAGGTGTACACAGAAATAAAATGCATTGACAGGTTAAAATATGTAATCAGCACATAAGCTCGGGATTCCTCGTGAGATGTGTACACAGCGCATGTGTTCAATCACAGTAGCATTTAGTATAGTGCGATAAAAACAAAACAAAAAAACTTATTTGGAAAACCGTGTAAAAGCGAAAACGTGTAAAACAAGTACCGTGTAAATCGGGGGATAGGTGTATATATCTACGACACAATTGCCATCTTTATTCTTAGCGTAATAAAGAAACTTAGTTGTAGAGTAGTGAAACGTTGTATGTAGATAAAATACTTGAAAGAAAATATTTCTATATTTAAACAAACAATGAGAAAAGAAGCTCTCTATGTGAAGAATGTTAAGACCAGGAAATAACTTAGAAATATCAACAAACTGGTCAATATAGCTGAGCAGAAGGGATAGAATTTACCTTTGAGCTGCATGTGAAGAATGTTAAGACCAGGAAATAACTTAGAAATATCAACAAACTGGTCAATATAGTCGAACAGAAAGGATAGAATTTACTTTTGAGCTGCATGTGAAGAATGTTAAGACCAGGAAAAATCTTCGAAATATCAACAAACTGGTCAATATAGCCGAGTAGAAGGGATAGAATTTACTTTTGAGCTGCTTTAGAAATCGTTGGAGAAGAAAATATCTGTTAAAGATGAAGCAATTCGAGGCTATTTCTGTGAAGAATTAATCTCTTATTTATTTATTGACCATTGTTGTATATGACACTCATTCTATTGTTATGATGCGCGCCATCTGTTATGAAAACTTTGAACTATTTTTGAGGCGTATGACTCTTTTAAAAATAAATCAATTTACTACTTCTCTTACTGCAATGATAAAATATAATTGGAGAGTTCACCACTGATAAGCCAGACCCTCCCATTATTTTATCATTGCAGTAAGGGCAATAGAAATGTCAAATTACATTGACAAACATTTGCATTTTTTGAAAAAAATAGTACAAATGTAATATTGTACTGGGATAAGGTGCATAAATTAAGAAAAAGTGTTTTAATGTCCGTCCATACAGAGTTCAAAATAACAACCGACTCACCCGTGCAGCCAAGGCCACGCTCCGCTGCGTCACGTGGGAAAACATACTTACATGTTTTCTTACATGTTCTCAGCACATCCCCCTTTTTAAGATTTGAAATATATATACATTACAAACTTTAAATGCATAATATAATTAATAATGAAGGCGATCCACAGGTTTAACAATTCGTCCACTCCGGGTTCTTATCTGGCCGTCTTCTGAGTCGTTAGAGGGATAATCCACAACTGGGGTCTTTTCATTTTCTACCAGTTCCTCCCCCGAAAAGGTCGGCGTCGATGGGTCGGCTGAATATTGCACTGTATATCCTTTTCGTAGATGGAACCTGTTTCGACGTAAAGTCCCAACTGGAGTATCAACCATATACGACCTTGGTGTCGATGCTGTCTTCTTTACAATCCCCCAGGTTCGCATATCTGTAATCCAAACCGTGTCACCTTCGGATAGCTCCTCCATGTCCGTAGCTCCGCAGCGTCGATCATATCTGGATTTCATATCCTTTCTCCTTCTCCCCTCCTTTCTTTTCAGGGTCTGAGAGTCCACCAACTTTGGATTAAGATTCTCTGGTGCAATTGGCAAGGTCGTTCGGAGTTTACGTCCCATGAGAAGCTCAGCAGGGCTGTAACCGTTCTCCAAAGGGGTCGATCGATACTCCAGGAGTCCAAGCAATGGGTCTTGATTTTTCTTGAGGATCATCTTAGCAATTTTCACACCTGCTTCTGCCATCCCATTGCTCTGCGGGAATCGAGGACTTGAAGTGACATGTGTGAATCCGTACTGCCTTGCGAAATTTGCAAATTCACGAGCAGCTCCAAATTGCGTCCCATTATCGCTTACAACAGTTTCTGGTATTCCATGTCGGGCAAATATGGATTTGCAACTACGCACCACCACACTGGCTGTGAGCCGATCCAGCTGAATCATTTCAGGAAAGCGAGAATAATAGTCAATGACGACTAGATACCACTTATTCTCGAACTTGAACAAATCCATTCCAATCTTTTGCCACGGTCGTGTAGGAAAGTTGGTTGGTATCAAAGGTTCATGTTTTGAGACTGCTTCCTGGATACAGACACTGCACTTTCTGACCGTTTCCGCGATCTCCTCCGAAATTCCAGGCCACCATACCGTCTCACGTGCGCGAAGTCTTGTTTTTGTAATCCCGAAGTGCCCAGCGTGCAACTTATCCAGGATTTCCAGTTTCATACTTGCTGGAATAACAAGACGACAGCTACGCATCAGTAGTCCATTTTGAACGCCGAGTTCATCCTTGACATGCCAATAAGAGAGCAGAGCCTGTGACATCTTCTTCTTATCTGGCCAGCCTTGCTCAAGGTAGTTGACTACTGCTTTCAGGGTCGTATCTTCTTGTTGAGCTTCAAAAATCTTCGTCAACATCTCGTCTTTGTCGGTTATACTCGAGAGAACTGCATTTATATGCGCTGAGGTCGGCCGTTCGTTTTCACCTCCCTCGGTTGTAAGAAGTGGTTGTCTGGATAATGCATCGGCGTCGAGCAGCTCCTTTCCAGGGATGTCCAATCTTGTTTTGAGCTTTTCCATCAAAGGTATTGGTACCCGTCGAGGAGTATGCACAGCATATGGTTTTGCTCCAGGTTTCAATTTGATTTCGTAAGGGTTTCCGATCTGTCCCAGTCCTTCAAATACTTCGGGAAATTCCTTGATCGGGTTAATTCTCGTCGCAACCACTTCAATCCGCCTCGCCAGGTTCAAGAGCTCACATGCCCGGCGACTCAGAAGAGGTTCACTCAAACGACGAATGACATAAATCTTCTCCTTGATTTCATAATTGCCATTTCGCAGCGTTGATATAAACATACCCACAGTCTGAAGTTCGGAAAATTCAGCAGCTCTAAAGTTGATATCACTTTTCACTAGTCGTTGCTGTCCCATTATCTTCTTGAAGAGACACAGAGGAACACATGTAACATCCGCCTGGGAGTCGAGCTTGAACTTCACCTTTTTCCCGTTCACTTGGATTTCTGCTGTCCATCGCCTCCTGCACTCGTCTTCATCATTATCGAGATTAGATGAATCCTCCACAGCTGAGACCTCCAGGAGAAAACCAATTTCTTCATCAAGATCAGAAACAGCTTTGACTTCCGCAGTCTTCGCCTGCTTATCTGGGCAGCAATTTGCAAAATGGCCAGTTTTTGAACACAGGTTACATTTTTGTCCTTCAGCACGGCAAGCCAGTCCTTCCCTGTGGGTGAAACCTCCGCATTTTGGACATCGTGATCTTGTTTTGGCTGACTTCTCCTTCTTCCACGAAGGCTGCTGATGTTGTTTCGGTGATTGCTTCTTCGAATTGAACTTCACCTGATTGACCTTTTGGCTTGTTGAGGGACGCTGCAGGTCGACTTGCTGCTGTCGAACTGCTTCCTGCTGTCGAACCATTTTCACCGCCTTTTCCAAAGTCAGTTCGCTGTCCAACTGCATTCTTTCAGATAAAGCTTTGTCCCTCACTCCAACCACAATTCGGTCACGGATCAACTGCTCATGAAGACCCTCAAATTCGCAACTATCAGCCAATTTGTACAATGAAGTGATGAATTCGTCCACTGGCTCCCGATCCTCTTGGATTCTTGAATTAAATTTCGCACGTTCGTAGATAATATTCTTCCTGACACAGAAGTGGCTGTCAAACGCCTTGAGGACGGAATCAAGTTTCGTTGCCTCTTCCTCCTTTTCGAACTTGAAGGTCCTGAATATATCATCCGCGCGGTCACCCATCAAGTACATGAACAAATCGATCTTGTCCGCCTCCACTTTCTTCTTCATTCCACTGACCACGAGGTATCGTTCGAATCTCTTCCTCCATTTGGGCCATTCGTTGGGAGTCGAGAAGTCGAAAGTTTCTGGAGGTTGAATCTGAGCCATGTTGAATTTTCTTCCAAGGTACACAAAAATCGATATTTTGCAATATACGGGTTCGTATTTTATCCAGCTATCGCTGCCACCATGTTTTAATGTCCGTCCATACAGAGTTCAAAATAACAACCGACTCACCCGTGTAGCCAAGGCCACGCTCCGCTGCGTCACGTGGGAAAACATACTTACATGTTTTCTTACATGTTCTCAGCACAAAAAGGCATCTCCTTATCGTGCAACTGAAAGTTGCTGATGGCTTGTGCCATCTATCGGAATAAATATCAACTCTTCTCGTTGATTTTTAATTATTCCAGAATTTACCAAATACCCATTCTTGATTAATCAATAAAAGCTAACCACGGATATTTAATAATTAAAAGTCAACGAGAATAGTTGATATTTATTCCGATAGATGGCGCAAGCCAACTTTCAGTTGCACGATAAGGAGATTCCGTTTTCTTAATTTGCATTTTTATCTTATCTCAGTTTTTAGTGGGAAGAATGTTGTTTTTGTTTGTTAGTGAACCAATCTCTCCCGCCTTCTCATTGGACATGTTCATTGGTCATGTTTGTATACAAGAGAGGGCTATGATATTGCGAGGAGGCCAGTGTGGTGGATATTTGTGTTAAGACTCTTAAAGTGTTCTCTGCGTGCTTTATCCGTGTCTGGTGATCTCCTCGCATACCTGTGGGACCCTTGTCCGATCCCTACCAACGCTACAATAAAGGATAAGTACTGTTTTGTTTTTATATAGCAAATCGTGAGTTTTTTTATTTTGCTCCTTTTTATTGTTGTTGTTGTACTCTTGGGTGTACGCTTTTCTGTGTGTTAATTACTATTACTTTAGGCCCTAGTAATTTGCAACTTTGTGTGTTATCCCGTAAATAGTAACTTTTGTAAGAAAATTGATTTATTTTTAAAAGAATCATACGCGTCAAAAATAGTTCAAAGTACTCATTTTATTGTATTTTTTTTCTTATCCCTAGTACACGTGGTACAGGCCATGATAATCATGGTGGGTAGTTAGCGACTGCTTTTTACTGTAAGCGCACCACATGTCTACACATGTGAAAAGCAGTTCAACTTTGCACTTAAAAGTGTGCCAACTCATTTTATTGTACATATATGGTAGGTAACCTTTGTGTTAAGTACCGTATTCGGTTCGTGGAAGTTAGGTCAGTATGTAATAATTTTAGGTCATTGTGTAAGGTGAGAGTGAATTTATATTGTTTATGTCCTGTATAGCTTCTGAATAGTTTCCTCTATTTTAAAACTATCTTAAAGTTATTTTGTTTGTATTATTTTATGTTGGAGAATACAGATTTTCTTCTCTAAATAGAATATTGTGCGATTTTTCTTCATTCATATCGAGTTTCGGCAATAAATTGAAAAACAAAATACGAGTACATTTATCATTCTGTACCAAAAGAGGTACCTCTCACATTGAAAATGCATTAAAATGATGCTTTTTATTTATCACTTCAGTACAGAAGATAATGGTGGTGATGAAAAATGAGCCACAACACCAGTTTTGGCAAATTCAGACCTAAGCCAACCTGTATACCATAGCTTCGGGCTATGGCCCTAATCAGGACAGGGACGACATCAGACCATAGGCCCAAAGCCATGGTATACAAGCTGGTTTTGTCTGAATTTTCCAAAACTGGTGTTGTGGTGCATTCTTTATCACCATCATTACGTTCTGTACTAGGGTGCTAAATAAAATGCATTGTTTTGATGCATTTTTAAAGAAGGAGGTGTCATATTTAGTGCATGATAACCATCCTCGCGCAACTTTATGTTATGCAGTATCATAGAAATATCATACAGCGAGGAGTAATGATTTATTGCTAGACTGCTGCTAGGTATGGCGGAGTCATTGAACGAGAAAGATTCTGGAAGACGGCCAGGACATCGATATGTCCGACTGATAACTGGAGGGAGAATGGCGCTTTGTCACCGCCAACGAGGAACCTTGATCCTGCCGCGCTCTGCCAACTTCCGGCTTGGAACTACAGTGGACCTAGTAATGGAGTGTTATGTAGAAAGGAGAGGATAATTCAATAAAAGAAAATTCTTTGGGTGTCCAGATGGCGCTTAGTTTTAGCGTCTGGAGAAACGTCCTTCACATCTATAGATCAATTTGAGATATTGGAGACATTTCCTTTCTTGTTTGTCTGAACTTATAGCAGCACACAAAAACATCGATATTGGTGTCAATCATCAAAGTCCAAGGAAACTGTTGTTGGAGTGGGGCACTCCACGCTGGAAGACTCCGTTCCCAGTCATCGGGCGGAGACCTCGGCGGACGCCGCTGTCCTGCGTGGGTCTATGGCGCCTCTCCGTCGCACCTCCGCCCAGAGACACCCTGTCGCTTTTCCTTTCAAAAGTTCCAACGTACTACAGACCACTCACAGGCGCTTCTTCTAAAATTGAGCAAATCTACGTTCCAAATATTTCCCGAGATCAGAATCAGGCGTCCAGCTTGGAATGTTCTTTCACGCTTATTCCACAGGTCCCGTTCCACAAACATCGTGTGTACGAATTAGGTGTTTGAAGTCGGCTTTAATTTCAATGCTCTGAATGTTCAATGGTGCACAGACGAACGATTTAAAATTCGTATTTATTGATTGGGTGCTGCCAGAAATCTTATGTGTCTCAACATTCTGAGATAAAAATACGAAAGACATCCTTTGTCCAATCGTTTACAAGCTGTACGTTACAGCAAGAATAGCATCCTTTCATTCACTGGGATTATATTGCCAGCTAAATCAATTATTGAAAATTCGAATAGCTTTACTTATACGAAAAAACACCACTTCTTTTTAAATATACATAAAACAAGGTATTTATATGTGTGTCAATTTAAACAATTTTAAAATGTTTTTTTTTTTATCAAAAGAATTTCTTACTTCCACTACTGAGATAAACTATAGAGCCAAATTAAAAATCTAATCATGACTATTGTGCTCTAAATCATAAATTAAATAAATCACTATATCAAATAAATCGCTAAATCAATTAATTAAATCAATGAAATCACTAAATCACTACTGAGATAATAAAATATTATAAAAAGACTTTGATCATTAGTGGTGGACCCTCCTAGAGGTTTCACCAGTTCAATCTATCAGACTGATCTATTATTTTTGCTGGAGTTTTCTGCTTATATAGCCAGCGATCTATAAAATTCTTGGTAAATATCATATATATATATATAAAGGCATCTCCTTATCGTGCAACTGAAAGTTGCTGATGGCTTGCGCCATCTATCGGAATAAATATCAACTATTCTCGTTGATTTTTAATTATTTCAGAATTGGCCAAATACCCATTCTTGATTAATCAAGAAAAGCTAACCACGGACGCGTTTCGGGCTGTTGGCCCTCATCAGCGGGGTACAAGCTGTACCTCAACGACCAAAAAAACTGGTCATTCAAGTATACATATATATACTACTAATATCCACAAGAATCTTATATAATACCCTTAATACTAATATTAGATCCTATAATACCCTTACCAAGAATCCCTCTAAATCACACACTATATAATCAGAACAATCCAATACAATAGTATAGCGATCTAGTAGATTAAAGTGGCAAAAACTCTAGGAGGGTTAACCATTGATGAGTCAGACCTTCCCAATATTTTGTATTGTCGAAGTAGAGGCAGTAAGAAATCATTTGATCTGAAAAAAATATATATTAAAAGAACAAGTTCAAATAACTGATTGTACACATGTATAGATAGCGCGTCAATATCCTATGTTTAATTCAACGTGTGATTGTAAGGTTTTGTATTGATATATTTAGACCCCAAATATTTTGTAGACTTGAAACCTATTCTCTCTTCGTGGTTTTTTCAGGTTGAGGAGAGAGAGAGATGGACAGCGAGAGATCTGAGCGTATTCTCTGTCTGGAGGGATCAACCTATAATGGCGCTATTGCTATTTATTGAAAAGTCTCGAGTTCCTAACATCGCTTTTCTGAAAAACAAAACGAAATTTCCATCCTTTCTATTTATATAAGAGATTTTTAAAACTATTTATATAGCGCGATTTTTCTTTTTTTATTAAAACAATTTCTACTGTCCTTTCTCTGGTAAAAAAATATTGGGAGGTCTTTGCTCATCAGTGGCGAATCCTCCCAACGGTTTGGCCAGTTTAATCTTCTATTCGCGTTATAATTAGTTTCAAATATCGCGTATAGATGGCGCGATATATTTGTGTAAGAGAATCTATGTGGACGTAATTAAAGAATAACGCTGCTATTCTCACTGTGGGCCGTGTGTCTTTATATTCACCTATATAGAAGTACAATGGGTTTGTGACTTTTATATTTAAAATCATGGAGTTTTTTATATATTGTACCAAAAGGTAATTTATTAATTACCAATTTATTTTAATTAAAAAAAATATTGGGAGGTCTTCGCTCATCAGTGGCGAATCCTCCCAACGGTTTAGCCAGGTTAATCTTCCATTCGCGTTATAATTAGTTTCAAATATCGCGTATAGATGGCGCGATATATTTATGTAAGAGAATCTATGTGGACGTAGTTAAAAAATAACGCTGCTATTCTCACTGGGCCGTGTGTGTTTATATTCGCCTATATAGAAGTACAATGGGTTTGTGACTTTCATATTTAAAATCATGGAGTTTTCTATATATTGTACCAAAAGGTAATTTATTAATTACCAATTTATTTTAATTAATAAAATATATTGGGAGGTCTTCGCTCATCAGTGGCGAATCCTCCTAAACGGTTTAGCCAGGTTAATCTTCCATTCGCGTTATAATTAGTTTCAAATATCGCGTATAGATATCACGATATATTTGTGTAAGAGAATCTATGTGGACGTAGTTAAAGAATAACGCTGCTATTCTCACTGGGCCGTGTGTGTTTATATTCGCCTATATAGAAGTACAATGGGTTTGTGACTTTTATATTTAAAATCATGGAGTTTTATATATATTGTACCAAAAGGTAATTTATTAATTCAATTACAAATGATGTATATAGCGAAAGGACAACGTATATGTCCATACTGTTATGAATCAAGACGAAGTTCTCAATTAAAAATTTACAAAATTTCATATTGTGTTTGAAATTCGAAAATGCCTTATAATAAAGACTTGTTTGTGTGGTCATTTGCTGGAAGTATTATAAGAAATTGAAAAGATATATATTTATATGACGTATCGCTTATATAATTAAAGATTGTTTCTCTGTACGCCCACACAATTCTTTTATTGTTGAAAAATATAAAATTTCCGAGAAAATCTTTCACCTCTACAGAAACTTCTGTAATATATGATCGTGTTTAGTCAATAGATCGTGAATATTCTCTGAAAGCGTCTTCGTTTTCGCAGTAATATCTGAACCTTTGGAGTACCTAGAAACTAGATTTCGCTAATTATATGCCATATAGCCGGATGGCTTCTAAATTCCGATAGGTTTTTGCTAGAGTTTGGCAAAGTTTCCACCTGCCATTGAGATATCCTGCCAAGTGCGTATGGCAGGGCGACGGAATGTTTCTGATGGAAAGTGGCCAGACCTCACCGCCATACATGGCGGGGTCTATATAAGGCGAGATGTGTTTTCTGGATAAAAATCCATAAATTATTTTAATATCGTCCCTCATAACGGAACTCCACTTCTGTTCACGGTCTTCGCCATATTTCTCAAACAGCCATATTATTTGGTATATTGATTTGATGACAACTAATGTCTCAGAGCAGCAGCTTTACACACCCAAGATAGTGGACATTGCTGCTGCTGTGATAGAGATGCATGGGGACATCTGAGGTTCTTCATTGAACACGACAACAACAAAAACTAATTTCTTGTATTTAATTGATACTAAACGGGCTTATTTTGTGAATTGTCTGTAGAAGTGCAATGGTTGACGCAATATTTGTATATATTTTATCTATACTATAATCTATATACTATAATATATATACTATAATCTTTTTCTTTAAATGATCAATACAACCAAGAATCTTTCTAGAGAGCCGGGGGTATATAAGCAGACTATCTCAAAACAATATTAAAGCGGTCTGGTAGAATATACTGACGAAACCGCTGGGAGGGTCCACCACTGGTGATTCAAGCCTTCTCTATCAATATTTAGCGTAGAAATATAACAGGAGGAAGTTGTATTATTTTAGAAGAGGAAATTAATCGCTAAATTCTGTGTTTACATTTTCACATACAGATGGTGCGCTAATGCTTTGTATTTAACCCATGTCGCTAAGGCGCACATTAGTTTGTACATTTAGTAAAACGTGTCATAGAAGGCCACACATAGGACCCTGGCAAAATGGCTGGATTGCGCAGGTTGAACCTTAAATTCCAGTAAGTATGCTAGGTAAACACGGTATGACGTGATTTCAGCCGTTGACAAGAGGTTTCCTCTTGATACAGAATCAGCTAAAAACATGAATCTGTCAACATTTTAACTGACAGACATGCCTGGATGTCGCCGTATGGAAAATAAAAATAAATAAATTGACAAAAGTGATCTAACACTGGAAATATTTCAGCGACCACGCTATATATATATCAACGATAAATTTTTAAAATATTTTTATGTTAAAAAATTCCGGAATAATTCTTTAATTAGTAAAGTTTTGTTGTGATAGATTACGCATATTCCAGTACCTGCATCTTCTTTGACAAAGTATGAGCGCTAGCTGTAGCACCGGTAGAATTCAAGTCACTTTAATTCTGGAAATCGCATCAAATTAAATCGGAGGGAGGTGAAAATGTGTAAGATTTACGAGTTAAAACCTATGGCCCACCTAGGATTATGTGATAACTCCATTTCATAGTCAGTTTCATAGAGAGCGCTTTTGTTGATTCATCTTTGCGGTTGAATTATATCTCCGTATGTGTTAAGCTATGGAAAAAGGCGTGAATATATATAAAGAAAATGTGTAATATTGTTATTAAGGGTAATTTAAAAAATGGTTGAAATAATTTGAAGAGAGAAATGTACGCAAATATATATTTAACAGAGAAGCATGCTTACTCTGATTATTTAATATAAATAGAAAAGAGAAAAAAAATGAGTATAAGGAAGTTTATTTATATAAAAAAACAGACACTTCGGCCAGTTAGTTTTTTTATTTTCTCAACGTTTCGACAAAAATCTTTTGTCTTCGTCAGGAGAAGTATATAAAAATAAAGCATTTGGCAAGGCGTTAAAAGGAAGTTTATATTATTATTTTAGGAAAATATTTTTAATGTATCAATAAATATTTAAAATATTCAATGGCAATATTTCACAGAGGAACCTAGCTTATAAATCGGCTTCAACACGTCATACGATTGTCCAAAAGACAATTTTTGAACAAGTGCATGACGTGTTGAAGCCGATTTTTAAGCTTGGTTCCGTTGTTAAATCTTGCCATTAAATATTTTAAATATTTATTGATACATTCAGAATATTTTTCACCTCAAAATAATAATATAAACTTCCTTATACTCATTTTGTTTCTCTTCTACTTTTCATTATTTTCTATATATAAATAAAATTAAAATTTATAGAAAAAATTACTCTGTTAAATCGACCGCCAGAGGTCGCGCTTCCCTTATATAAACCCATTGTTGTTGTTTCCCGATGGCCGGCTCAAATATTTTTGTAAATTATGTGAATAAGCCTTAAATTTCCATCTATATATATATATATATATATATATATATGTTATAGAAAAATATTATTTCATTTTAAAATTAAAATTTATAGAAAAAATTACTCTGTTAAATCGACCGCCAGAGGTCGCGCTTCCCTTATATAAACCCATTGTTGTTGTTTCCCGATGGCCGGCTCAAATATTTTTGTAAATTATGTGAATAAGCCTTAATTTTTTTTTTTTTATTCTTGCGCAGGCATACCTTTCTCAAATTATGTTTTCTATATTCCATAAGCTCAATTAAAGCTATTTCTAATCTTCACTATTTTTATTATTATACTTTCAAGATTTTAACCACGACTGCATTACTATAGCATAATCCTCAAGATATAATCAAAAATCAACAGATATCTCATTTTTAAAAATAATATAAATATATATCAAAAATTTTTTTCTTCCCATTGAATATAACTTTTTTTTTTTTTAGCTTAATTCTGTTGACGTTATGTGGCGCTGAGTTCGTTGTTGACACACATTAAATATGTTTTAACACCTTGATAAAGGTTGGCGTTCAGCCAACTGAAATATTGGTAAAATAAATTATATTTTGATCCAATATATGCCTTTTTAATTAAAAAAAATATATAGAGAGAGAGTTGTTTGAGAATACTTCAAGCCAAAAATTGTAAGCTCTGATTGTCTCGGTCTCTAAGCCCCCATGTAATGGGCTGGTTCTCCCCCTTCATTACAGATGCGGAATGATCCGGTGAATCCGCCACTATGGATCACGCCACCGATTGATCCCGGGACGCTGGGAATGAAAACCTTACAATCACCATAGAAATAAAACTTTACATTTATTCCTGAATAGATTTCTTTTAATCCAACTACATTTTGTAGTTTCGTATTTAACTGATATATTCACCTAGAATTACTATGCATGACATGCATCTCTCTTCAGCGTATAGTATATGATTAGCATTCCTCCATGGAGTTACGTCTACATTTGAAATGGAAACCAAAAACACAATGCAATTATATTTCATGCTAGAATTTATCTATAAGTGGAAAAAATTATACTTTCCAAATAATTATAGAGACAAAATGGAAATCAAATCATCCTAATAATATATATTATTATATTTAAAAAAGATGCATATATTGGATTTATAATGAATTTATTGTTCCAATATTTCGAGGGGCAACTCGCCTCTCTTTATCGAGGATGTTTGTGTTTTTCACTAAAGCATGCGCGCACGCGTACACCACTCTCGTTCTACAAGGCCAATGAAAGAATTGTATCCCCTCGAAATATTGGAACAATAAATTCATTATAAATCCAATATATGCATCTTTTTTAAATATAATTTTAATTATGGATTGCTCAATCTTCAAAAAATATTATTATATATTAATATATTGGTAAAAATAAGATTTTTTCTTCTTTATAAAATATATTTTTGAATTCTCCAAAGCAATAATTAGTGTATAGCAATATTAGTAATAACGGTATGGTAGATTGAACTGAAAAATCCGCTGGGAGAGTTCACCACTGCTGAGCCAGGCCCTCTCAATATTCTCCTTATTGTAGTAAGAAATTTATATATATAGAAAAAGAAGCATTCACGCGGTGAAATAGTTTCAAAATCTATATACAGATGGCGCGCTATTCTTTGTATTTTATTAGTTTAGTTTTGGTTCATCTATATTTTCTATATTCAAATCAATCCTTCACTCGCTTACCATTACTTGCACAAATTCGGATTATCTAGCGGCTACTTAAGATCCACAGACTTAACACCTTTATACGATCAAGGAGCACATAAGAAAGAAGACCTAAACCTTGCAGAATTATAACAATTCACGTTCAATTTTAATTAACAAGCAACTATAAATAGTGTTTTACCTCAGTTGTTAATCATCACATTCACCTTAATGAATGAATAAAGATCATAGTCTTTTGTGAGTTAAATATTTGTTTTTTGGCCGAAGTATCTTTAATTTGAAGAAAAAATAATGAATGAAGTCTAAGCGGTAGTACACTATTTAAGAAGTCTCTTCATATCAGCCAGAAAATGCCATGGTCATGGAGCAAGGAATATTTGGCTGTACTTACGCCGGCAATAGGATCCAAAGTCAGGTATAGGGTCCGAGCAGTGGTCACACATCCGTCGGTGACGGAAGTACTTGGCTCGGAAGACATGGTCGTCCCATTCCACGGCCAAGTTCCGTAGCCCCAGACGGTAGCGCGTGCGATAGATGGTCTCCTCCCTCATCCCCTGCCAGCACACGGCGGCTAAGTCAACAAAAGTTGCCTAGCAGTGGTTCTAAAACACCATATAGTTCATAATTGGCATTCATATCTTCATACGTAGCATATGGAACAACACACACATACACGCCGCATCATTTACGATGATTTTCCTTAAAGAAATAACGGCACAAATATTGTCCATTCTGTAAGTCCCTTATATCTTACTCCACGTGCGCACGAGAGCTGCGCATTTCACATCATTTGCCTATCTCGATGAGGCGCGTCTACCCTGAAATTTGCATAATTTTCTAGCCACACTATAAAATAATATAAATTAATACTAAGAAACGCATTGCCAGTAAATTTATTTGTGTAAAATTTTAACGATAGATGGCAATAAAATTTAATTTACTAATATAATTATCAAATATCGTTGTGAAAATTTACATTTTTTTTTTTTTTATTTTAAAAAACGCACAAAGTTTGGAGCGGGACGTTTCACAAGAGTGACATCCACGGCGCCAATTTATAATTGTAACGAATAGTATTTGAATAAAAACATTTAATCGGGTAAAACCCGGGCGTTGCCCGGGTCATTCGGCTAGTATCACATAATTGCGAAGAGTGTGTTTTGTGTTCTCTAACTATATTTTAATATCTGAAATAAAAACTTTGTGGAACTTTTCATTCTAAATATAGCGCATCATCTTGAAACACTGTGAAACCTCGCATGATATCAAAATAAAAAATTCTAGAATTTATAATACCTCTAATATGTTTGAAGATTAGTATAGATTCACGGTTTCATTGAAGTTCTGGTAAGATAGTGTAAACTGTACACTATGTGTCACAACATGTGTTTTATCACTCATTGAATGCCTAAAACGGAGCCAGTAAAATGTGACCATGACAGTTGTCCTCGTCACAGAGCAGTACTTGAGATTTGTGGCCACATCGCGTTATTCTGCAATAAAACCCAAGGCTGCGTGGGAATGATTTGTTTTTCTCGGAGTTGGGCAACCTGTCATTGGCATTTGCTGTCAGAGCCTGGAGGGGATTTATGGGTAGAAAATCCTCTTTCATACTGTTCTATTTATACCCCTTTTAGCTTGATGCGGATTAGCTAATCCCAGTGCTGGGTGAGACAAGGCGCCCAACCACGTGCGCAATAGGACATAAAATACTTGGCTGATGAATATCTACATCTGATTAGATGGAAGTCCTTGAAATGTGGAAAACAAGTGTAGAAATGAACCTGTAGCGTGGCTTGTCGGGCGCCTGTCTCTAAGTGCCTGTTTTTGAGGAAAAAGAAAGTGACATCTATTGCTCCGCCCCCACTACGATCCAAACATTTTTCAAACACTTTTACCTTTCTTATCATCAATATTTTTCTCAAAAACGTTTAAAAAATTAAATAAATAAATAACTTTTAATTTAAAACACACACACAAATATTCTTATTTTTCCTGACGAGGAGAAAAGATGTTTGTCGTAACGTCGAGAAAATAATGTTTATTTGATATATGATCGTACTAAGCGATGAAAGAAAGAAGGTGAAATGAAAGTAATTTCAAAAAGAAGATATAAATACAGTAAATTTAAAAAAACGCCAATACATCAGTATTTGATGCCTATATGCTTTCCCAAAATCCAAGATAATTCAACAAAAGACATGGAAAGGTCAAATATGTGACTAAACGCCGAGAGAAAAATAACAAAAACAATCACAAGACTCAGAATGAAACATTATACAGGAATGACAATACATCCAGATGGTCAAGAGAACCTACAGGGAATGTAACAATTGTCCTGGTGTGGAACTAACGCCTACCCACATATTCTCATGTCCAGCAATGGCCGCAGCCTTTAAGAAAATTTACCTAGACCCAGAACAGCAGCTTCACACACCCAATATATTTGGATAACTTTGGAGAATTTTCTAACATTCACAAAATTTTCAATACATTTAAATTATCACAGCAATAATATATATATATATATACTCATGGACAAAAACTTAAGGAAGTGGAAAGTTTTTGTGGTCGCCGATGATCTGGTTTTTAAAGGAGACAGAGGCAATTTTGTTTACACTTTATTATCTCGTGTGTCTTCAATAAAGGTCACTGTGTATCAAATATATTTCAGAGTTATTGTTTGAATCCCGATATACATGTTAAAAGGTACAACATCCTTAAGTTTTTTAACGTTAGTGTACATTGACGAGAGTTTAAAAAATTCTATATTATTAAGTTTTTGTCAATAATTTGTATTATTGTTCTATCTTAAGCCTACACGATCTACTTAGGAACCTTCATCGCGTCGAAGAAATAGCAGAAAATATTTAAATTTCTTTTACTCCGCAAAAGGTTTCTTTTCTAATGTATTATCATTGGCAAGCTTTCGTGTTAAGGAACTCTTCCACAGGCGTTTATATATAATAGGAGCCTTGTGATTATAATGATAAGAATGTATTTCTAGAAGCAACGTAATTCTCTTTTCTATCTAGCCTAGCTGTGACGCAGTTCTCCGCGCATTGACTTGATGAGCCGACGGAAACTTGCCACCTGCCCAAACTACTTAGTGTCAGCGGTCAAATAAACACCGCCGGGTATATAGATCGCAGCCACGTGTGCCCAAACTGTTTATTTACTTACTCAGATTTTAGGCAGATACTTTACATCTCAATCACGTTGTCAATCGGCTCATCTCACCTTGTCATATTTCGTACAAACGTCGTGTTTTTAACCAGACGATGGAGCAAGCAAGAGAATGACGCGTGCGCTAAATGAGATCACCGGTAGCCTGACCTTGGCTCATTAACCGCTCGGCGTCGTTGACTTACGTCAGCTCTGCTGGGTGGTTCCTCTTGGGATATTGTATACTTTATATAAGGCATATAATTGAGGATTATATACCTCTGTATATATTCACTATACTTGGGATATTGGATACTTTATATATACTTGAGGATGATATACCTCTGTATATATTTACTATACTTGGGATATTGTATACTTTATATATACTTGAGGATGATATACCTCTGTATATATTTACTATACTTGGGATATTGTATACTTTATATATACTTGAGGATGATATACCTCTGTATATATTTACTATACTTGGGATATTGTATACTTTATATATACTTGAGGATGATATACCTCTGTATATATTTACTATACTTGGGATATTGTATACTTTATATATACTTGAGGATGATATACCTCTGTATATATTTACTATACTTGGGATATTGTATACTTTATATATACTTGAGGATGATATACCTCTGTATATATTTACTATACTTGGGATATTGGATACTTTATATATAATTGAGGATGATATACCTCTGTATATATTCACTATACTTGGGATATTGGATACACTATATATACTTGAGGATGATATACCTCTGTATATATTTACTATACTTGGGATATTGTATACTTTATATATACTTGAGGATGATATACCTCTGTTTATATTTACTATACTTGGGATATTGTATACTTTATATATACTTGAGGATGATATACCTCTGTATATATTTACTATACTTGGGATATTGTATACTTTATATATACTTGAGGATGATATACCTCTGTATATATTTACTATACTTGGGATATTGTATACTTTATATATACTTGAGGATGATATACCTCTGTATATATTCACTATACTTGGGATATTGTATACTCTATATATACTTGAGGATGATACACCTCTGTGTATATTTACTATACTTGGGATATTGTATACTTTATATATACTTGAGGATGATATACCTCTGTATATATTTACTATACTTGGGATATTGTATACTTTATATATACTTGAGGATGATATACATCTGTATATATTTACTATACTTGGGATATTGTATACTTTATATATACTTGAGGATGATATACCTCTGTATATATTTACTATACTTGGGATATTGTATACTTTATATATACTTGAGGATGATATACTTCTGTATACATTTATTTGTTATTCTCGGGATAGTTAAATTCATAGAAGGCACATATACCTAAAGATGATATACTTATGTATACCTTTTTTTAGGGGGGGGGGGGGTTGTGTATACTTCATAGAAGGCACATATTATTGAGGATGATGAACTTCTGTATACATTTTTGGGGGATTGTGTATAGTTCATAGAAGGCACATATACTGAGGATGATATACCTCTGTATATATTTATTCACCATACTTGGGATTGTAAACTTTATAGAGACATTCTTGAGCAGATATACTTCTGTTAACTTTATTTGATATTCTTGAGGTTTACTTCTCGTTGGTTATTTGGAGAGAGAAAAGAAGTAATTAAACTCTGTTTAGGAAACGTAATCTGGGGAGCATATTTCTGTTTATATTCACCTCCAACTAGCGCGTACTTAGAATATACTTCTTATTAAAATAATGGCACTATACACACACACACACCTTGATTGCCCGTTTTTTTATTATAAATTACTCTTTGTAATTAGATAAAAATTGTTGAGAGAGTGTGGGAAGGATTATATACTATTTTATAATCAATGTACACGCATACTAGAGAATTATATTCCCGTGCACTCATAATTTTATGTATTTGTTATTTTTTGTTTTTAATGAAACTAATTTTTTACATAAAAGGCTGAGGGCATGAAACTTCGTACACCTCAAGAGAATATAATAGTATTTTCTCTTTAATGGTGAATATTTTTCAATTTGAAAATTGTCTAAGCCAAAAAGGAAAATAATATAGGTAAAGTTGTCCTCACACACACACAAATGGGATTTTTTTAATTCTCTCACTTTGAAAATCTTTGTACGCTTAAACGTGCTTCTGTGTATGTAAAACATAATAATTATATTAGTAAAAGTGATTTATCACAGCTTCCTATTTGATAGTTACTTGGGATGTCACATGTGAATTAAAACTCTCCGCAAACTAAGAGAAGCTGAAATGTATTATAAAAATAACCCGATATACAGATATATATGATTGTTGTATATATGATTTTTGTATATTTAATTTCTGTATATATGATTGTTGTGTATATGATTTTTGTATATATAATTGCTGAGTTCTCTGAGCGAATGCACAGCAAGACACCTTTTGAATTTGTAGCTGTCTCTCATATATCATTTCTATCGTCACGTGACATTACAGAGATAATTTCACATAGCCGAATGGGATGATTGAGTTGCTTTTGTTTCGCATCGTTATAAAGCGGAGAAAGTAAGGGGCAGCTAAAGAAGGAAGGGTTATGAAACAGAGCCGAGACGACAGGGCTCAGATATGGAGAGTGAGGCAACCCGCTGGATTTATTCCCCTCCAGTGGGCGTCGTTAGCCAACACGACGGTTCAAGGTCGCTCCGACAACTTCCTGCGTTGAAAGTGGGCTGGACGACTGGCTTCGAGACAGACTTCTGTAGTCAACCGACAACAGGATTTCTTGTTATCGAAAATGGTTTCCAATATCATATATTTGGTGATACAAATATTTTGGCAAGCTGACAGGGGTTGTTAAAAAGAGGGGGAGATATAACAATGACATCTGCTGAGATATACGATAATATTGCCTCACTTCACAGCGATAATAAGCGAAATCATTATTTTCTAAAAGGCATTGATAGTGAATCAGTTCGGAATGGTATCAATCGAAGACATCCGGTAACATGCGTGTGACAGCACGAATATAATCGCGGGCAACGCCAGAAAACTACACGGAGGGAAGAATGGTGTATCCATAGGCTTGATCACGGGTAAGGGGCAAGCTGTGTTGTCCAGGCAGTCGCTCTATAAAGGCTGTTTTTTCTTTATCCGATATGCTGGAGGGGTGAGAAAAGCTGGGGGAGAGTAAGGAGGGGGGAGGGGTGGCAGCAAATTTCTCGGGCCGTTAACAAGAGGTCCGTCTGTCTCTATAAATTTGTCCGCACTCCATGTGTGGAGAGGCCCTCACATTCTTGTGCCTTTCTTCTCACGCCCCACTTGTTTTAGAAAAGAGACTTTTTCTCCACACAACAAAATATTGTTCTACCAAACTCAATTTTGTTTTATAAATCTTCAAAATTAGCATGTATTGTGTCGTTTTAATGATTTTTAAACATTCTGAAAATAGAACAATTCATATTTAAATCTTTAGATAATAAAAATATATATTTGATTGAATAAAAAGATTTATTTTTCAAAATTTCGGTTGGCTGAACGCTATAATGACGCTATGCTGCGCTGAGTTTGTTTATACAAAATGTAATGCTTTAACAAAGGTTGGCGTTCAGCCAACCGAAATATTGGCAAATAAATATTTTTATTCAATCCTTTTTTTATTATCTAAAAGCTTTTAAACATGTGTTTTGACACGCACAAAAATCTAAAATAATATTTTTTAAATATTAAATAACTGTTCATTGTTATGACAAACAAAAATACTAAGTCAAATATATTTTGGAGTTCTAGTAAATAATTTATTTAATTAGTAACTTTTTGTTAGGAGAGTAGAAAAAAGCTGACAATTTCTAACCGAACTAATTACGAATAAGTGAAACTCCCTAAAAATCCGGATATTGCTTCCATTTTGGAGGCTGTTTCAATTAGAGGCGTGTTGTTCAAAACAAGTTTCTTTTATAAATTATTTTCTATTTTTACAGAACAAGCGCTACTCCAGGTGATACATTTACTGGAATGAAGCTCGCTGCAATAGTAGAGCAATCTCAATTATATTCAACTCTACCTTTGCAGATAACACCGCTCTTCTCCGTATATCCATGTCTAAATTCCTTTCCCCATATTTGTGTACATGGGTTAAAATATTGACGTGTTTTTTTTTTTTTTTGGTCTTTTTTTCCTCGTTTTTTTCTCTCTCTCTCTCTTTCTCGTTGTTAATATCATATGACTATTCTATTCACGGCCTAAAATTATTGTATATATATGTATAGACAAATGTAAAGGCATACATGTATGACAACTGTCCCTAGGGGGACATAGCGCTTTAAATTGATATAAAATAAAGTAGCATGTATTTTGTCATGCTTGCGTGTATAGTGAATGCTGGTGAATTAGTGTGTTGTCGGGCATCTTAGTCTGTTTTTGCAAATTACATATGTGACTTATTCTCAGATGTTGTGTGTTTTAATGTGTCTACGTGTTGTGTGTCTGTTGCTGTGTGGAATATGTTGTCATGTCATTGTGCCTTGAGATTATTAGAGTGCTTTTCGTATGGAGTTGTATTTGCATGTATTGTGTATGCTGATGTGTTAAAAACTTATTGTGTATATTTCCATGTTTGAGTTTTGATAATATTGGTGTGTATTTTATCTGCAGTTGTGTTTACGTGTGTAGTGTATGTTAATGGGTTATCATATTTTTTTTTTTGTGTATGTTACCATGTTTGGGCCTTGTGAATATTGGTGTTTATTGTGTCTGCAGTTGTGTTTCCGTGTGTAGTGTATGTTAATGGGTTATCATATTTTTTGTGTTACCATGTTTAGGCCTTGTGAATATTGGTGTTTATTGTATCTGTAGTTGTGTTTGCGTGTGTTGTATATGTTAATGTGCTTATATTTGTTGTAATGATGCGTGCTCTGTGGTTTTTGGCATGTATTACGTATGTGTGCTAATTGTGTTTTGCATATGTTGTCCTAATTGTGTCGGGGATGTTAGCATATTTGACTTTTTTATCCTTTTGATATCATTCTCATTTACTTAATTTAGCATGTATATCCGGATTCAGACAATAACTCTGAATATTTGATTCACAGCGATCTTTATTGAAAATACACGAGATAACCAAGTGTGAACAAAATTTCTTCTGTTTCCTTAAAAAAAAAAAAAAAAAAACACCGGAATCAAGGACTTTACACTTCCTTAAGTTTCGTATCCATGAGTGTATATTTGATCTTTTAAAATGTATTAATATTACCTATTAATACATTTTAAAAGATCAAATATACGCCCATAGATATTAAGACCAAGAGATTTCTCAAAATACTTCCATATTTCAATCCTATATAGAATCAAGCTGGCATAAATGTATGCTGAATGAAGACAGATTCCTATATTTATATTGACATTCCACTACTTAATTTCCTATATTATTTTAGAATAATTTTTATTACAGTAGCTCTTCACTGAAAGTTACTAATAAATATTAACTAGATCTTAAAATTAAAAGACACTTCGGCCAGAAAAGGTTTTGGAGAACTCTGAATACCGGCTAGGCAACCTCTATCTTCAAGAGAAATATTGCCTAGGTACATAGCCCCTTCCCCCTCTTTATTTATTTATATTTTCAAACACACTGGATGTTTTGGGCAAACTTTAAAGTTTTGGTAAAGGCCTTTGGAGACAAGGATTCCGAAAAATAGGTTTATTTAATTATAAAAAAATCTAGATAATCAACGTTTTATAGAAACCTGGCGGTTATGGATAGCACCTAAATAAGCATTAGTGCTGATTACCTCATCTAAATTCTTGTGTTTTCTGTTTATTTTGGGTTCCTTCTTTACATATATATATACGTTGTTATAACCAACAGACAAAAGTACTGAATGAGAAAAATATCACAAAAACATGCTATATTTTTTCTCATTCAATACTTTTTCTGATGGTAACAATGCTGTTACCGAAATCTCACAAATATTTAAATGATTTGGAGATATTTGGTCTTGTTACCTTCTATTTCTAATCTATAATCCAAATTGTACCTTATCATTGTCCTATGATTAATAAGGGTGAAGGGGAAAATCGCGAATATTCTTTAAAAAATATTGTGAATGAATAAATAAATGAAATAAATTCAAAATTCATGCAAAAAAATATTATATATATAGAAAACAATATTAATAATAGTATAGAAAGAGATTTCAAAAAAATAATTGAATTGATTATACTATGATAGGAAGAAATTAGACTTAAGAGGGTACAATTTTGCTGGACAAAATCTGTTGCATATTTCGGCGTAATAAATGACTGAAGACCAAATTTGAATCGAACTGCTAAATTGCGAAAAGGATATGGGACTTCTAAATGAACTACTGAGGCATTTTTTAAATGTCTTTTTCCTGAGTTCGTTCAATTTGTTGCTATCAAAAAGACGTGTTCAACTATCTCAGTTGCTTTGGTACAGTCTTTGTGTGTGCATAGGGTCAGTTTAGTTTTCCCAAATTTAAGGTCTTTAATCCAGTTGTGGCCAGTAAAGAACCTTGTCATTACTGTCGAACCGACGAAAGAATGATTTGAAAGCAGAAAAAGGAGAAATTTTGAAAGAGAAACCTACTCTGTTCATTGTGCATTTAAGTAAACCAACTCACTCTTACTCTAACCTGTCGTCTTGAATTCATCTCCAATATATTCCTTAAATACAAATGCAAAACAAAATGTCAAATATTTAAATGAATTCAAATCCCAATGTATAGAAAACGTAAGCAGAGAAGCCCTCTGCAGGTTGGAGACAAGTGCAGCCACCTCTGTGTTTGCCAATGAGAGGACGCCCCCGTGACCTCGCCTGTTGCCACGCGCCGAGAAATTATCGATCTCCCCGACTGACTGCATCTCGACATTTGGAAGGATGTTGTTGTCTTCGCGCCGCTCCATCTACCTGGGGATCTAAACTGATGAACTTGTAGACACAATCGCTCGCTCTCCTCTGCATTTGTAGAGCTTATACTTGATCATTGCTTTTAAAGTCCTGAATTAGTTGCTTTATTCATGGTTTTCTGTTTACTTCGCTGTGGTTCTACACTTGAATACAGACGAAGTTCATTTGAATCATCATACTTTCATATGATCTGCTTATGCATTTTAGTCATTTATTCATAGAGAATTTTTGTCAATTTTGTCAAATTTAAGTTTTAGACCTCAGAGACAAGTGCAGCCACCTCTGTGTTTGAGAGGACGCCCCCGTGACCTCGCCTGTTGTTACGCGCAGAGATGCTATCGATCTCCCCGACTGACTGAATCTGAACATTTGGAAGGATGTTGTTGTCCTCGCGTCGCTCCATCTACCTGGGGATCTAAACCCCACAATCCCTCGCTCTTGCTGTGATCGCCTTTCATTTTCTCTTCTGCATTTGTAGAGCTTCTGTACTTAATCATTTCTTTTAAATACCTGTACATTGGTTGCTTTATCCATGGCTTTCTGCTTAGTGCGTTGTGGTGCTACACTTGAATACAGACGAAGTTCAAACATTTATACTCATGGACAAAACTTAAGGAAGTAAAAAGTTTTTGA